>JAVJIX010000084.1:2570000-2700000 GCA_036785185.1 Paratrypauchen microcephalus | reverse complement strand
TGTTACATGGTGATCTGGTCAGTGTGTACTTGTACTACACGTGTTACATGATGGTCTGTCAGTGTGTACTTGTACTACACGTGTTACATGGTGGTCTGTCAGTGTGTACTTGTACTACACGTGTTACATGGTGGTCTGTCAGTGTGTACTTGTACTACATGTGTTACATGATGATCTGGTCAGTGTGTACTTGTACTACATGTGTTACATGGTGGTCTGTCAGTGTGTACTTGTACTACACGTGTTACATGGTGGTGTGTCAGTGTGTACTTGTACTACACGTGTTACATGATGATCTGGTCACTGTGTACTTGTACTACAGTAACATGTCCATATTTCAGTGTTTGTCTATGAAAACAGCTCTGAGCAGAAATTAATGTTGCAAAACATTGATCTTTACCAGGAATAAATCAGGACTGAACCAGGTCTTTACCAGGACTGAACCAGGACTAAAACCAGGACTAAAACCAGGACTGAACCAGGACTGAACCAGGACTAAAACCAGGACTAAAACCAGGACTAAAACCAGGACTGAACCAGCAGTGAACCAACCTGTAGATACAGTCCACCGTGTGTCATACCCGCAGATTGTATAAAGACGTGAACTAAAGCAGTGTGACGTCACCCACAGCATTCAGTCCAGTCAAATGAAGCTCATCGAGGCTGGCAGTTACGTGAACACATTTTGTTTACTTGGGTGGACGATGGTGTAGAAGGTCTGGTCCCCCACACAGGGTCCTAATGCATAGTCCGTCCTTCTTACAGACGTCACACTTTACCCTGCTGGAGGGATTCGATAAACGATCAAACACCGAATAAATTGATCCGTATAATCATGCACGAGTGATTGAATTTACTGCACAACTTAATATGACCCGAAAATATTGATAAACATAAAAAGCTTTTAAAGAAGACCTGTTCTGTGTGATTACATGAACATGTGGAGGCAGGACCTAGTGTTTTTTGTTTTTGTTTTTAAGAAGGTTTCCTAAAGCCTTATCATAAATCATTGGCACAGTGAAATGATTTAAAGCAGCTGCTGTTGTATTTTTTGCTCGTAAAACACGGGGGGGTTGTGTAAAAGACACACACTCTCCTGGAAACATGAGCTCATCGTTTTATCTGTAATTTTAGTACCTCCTGCAAAAGAAAGTTTATTTTGTAATATCACATTAAAATAACATAACATGAAGCAAAATAGAAATAAACAAAAACAATAAAAAACACAAAATTCAAAAGCAATCATTTAAACATTTCAAGTATACTCAACAAAAATATAAATGCAACACTTTTGTTTTTGCTCCCATTTTTCCTGAGATGGACCCAAAGATCCAAAATTCACTCCAGATACACAACACTACCATTTCTCTCAAACATTGTTCACAAATCTGTCCAAATGTGTGACAGCGAGCACCTCTGCCCCGCCGAGACAATCCACCCCACCTCACAGGTGCACCACATCAAGATGCCGATCTGACATCATGACCAGTGCACAGGTGTGCCCCAGACTGCCCACAATAAAAGGCCACCCCGAAATGTGCATTTTTTTTTTTTTGCTTTATTGGGGGTCTGGGGACTCAGAACCAGTCAGTATCTGGTGTGACCACCATTTGCCTCATGCAGTGCAACACATCTTCTTCGCATAGAGTTTATCAGATTGTCAATTGTGGCCTGTGGAATGTTGGTCCACTCCTCTTCAAAGGATGTGGGAAGTTGCTGGATATTAGTGGGAGCTGGTACACACTGTCGTATACGCCGGTCAAGCACATCCCAAACATGCTCAATGGGTGACATGTCCGGTGAGTATGCTGGCCATGCAAGAACTGGGACATTTTCAGCTTCCAAGAATTGTGTACAGATCCTTGCAACATGGGGCCGTGCATTATCTTGCTGAAACATGAGGTGATGTTCATGGATGTATGGCACAACAATGGGCCTCAGGATCTCATCACGGTATCTCTGTGCATTCAAAATGCCATCAATAAAATGCACCTGTGTTCTTCGTCCATAACAGCCTTTGAAGAGGAGTGGACCAACATTCCACAGGCCACAACTGACAATCTGATAAACTCTATGTGAAGAAGATGTGTTGCACTGCATGAGGCAAATGGTGGTCACACCAGATACTGACTGGTTCTGAGTCCCCAGACCCCCAAAGCAAAAAAAAAAAGCACATTTCGGGGTGGCCTTTTATTGTGGGCAGTCTGGGGCGCACCTGTGCACTGGTCATGATGTCGGATCGGCATCTTGATGTGGCGCACCTGTGAGGTGGGGTGGATTGTCTCGGCGGGGCAGAGGTGCTCGCTGTCACACATTTGGACAGATTTGTGAACAATGTTTGAGAGAAATGGTAGTGTTGTGTATCTGGAGTGAATTTTGGATCTTTGGGTCCATCTCAGGAAAAATGGGAGCAAAAACAAAAGTGTTGCATTTATATTTTTGTTGAGTGTAAATATAATTGAAATTGTAGGGCTGCACGGTATACCGGTTCATACCGAATACCGGTGTTTTTTTGTAACGATACAAATTTTTCATTTACCGCAATACCAGTGTGTGTGTACGTACAAAACGTCGAGAACACAGAGCACCGGAGCATTGTGCTGGAACGTCGCGCCGGGGAACTGTTTTGCAGTGGCATGAGAGCAGTGGAAGCGTAAGCTGTGTCCAAATTCGAGGTCTGCAGCCTCCACTGCCCTCGAACTCGCCTCCGCGGACCGCAAGGGACATGGGACAGGTCCACAGAGCCGCTCGCAGCGCCCAGACACGCTGCTAACGCTAATGCTAACAACAAGCACCACGCAAATGACGCACACGGATCAATAACCCTCGAATTGGGACACGGCTAGAATGTGTGTTGAGCAGTGAACAACATGGACGTTGTTGTTAGAAACAGAGGAACTTATACCGAAAAGAAGAGCCGTATCAGTTGTGTGGAAGAACTTTAGCTTTAAAAAATCTGACGCTGATCAAACAACCGTATTCTGTAATGTTGTGGAGCTAAAGTTGTAGCGACTCAGACGTCACTCAAAGACGCGTTTGCTAAGGGGACCGCCAACGACAAGAAAAGCAAAGGGTGGAACGATATTACCAACGCTGTTACTGTCCATTTAGACATGGAACCACTTAGTCCTGTTTAGGGCTGCAACTAACGATTATTTTAGTAGTCGATTAATCTATAGATCCAGTAACGATTAGTCACGGAAAAAAAATATTACTAGGATAATGGACACGACACTAACATAGGCATTTAGTGAGCGCAGTTACGCGTGCGTGCTTTAAGCATTCCGTTTCAAAGTGGAACGTTGTCAGTATCCAGTTTAAAAAAAGTTGAAGTATTCTGTGAAACAGCGTTCTGTTAAGGGAATACTGCCAAAACACGACTAGACTACATTCGGAATGAAAAAGATTGTCCATGACTCGTGAGCAAATTGCGTATGGCCACCATTCCGTTTAGCATTAGTGCTAATTTTGGAATATTCCTCACATGCAGATACAGTGACTGGCGCGAGCTAGCTGCTCGTCACAACGCTCCCGCACTTTTCCGTAACTTTCCTAACTTTTTGCCTTTAAACCGCCCCACTTTTGTAAATATTTTTGTCAACACTGTTCATTAAGCGTGGGCTGGACTCGACGCTGCATTTTTTCCGCACTTTTGGTGGATTATTTACCTGTCTCGGCTTAAGATGTGTAAGGGACCCCGTCCTCCGCTCGTCTACACAAAGGATCAGCTGATGGCGCTGCGCAGTGCTGTTGTGTTCCCCCGAGACAGGCATGTTATCCCTGACGAGATCCTGCGGACGACACGCCGTGGACGCTGTCGGGACGTAAACTCCGGGAAAAGAAGAGACGCTGCAGGCCGGTCCTCCCCTCCGTCGTAAGGGGGAATGCGCTCTCCTTCGCCAACAAGACGGACGAGCTCGCGGCGCTCGTTAGATTTCAGCGGGAGTACAGGGACGCTAGCATCATTGTTTTTACGGAGACATGGCTAACACCGCAAATCCCGGACTCCAAATCAAATTAAACAATATTTATAAAGCGCTTTTCATACAAAATTGTAGCACAAAGCGACTCCACCCTCACTGTGGACAACTTTCACCTGCTGCGCGCAGACAGGACGGAGGAGAGCGGGAAGAAGAAGGGAGGAGGACTAGTGCTGTTTCTGAACGAGAAATGGTGTAAACCTGGACACTGTACAGTGAAGGAGCAGATGTGTAACAAAGACATTGAACTGTTCGCTGTCGGCCCTGCGGATTCTTGACACAGACGAGTATTAAGTTCCAAATTAAAATGATACTTAAATAATACGACTAGTCGACAATGAAATTTCATGTCGACGTTGTCGACTAATCGTTGCAGCCCTAGTCCTGTTGAGAAAAAAACATACGCGATCGACTGACACTCTGCCTGCGATCGACTGGTTGGGCACCCCTGATCTAAATGTTCTTCTCTTCTGACCTGCCTTAGGACAACGGATGTAAAGCAGCTGTTGTGCTAATTCTGGCGTATTTACATTGATGCTGTTATGTTGATTAATATGCATTGTCCTAATTCAAATAAATAACTAAATAAATAAAAATTGATTTTGATTCTTACAAATGAAGTGAAACTTTGAAACTTGCAAAAATCAATAACTCTACCAGGTCTCTTAATTTTGTCCAAAGAGCGGCTGATGGAACAATGTAAAAATGATCACTGCTTTGACGAAATAATTGTTCTATTTTACAGCTGATAAATACAGTGAGCGGACAAGTACCATAATTATACAGACCCCCCAGGATTTCGCGGGCATTTTTTGTGATTGTTTCGGGCTAAAATGCCTGAATTTGCGGGAGCTTTTCCAAAAAGTTGTGATGAAAGTTGCGGTGCTTTTAAGGTTTTTGTTGCGATTTTGTTGCGGGAGGAAGTGAAAGTTGCGATAAATAGTTGCGATTTTCGCTTTTTGTAATTAAAATTGAGTAATATTTTGAATACTGAGTTATTACTGACAAAGAATAATACAAAGACACAGAAATCACAGATATGGTCCTAAAACAACCTTACCAATATCGAAAATAAATGACTACTAGGAGGGGAACTGTTTCGCCCGGTCTTTTGCTGTTATTTTTGCGGGCGACGACTGCTGTCCCACTTCTTTTTTGTCCCATGCGCAGTTAACACGCGGTTCGAAGACCGCAGTCGTTAAGCGGTCCGCAGACTGCACTCAGGGCTGAGCAAGTGTGCACCGCCTTGACTGCAGTCTGAGCCCCCTTCGGGCCGCGCTCCGAGCTGTGCGCTCTTGTTTCGTCACACGGAAGTAAGGCAGAATGTTGCGGCTTCCAAACTCAAACCTTTTAGCCACCGAGAATATGAGGTTGGGTCCTATGACTCGCAGATTTGTGACGCGCAAAGAGGAGGCTATGGTGACAGATACGCTGAGATCCAGATATGCGTTTTGTGCATTTATTACAAAAAGAGCGCACACAGCTATGACAGCGCAGTAGGATGAAATGGAACTCATGAAAACCAGCAGGATGAACAGATTAACGTGAAAGATGAATGAATGGTTTGCGTTCAACAAAAAATACGGCTACACCCCAACCCTGACTCTCTCCTCTGTGTGACAGGTGAGCGCGCGCTTTTACACGCACACACTTCCGTACGTGCACACACCCACACTCACGTGACCCACCGCCTCTGCCGCACACACACACACACAAACGCACCGTGCACCTCATCTCAGTTATGTCTCCTACACAGAAGGAAGTCGGTCAGCGTTCAATACGTCGCCGATGATTGGTCAAAATTAGTAAAAATTGCGGGAAAGTTGCGGTGATTGGTCAAAATTGCAACACCGCTCTGAATTCGCGGGGATTGGCTGAAGTTGCGTTGAAGTTGCAAATCGCAACATCGCGAATTCCTGGAGGATCTGATTATAGAATCACCCAGAGGACAAACACACAAAGTTTAATTTAACCTTATCCGTCTCAATCAGTTTGTGTCTCAGTCAAAGGTTTGAGTCGGTCGAAGTATTTTCAGTCTCCAAAACTCAAAACGCTCTGTTCCACCTTATGATGTCATGAAGTGGTAGTTTTCGAGTTAACCGCTCCTTTTACTCTTTGTTCGGTGGAGATCGGCAATTCCAGGGCTTAAGTTGTCAATGATACTAGTGAAGGTGGGGTTTAAAAACTAGGGATGGCCCAATACTTCATTAATGTACTCGTTGTGCTACCCTCGCTATATGTGCTGAATATAACTAGACACTCAGCTAAACTCCTTGACATTAAGACGCTGAAGACTCGTGCGTTGTTGTCCACAGGTTTAATGATGTGGCAAGAAAAGGTGAAACTGTAACAAAAACATGACACACAATCAACATTTGCTTTTCCATATGCACAAACCAAAAACACAAATGTAACATGCCTCTGTAACAATTTCTGATGTAAATATGATGTAAATACACTTTAATACGTTTTTAGCTATCTAAAATATTTACTTATTTATTCATCCTTATGAACTAAAGTAGCTGTTGTGACATCATCATGAACTTGATTCTTTTATCTTGTATCTTACAAATAAATCTTTCAAAAATAATCATGTACATGTTAAAAACATTAACTCTTAACAATCAATGCATACCCACGATGCTGCCAAAGGCATAAGTATGCAGATGTCACTGGATTAACTTGGATGAAAATGAAAGCTTACAGCACCATGCTTTTCAACTACTTCCTGATTTGAGAGTCACGTGACCTACTGAGTTTCTTAAAGGCAACAACCAAAATATAACAGTGCCCTCTTGTGTCCATAACTGTACCAAACAGAACACTTGTATTCGTCAATCATTGGCCAATACCATGCACCGATACCACTACTAGACGACATAGCGCACCATTACTGTAACGTTCAGTATGCCATTTGTTGTTCTTAAATGACAGGGGGAGACAAAGATTTAGAAAAGTACTTGTCCAATGTCCAGAGAAAAAGGCTACGTTCACACTGCAGGGCTTAATGCTCAATTCCGATTTTTTTTGTGAAATCCGATTTTTTTGCAAGGCTGTTCACATTTCCAGTTAAATGCGAATTGTATGTGATCTCCAGTGTGAACGCTAAACTCCCCAAAAGTGTCCCGCATGCGCCTTGGAGGACACGATGACGTCACACGCAGCGAACACGCTCAATGTTTACGGAAGTAGCCTAAAGTTGCTTTCGTACCGGAGCCAAAACATGTACAGCTTATTTGTTTTAAGGAGGAGAAGGACAAGGTTTTTGGCCACAGCGATTTGCGGGGCAGTGGCAGCAACGTCTGCAGAAAGGAACATGTGGGTGCGGAGTCACAGGCAGGAGGGATGGGATCGCTACGTGCTTCGCCACTTCACTGATACGAGTTCATATACTATTTTAGCATGACGAGAAGAACGTTTGTGCACATTTGTGAACGCCTACTTGTACCACTCTCATTGGAGGAAACACACTCAGGTTGGATGAATGCGACCTGGCCGTTCAGACTGAAGTCGCATGTCAAAAGATCGGATATGTATCGGATTTAGGACCACATATCCAAGTGGCCTGGATCGCATTTGAAAAAATCGGATCTGTGTCGTTCACACTGTCATTAGAAGATCAGATACAGGTCGCATAGAGGCAAAAAAATCGGATTTGGGTCGTTTCAGGCTGCAGTGTGAACGTAGCCAAAGACACGTCTAGTAAAACGCTCAAACAAACTCCAACACGCCATGCTGGCGAATACGCCAAATTAATCGAGGCTAACAGCCGCCAGCACCAGCCAACTTTATCGGAAGGGTTAAAGAAGAAAGAGAAAATGTCCAGAGATCGCCCCCGGACAAAAAAAAATAACCAAGGCACTTACCGAGTTTATTGCACTGGACGACCGGCCCTTTTCAGTTGTGGACGATATTGGATTCCAGCAACTGACAGACGTCCTCGAGTCCAGATATGAGCTACCCAGTCGCCGTTTCATCACAGACAGCTTTTGCTGTGGCAGCTCCACGTCTCTGGAACAGTCTACCTGCTGACATCAGATCTGCTCCAACAATCACCACTTTTAAATCCAAACTAAAAACTCATTTGTACACTGTGGCCTTTGCCTCTTAGCTCTTTTTATCTCTATCTTTTATCCTGTCTTTTATTTCATCTTATGTATACTTGTGCCATGTCAAATGTTCTTATGTATTTTATGCTGCCGATTTATTTATTATTATTTTTAGCTTTTTGACATTGTACAGCACTTTGGCCAGTTCTCACTGTTTTTAAATGTGCTATATAAATAAAATTTACTTACTTACTTACTTACTTACGTGATGTTGCGTAAAGTTTTTGATGGCAGGACTCGCGTGAAGTCGCCGGTACGAGACATCAAATCCGTAAGTTTCACCATCGATATTTGGAGCAGCAGCATCCGCCCAATGTCGCTCTTCAGTCTGACCGTTCAGTGCACGAAGCGTTTTCACTGTTTGTGAAGTGGAAACTCTGCAGAACTTATAATGAGAATAAAACTAAAACCTGCATTTCCATTTACAGTGGTACCTCACCTTACGAAATTAATTTGTTCCAGAAGTGGTTTCGTAACGTGAATTTTTCGTAAGTTGAGTAGCTATTTCAATGGAAAAAGCCTGATTCGTTCCAAGGCCCCGTTCCAAGTTTTTTTTTTATAGTGTAACTTTGTGTTCTGCGGCCTGATTGGCTAAGAGACTGTAGACCCAGGACTAAACGTGGACTAAACCAGGTCTAGACCAAGGTCTAAACCTGGACTGGACCAGGACTAAACCTGGACTAAACCAGGTGGATTAAAGTGCTGCGTGCGGGTCTATTTCCTGGTTTCGTGCTAGCTCTGCTATTAGCAGCAGCACCGGGGTACCTCACGAGTCACGGCTGAGGCGAGCAGCGACTGCTTGCGTGGGGGGAAGGGGGAGGGCGGACACGTGTGTGATAGCGCAGCATGACCCGGCGCGGGGCTGCGAGCACGAGACCTGTGCTCAAACCGTGCCTCCTCTAGACCAGATCTAAACCAGGTCTAAACCAGGATTAAACCACCGCGTGCGGGTCTATTTCCTGGTTTCGTGCTAGCTCTGCCGGTGTACCTCACGAGTCACGGCTGAGGCGAGCAGCGAGGAGGGGAGGAGATGTGCTCCCCTCGGGACCGCACACAGTTTGCGCGCATGAACGAACGCAGGCAAGAGCCGCGGTGGTTTAATCCTGGTTTAGACCTGGTCTAGAGGAGGCACGGTTTGAGCACGGGTTTCGTGCTCGCAGCCCCGCGCCGGGTCATGTGCGCTATCACACACGTGTCCGCACGCACACACACCGCCCTCCCCCTTCCCCCCACGCTTCACTATTAATACATTTTGTTGAACATTTATGAAAGTTTGAGTGTTTAAACGAGGGACAAATGTGAGAAAAGTTTAAATCCAGTCTGAGAAAAGCGTATAATGTGTGTGACTGAGCGCGCATTATTTGAATTTTTGAGATTTCACGTTTCGTAACTTGAATTTTCTTTCGTATCTAGAGACCAAAATTTAACGTGAAAGCGTTTCGTAACTTGGAATTTTCGTTTGTTGGGTCTTTCGTAAGGTGAGGTACCACTTTATTTATTTATGGTGGGTGGGGGTTAAAAAGTATTGGTATCGGTACTCGGTATCAGCGAGTACTAAAATGATGCGTATCGGTTTTCAAAAAAGGGGTATCGGTGCATCCCTATTAAAAACACAATGGAGCACTTCCTGTATGACCACATGAGTGGAGAACTCGGTCTAAATGTGCAGGGTTTGTGAACGAAACAAAATGAGGAAACGACATAACACAGATCGGAAATTAGCCTATGGTCCGTTTAAAGATGCATTTTTGCAGCCATGATTCTGATAATCTGCCCTGGGGCATGTGTGATGTCAGATTAGGGCTGAACGATCTGACTGCGATTTATCTGACCAGCCCTGCGATCGTGATTTTATTTGTGATTCATGTTTTAATAATAGAATTCTGAACTGACCAAAAGACTGAAATCTGAACCTGCAAACAAAGAATATGTTTATACAGTTTTTATATTGGGACTAAACCAGGACTCAACCAGGACTGTGGATTAATGTTGCGCCCTGTGTTTGATTATGAAGCGGTGATCCAGTTTTCAGCAGTCAAATGTGACAAACCCACATCACTGCAAAACCAGGACTGAACCAGGACTGAACCAGGTCTAAAACCAGGACTGAACCAGGTCTAAAACCAGGACTGAACCAGGACTGAATCAGGACTGAACCAGGACTAAAACCAGGACTGAACCAGGACTGAACCAGGTCTAAAACCAGGACTGAACCAGGACTGAACCAGGACTGAACCAGGTCTAAAACCAGGACTGAACCAGGTCTAAAACCAGGACTGAACCAGGACTGAATCAGGACTGAACCAGGACTAAAACCAGGACTGAACCAGGACTAAAACCAGGACTGAACCAGGACTGAACCAGGTCTAAAACCAGGACTGAACCAGGACTGAACCAGGACTAAACTAGGACTGAACTAGGACTAAAACCAGGACTGAACCAGGTCTAAATCCAGGACTAAAACTAGGACTAAACCAGGACTGAACCAGGACTGAACCAGGAATGAACCAGGACTAAATCTGGACTAAACCTGGACTAAACCTGGACTAAACCAGGAACTGAACCAGGAGCTGAACCAGGGACTAAGCCAGAACTAAACCAGAACTGAGACAGTACTGAACCCGGACTAAAACTGGGATTGAACCAGGACTAAACCATGACTGAACCAGGACTGAACCAGGACTGAACCAGGACTGAACCAGGACTGAACGAGGACTAAACCAGGACTGAACCAGGACTGAACCAGGACTAAAACCAGGACTGAACCAGGATTAAACCAGGTCTAAACCCTTTCCTGTCCATTTCCTGTTTTGTTTCAGGGTGAAGATGAGTGACGAGGCGTTCGAGGTCTCTGGGAGAAACGAGTACCGGTACCTGGTCCAGGAGGAGGACGAGGAGGTTCAGTACGCCCGGCACCGGCAGTACATCAGCCCCCTGGTGGTTCTGTCGCGGCGCTGCATCGCTCTGATCGCCGTGGGAGTCGTCGCTCTGCTCGTTCTGGCCACGTACCTCGGGTACGTCGCCAAAACACTGCCCCCTGGTGCCGCGCAAGTCAGCACCCCCTGTGGGACGTACAAGGGACTGCACGTGAGTCTGAACCAGGACTAAACCAGGACTAAACCAGGACCAAACCAGGAGCGAACCAGGACTAAACCTGGACTGTCTGGGACTGAACCAGGACTAAACCAGGACTAAACTAGGACTAAACCAAGACTAAACCAGGAGCGAACCAGGACTAAACCAGGACCAAACCAGGAGCGAACCAGGACTAAACCAGGACCAAACCAGGAGCGAACCAGGACTAAACCTGGACTGTCTGGGACTGAACCAGGACTAAACCAGGACTAAACTAGGACTAAACCAAGACTAAACCAGGTCTAAACCAGGACTAAACCGGGTCCAAGCCTGGACTAAACCAGGACTAAACCAGGACTAAACTAGGACTAAACCAAGACTAAACCAGGTCTAAACCAGGACTAAACCGGGTCCAAACCTGGACTAAACCAGGACTAAACCTGGACTGTCTGGGACTGAACCAGGACTAAACCAGGACTAAACTAGGACTAAACGAAGACTAAACCAGGTTTAAACCAGGACTAAACCGGGTCCAAACCTGGACTAAACCAGGACTAAACCAGGACTAAACCAAGACTAAACCAGGACTAAACCAGGACTAAACCGGGTCTAAACCAGGAGTAAACCAGGACTAAACCAAGACTAAACCGGGTCTAAACCTGGACTAAACCAGGACTAAACCAAGACTAAATCAGATCTAAACCGGGACTAAACCAGGTCTAAACCAGGACTAAACCGGGACTAAACCAGGTCTAAACCAAGACTAGGGTTAACGCACCCTTCTCACCATTTTCACCCCTGACCCGTTCATGCCTGGCTTTGCCTTTCGGCTCAGCTCCCTCTTCACCACAACGGTCCGGTACAGCGACCGCATCACTGCCGACGCTGCACTGATCCACCTGTCGATCTCACGCTCCATCCTCCCCTCACTCGAGAACAAGAACCCGAGATACTTGAACTCCTCCACCTGAGGCCTCGAGTGCACACGCACAGTCTGTTCTCTTGATTATTGTGACACGGTTCAGTCTGAAGAGGGAAGCGGCTGCAGATGGAGCTGTGAGTTTCACTTCTGTGTCCTCCTGTGGCTGTGACTCAATCCCTGAAGAAAAACACAAGTAAATTATGACCGTCTCTGGACTTGAACCTTGAATGTGTCCTTGTGTGGAAAAGCAGCCGTGCAGAGCCACAGACTCGCTCGAGTGTTCAGCAAACGGAAAGAAGACGTACTGTGGTCGAGGCGGTTATACCGGTATAAATAATCTGTGACAACTGTGGAACCAGGACTAAACCAGGACTGAACCAGGACTAAACCAGGACTGAACCAGGACTGAACCAGGACTGAACCAGGACTAAACCAGGACTAAACCAGGACTAAACCAGGACTAAACCAGGACTGAACCAGGACTGAACCAGGACTAAACCAGGACTAAACCAGGACTGAACCAGGACTGAACCAGGACCGAACCAGGACCAAACCAGGACTAAACCAGGACTAAACCAGGACTGAACCAGGACCGAATCAGGACTAAACCAGGACTGAACCAGGACTGAACCAGGACCGAATCAGGACTAAACCAGGACTAAACCAGGACCGAATCAGGACTAAACCAGGACTAAACCAGGACCGAACCAGGACCGAATCAGGACTAAACCAGGACCGAACCAGGACCGAATCAGGACTAAACCAGGACCGAATCAGGACTGAACCAGGACTGAACCAGGACTAAACCAGGACTAAACCAGGACCGAACCAGGACCGAATCAGGACTAAACCAGGACTAAACCAGGACTGAACCAGAGAGGGTAAATGAAAAGGAAACAACTATAAAATGGTTTAAAAAAAGCTCTGAAAAGTCGATTTTCCAGAATACGCTTTAAGTCAGCAGAACCTACGAGATACAAGGAGCAGGAGGATTATTTAACTGCACGTTTTAGGGATTAATAAAGTTTACCACACTGACACTGATGTACATTATGTTTGCTTTTTAATTTTCAGAAAAATGGAGCGTACTCCTTCAAAGGCCTGAGGTATGCAGCGCCCCCTATTGGTCCACTGCGGTGGGCTCCCCCTGTGGCCGCGGAGTGTAACAGCGACTTGGTGCACGACGCCAAGCGGTTTGGCAGCGTATGCGCTCAGGTCAGCATCACGGTTACGTTTAAATCACATTTGAGAAACTGAGAAAATGTGTAGGTTTTTTTTTTTACAGAGAACATTATATTAAATGTCAGAATGGGTCTTATTCAAACCTGCTATCCGCATTATTAAAACCTCTAAACATGTTCAAAAACACATGGAAATCTTGTATTTGCTTAGCAGTTTTAGTTAAAAAATATGTCTTTTTATTATCTATTACTGATTTCTCTTCAAAATATTAGCATTAGTGTCACGGGTTCGTTCAGACAAGATATGAGGGGGAAAAAATGATGGCACAGTCGAATACGTGCTTAAGTGTTTTTCCTTTTTATTTGCACCACAGTCCAGTGTAAAAAGTGCAAATATTTACAGTGAAGAACAACAAGTCCCAAAAACCAGAAGTGCGTGAAGAGTCCCTCAGTCGTCCAGGTAGAATCCATGATAAAAGGAGTTCAATTTGTCAACTGGACAAAGTTTGTTTGGTCGAAAACGTTTCGTCGCTCATCCGAGAGGCTTCGTCAGTTCTTGTTCTAGTGCTGGTTCGAGACTGCTTATATCTCGCTGCAGGGAGGAGCTCACTACACTGAATTCTTGACTTGAATAACTTGTCTCCCATTTATAATTCGATTTTCAAACCAAGTCAAAACAGACAAAAGAAACATTAGGGCAGACAAGTCCGAGCCAGAGGTGTGGAGACGGTCGCTAGGGTGAATAGGTATCAATCAATCAATCAAACAATATTTATAAGGCGCTTTTCATACAAAATTGTAACACAAATTGTACAATTGTAAACTAGACGCCAGAGTAATTCGAAAAACAAAAGAAACAAATTAGTTGAGATAGTTTCAGAACTATTTCAGTGTAGGGAGCTCCTCCCTGCAGCTAGATATAAGCAGGGTCTAACCAGCACTAGAACCAGAACTGACGAAGCCTCTCAGATGAGCGGCGAAACGTTTTCGACCAAACAAACTTTGCCCAGTTGACAAATTGAATTTCTCCTTTTATCAAAAACCAGAAGTGTTTACAAAAAGTATTTACAGACGTTTCTACAGACGTATTCACAGCAGCCAGCTCCCACATAGTCAGGCCAAGGACCAACCACAAACTGAGCAAAGCTGCCCCCCTTATATACCCCCTTAGCCCCTGCCCTTGGGCTAACCAATTAACACAACAAGGATTTACGTTTGGAACAAAGGTAAAACGGTACACATAAAACACCTAAAGTTCAACATAATAAAGAAAACACCTCAATAACCCCCCATATGGCATGACTTATTACCTAAGAAAACAAAACAAACCCACAAATTAACATAAGTGCCCCCCCCACTTTAGCGAAGGACCAGGAAGTGCCCCGGTTTGGCCCCCTGAGTCGGCGAACAGCACGGAGACAGCAGAAGGTAGGAAGAGCATGTGGCTCCCTAGGCGTCCGAGTGTTCACCTTCGTACGTACTAGGGAGGGGAACAGAGTCCAGATCACGGGGAAACAGTTTGTAAGCAGGGAACAGTTGAATTGGAGTCTGGTTCTGCAAACCAGGGGAAGCGCTCCGTGCTCTGCCGTCTAGGCGCGGTCTGGGGCCAGAGAGAGACGCTGGTCGGGGAATGACGGGCAGCTCCAGGCGCTCCGTCACAATTAGTATTAATAATGTACTGTGTGCTCTTATTCTTGTTCTGATCCAGCTCCAGATCGTTCTAAAGACATTCAGACAGGCCTGGACTGGTAATCAGGCAGACCGAGCATTTTCCCGGTGGGCCGACTTAGAGATTTACTTAGAGACCAGCCCACAATTTAGAGGAGGCGTCCCATTGGTCCATCTTCAATACAGACAGTGGACTAAACCAATCAGGATACAGAAGCTTACGAGAGCGGTCCCGCCCCTTTCTCTGCACTGATCCTGACAGTTTCAGTGTTGAGGTGGAGAATGGAGGATGGAGGATGGAGAAGCGGCAGAAAGGGGGCGTGGAGAAGTTACGAGATAAAAGATTAAAACATCTCACTATAGACGCTGCAAAATGTTCTAAAATAACAGACATATTCTCTGGAGGGGCTGGAGCCTCCACGTCCTCTGCAGCCCAGGCTGAAGGTGGACAGGGAGAGGAGCAGCCAGAGACTGAACAGGGAACCCGAGGGAACCCGAGGGAACCTGAGGGAACCTGAGAGAACCTGAGGGAACCCGAGAGAACCTGAGGGAACCCGAGAGAACCTGAGGGAACCCGAGGGAACCTGAGAGAACCTGAGAGAACCTGAGGGAACCCGAGAGAACCTGAGGGAACCCGAGGGAACCTGAGGGAACCCGAGGGAACCCGAGGGAACCCGAGGGAACCCGAGAGAACCCGAGGGAACCCGAGAGAACCCGAGGGAACCCAAGGGAACCCGAGGGAACCCGAGAGAACCCGTGAGAACCCGAGGGACAGAGTGATCAGGGAAGTGTCGTACCGGGACTTTTAGGTGTGTGTGGTTTAGTCCTTGTTTAGTCCTGGTTTCGACCTGGTTTAGACCTTTTTTAATCCTGGTTTAGTCCTGGTTTAGTCCTGGTTTAGACCTGGTTTAGACCTGGTTTAGTCCTGGTTTAGTCCTGGTTTCGACCTGGTTTCGACCTGGTTTCGACCTGGTTTCGACCTGGTTTAGACCTTTTTTAATCCTGGTTTAGTCCTGGTTTAGACCTGGTTTAGTCCTGGTTTAGTCCTGGTTTAGTCCTGGTTTAGTCCTGGTTTAGATCCGGATTAAGACCTGGTTTAGTCCTGGTTTAGTCCTGGTTTAGACCTGGTTTAGACCTTTTTTAATCCTGGTTTAGTCCTGGTTTAGACCTGGTTTAGACCTGGTTTAGACCTTTTTTAATCCTGGTTTAGTCCTGGTTTCGACCTGGTTTAGACCTTTTTTAATCCTGGTTTAGTCCTGGTTTAGTCCTGGTTTAGTCCTGGTTTAGATCCGGATTAAGACCTGGTTTAGTCCTGGTTTAGACCTGGTTTAGTCCTGGTTTAGTCCTGGTTTAGACCTGGTTTAGACCTTTTTAAATCCTGGTTTAGACCTGGTTTAGACCTGGTTTAGTCCTGGTTTAGACCTGGTTTAGACCTTTTTTAATCCTGGTTTATACCTGGTTTAGACCTGGTTTAGTCCTGGTTTAGATCCAGATTAAGACCTGGTTTAGTCCTGGTTTAGGTCCGGATTAAGACCTGGTTTAGATCCGGATTAAGACCTGGTTTAGTCCTGGTTTTCGGCAAAATTTGCCATTTTGAAGCCAAAACAGGTGATCTACGTGAATCGTGTAGATGCATTTTAAATAAACAGTTGAATGTGTAGTTACTGTGAGTTTCCTGGTGATTTTGGGATTTGTCCTTTAAATGTTGCGCCCTGGTTTCCCCTCAGCCAAGACGTAACAACAGTAAAATACTTTGCTTCGGGGAACACAAACATAAATTACCGTAGTCCGTTGTGCTCCGTTAATTATGAGACAATTATAAGACAAAAATGCCAGGGCCGTTTTTTTTGTCCCAGTCCAGCCCTGCATTCAGGAAATGTTTATTTCTGTCCTGAAAATGAGACTTTTAGTATCGATACCTGTGAAACATTAGTGTCTAGTTTCAGTACCTGTTTTAGTATTGATTAGTGATAATGGTATCCAGCCAAAAAATGCATAATGAAGAAGGAAGAAACATATGTAAGTCACATTTTTTGGGGGAAATATATTTTATCAAATCAAAACAAGAACAGACATTTGATCTTGAAAGGCAAGTTTTAGTGAAAACAACAGAATAGAGAACAGCAGGCTGAAGAGGCGTCTGGTTTGTGAACGTAATATATGAACAGTTAAAACTACAGCATAAACAAGATCACAGAACAAGTTAACCAAACTCTCCATCTCACTCCAAATCACTGAATACATTGAATTCTTCATTCTCGGTGTCACTTCTGAGCAACTCCGCCAACTCTAGATAAATCTAGCTTTTAGCCCGCGATGAGCTTTTTATTTTTTTTTCTTCATTGCAGTTTGAGTGTCCTCCACTTTTCCCCAGTCCCTCACAAGTTTCTCACTCCAGACTTTCTTTCTGCTGATCGATTACTGTTTTCAGCTGCATATTTCACCACTTGCAGTTTGTAATCTGCAGAATATGATGAACAGTTCACCATCGTGTGATCAAACCCGTTCTGGTGCTAAATGAACATTAGTGAGGGGGATACTTAAAGGTCCCATGGCATGAAATTTTCACTTTCTGAGGTTTTTGAACGTTAATGTGAGCTCCCCTACCCTGTTTAGCCCCCCCCCCCCCCATGGTTAAAAGTTGCGAAATGTCTAAACTGAGCATTTGCGATCCTTTTCTGCGTTAGAAAAAATCGGAGCTCAAACGGGCGATTCTGAACAAGGAAACTTATTGACGTCAGATCGAAAAAAGAAAATGCAGTTCCACCCCCGTCTGTGTCTACTCAGCGTCTCTGTAAATCACGCCCAGAGAGTTTGGACTGCGAATGCGCTAGGCAATGCGAAATGCGTTTTTTTATTTGCCTGGAGGCACGTCCGAGTGTTTCTAGGCTCGGAAGTCCTTTATCTGAGCCTCTGGACCTTTTGAACAGCAGTGGTTTAATTTTATTTTCTGTGGAAATGTGTTTATTTTTCAATGGAACGCTTCAAATCTCTTCGCGCAAAAACGCGGAAATGGATCAGAGAGTGCACAGCTGAGAGCTGAGAGTTTGGCCACGCCCCCACTCGCTACTATAGGCCATCTCTGTCCTCCTCATTTGCATTCAAGCAACAACTCCCATAATGGAGTGTTCAGAGTGAAAAGAAATGACTCTTTCTCATCTTATCTCTGTTTCTCATGAGTGTTGATTTTGAAAAAGGATTCATTTACAGTATTAGGGAACCATTAAGGAGCCATATAAAAGCATCAAGAAGTACCATGTCATGGGACCTTTAATGACCGTATGTGTTAAATACAGGTGAGTAACAGGAGCAGCAGATACTGGCACACAGGCCAAGAGCGCCCTCTCACTGTCAGGGTGAAAATGTGAAATTATATATTGTAATGTGTAGAATCCTTCAGTCATCCAGGTAGAATCCACAGCAAAAGGAGAAATTCAGTTTGTCAACTGGACAAAAGTTTATTTGGTCAAATACGTTTCTCAGCTCATCCAAGCTGCTTCTTCAGTTCTATTTTTGTCAAGAAAGAGAATTCTTCCTTGAACAGAAATGGAGGTCTCAGACATCATTTGTCTCCATCTGTAACTCTATCCTCAAACCTAAATCAAAACAAAGAAAACAATAGTGCAGCAGGTCAGGTCCAGAGGAGTGAAAACACCATTCTGGTCCTGAATGGTTCTAACAAGACCCACACTCCACTCCCACTGCAGATCTAACAGGCCCACCTAACTAACACAAACTGTAAACAAGTAGGTGTGGGAGTCTCAGAGTCTTTTCATTGTAGTTAGCGCCCCCTTCAGGCAGATATAGGCAGTGTCCACCAGCGTCTGACCAGAACTGAAGAAGCAGCTTGTGACAAATTGAATTTCTCCTTTTGCCATATATAGTTTAATATATGTCGCATGTGAGTGTGAGTTGCAGGAGCATCTAAGCCATGAAAAAAGTGTGACCGAAAAATATGGTACAGTGGTCCCTCGCTCTATCGCGGTTCACTTTTCGCGGCCTCGCTGTTTCATTGATTTTTTTAAAATTTATTTTTTATTTCAATTTTTTTCCTATTGTATGAACATTGTGTTGTGCGTCCTGATTGTCTTCTCCTCCGTGTCTCCTGTACAGTACAGAATGTGTTCAGTTTGACACATTTATATAGATGTTATAGAGGGGGGACCCGGGGGGGCTCCGGGGGGGGCTCCGGGAGTCCCGCTGGATACACGAGGAGCCCAGACATGAGTCACTGGATCTGTAGGAAGTCCAGACCGGGACTAAGACATGAGGACCAGACTGGGACCAGACCGGGACTAAGACATGAGGTCCAGACCGGGACTAAGACATGAGGACCAGACCGGGACTAAGACATGAGGACCAGACCGGGACCAGACCGGGACCAGACCGGGACTAAGACATGAGGACCAGACCGGGACTAAGACATGAGGACCAGACCGGGACTAAGACATGAGGACCAGACCGGGACCAGACCGGGACCAGACCGGGACCAGACCGGGACTAAGACATGAGGACCAGACCGGGACTAAGACATGAGGACCAGACCGGGACTAGACCGGGACTAAGACATGAGGACCAGACCGGGACTAAGACATGAGGACCAGACCGGGACCAGACCGGGACCAGACCGGGACCAGACCGGGACTAAGACATGAGGACCAGACCGGGACTAAGACATGAGGACCAGACCGGGACCAGACCGGGACCAGACCGGGACCAGACCGGGACTAAGACATGAGGACCAGACTGGTACAAGACCAGGACCAGACCGGGACTAAGACATGAGGACCAGACTGGTACAAGACCAGGACCAGACCGGGACTAAGACATGAGGACCAGACCGGGACCAGACCGGGACCAGACCGGGACCAGACCGGGACTAAGAGATGAGGACCAGACTGGGACAAGACCAGGACCAGACCGGGACTAAGACATGAGGACCAGACCGGGACTAAGACATGAGGACCAGACTGGGACAAGACCAGGACCAGACCGGGACTAAGAGATGAGGACCAGACCGGGACTAAGACATGAGGACCAGACCGGGACTAAGACATGAGGACCAGACTGGGACAAGACCAGGACCAGACCGGGACTAAGACATGAGGACCAGACCGGGACTAAGAGATGAGGACCAGATCGGGACTAAGACATGAGGACCAGACCGGGACTAAGACATGAGGACCAGACTGGGACAAGACCAGGACCAGACCGGGACTAAGACATGAGGACCAGACTGGGACAAGACCAGGACCAGACCGGGACTAAGACATGAGGACCAGACCGGGACCAGACCGGGACTAAGACATGAGGACCAGACTGGGACAAGACCAGGACCAGACCGGGACTAAGACATGAGGACCAGACTGGGACAAGACCAGGACCAGACCGGGACCAGACCGGGACTAAGACATGAGGACCAGACTGGGACAAGACCAGGACCAGACCGGGACTAAGAGATGAGGACCAGACCGGGACCAGACCCGGACCAGACCCAGACTAAGACCAGGACTAAATGTGGACTAAACCAGCTCTAAACCAGCTCTAAACCAGCTCTAAACCAGCTCTAAACCTGGACTAAACAAGGACTAGACCAGGTCTAAACCAGGGTTAAACCACTGCATGCGGCTCTTTGCCTTGTTTCGTGACGACGGCACGCCGGTGCATGTGTCTGTGCGCGCATAGGGCTGGGCGATTAATCGAGATTTGCGATATCTCGAGATGTTTTATGAAATCGATTAAAATTTTGGCATATCGAAAAACTCGAGAATAAGATTTCGCCACTCTGCTTATTTTCCTCAACTGTGTTGTGGAGCTGTCCGCCCCGCCTGCTTCTTGCGTTTGTGTTTCACTGCATCTCTCTCTCTCTCTCTCTCTCTCTCTCTGTGTGTGTGTGTGTTGCCAGTGAGTGAAATATTTGAAAAAAATTGATGCAGAATAATGTGCTAAGTTAAAGCAAATACACACACACAAATATAAAATGTACTACAGTCACAAAACTAGGGGTGGGTATTGGCAAAGAAGTCACGATTCAATTCTAATCACGATTCATATGCCACGATGCGATACTATCACGATGCATCACGATACTTGAATTATTGCGATGCACTGCAATATATTCGACATACTTCAGTGAAAATGTTTTAAAAAAAAGAGGATAACTTAAATATCAGTGTCTGTGTATCTGGGTAGTGTCTTCAATTGATACAGAACTCTGAGCAACTCAATTCAGAACTGAATTTATTGAATAACAAAAACAAATAAACCAAACCAATAACAAAAAAGTGCAGAGGATTTTTTCTAAAACAAAAAATGATGTTCAAACATTTGCCATTTTGGAGGTAGCGACCATCATAACAAACAATACCCTTTCACAAAGACAAAAGTGCAGAGGATTTATAAAAAAAATAAACTAATTATTTATTTATTTATTTATTCATAATTAATAAATTATTAATTAATAAAAATCGATTTTTGGCATCAGGAATCGATGCAGTATATTGTGAAAGTTAGTATCACGATGCATTGTCATGACGATTATTTTGCACACCCCTACACAAAACACACGAGAATTCATGGATTGAGGATCTATTAATCTATATTTAAAAACAATGAATTTAATGTGTGCTTTTTCACTTGGCTACGAAATGAGGGATTTTTTTTTTGTCTTTTATCTTAAATGTTGAAGAAGCACTTCATAAGAACTGTCTACCCTCAGGTTTTATGTTTACAATTAAAATAAGGCAACATACTACTTCCTTGGTTTTTCCTACTTCCTACTACTTCATTTTTTCCCGCTGCATAGATATCGAGATATATATCGTATATCGAGATATAGCAAACACATATCGAGATTATTTTTTCTCCATATCGCCCAGCCCTAGGCGCGCAGTGATACGACTCGAGAGAAAATAGCACCAAGCGAATTAGACTGCGGAATTTTTCACTGTTTCTGACACAAATATATCACTTTTTGGACAAATATTGTTTTAAAAAGAAAAACAAGCTTTGTTAACTGTCCCCGCTAACTTACTGGACCTACTTTGGTCAGCTCCAGAACCGGGGCAGAACTCGGCTCAGAGGACACTGTCAGGGGTAAGTCAGTGTTAATGCACGACACTGCTGAAGGGGGCGCCGTACAGATTCATGGCAAAAAACCCGAACTATCCCTTTAAGCCCTACTCTTCATGTTTATCGCTTGGACATCATAAAGTTGTACATTATTTTGTTTCCTCAGATCCAGCCTCTCTCCAGCTCTGGCTCGGTGCTCGGACATGAGGACTGCCTCTTCCTGAACGTGTGGACCCCCTCCCTGGCCCCACCCGCCCCCCTGCCCGTGCTGGTGTGGGTACACGGGGGGTATCTGCACATGCTCAGTGGGGGAGAGGCCGGGTACAGCCCCTCGGAGCGTCTGGCGGCGGAGACGGGCGTGGTCTACGTCAGCTTCAACTACAGACTCAACGCCTTTGGATTCATGGCCCTGGAGACGCTCAGAGAGGGGACCCCAACCAACAGCTCAGGTCAGAACCAGGACTGAACCAGGACTGAACCGAGACTGAACCAGGACTGAACCAGGACTGAACCGGGGCTAAACTAGGACTAAACAAGGACTAAACTGGGACTAAACCAGGGCTAAACCAGGGTTAAACCAGGGTTAAACCAGGGCTAAACCAGGACTAAACCAGGGCTAAACCAGGGCTAAACCAGGACTAAACCAGGACTAAACCAGGACTAAACCAGGGCTAAACCAGGACTAAACCAGGACTAAACCAGGACTAAACCAGGGCTAAACCAGCGCTAAACCAGCACTAAACCAGGACTAAACCAGGGCTAAACCAAGACTAAACTGGGACTAAACCAAGGCTAAACCAGGGCTAAACCAAGACTAAACTGGGACTAAACCAAGGCTAAACCAGGACTAAACCAGGGCTAAACCAGGACTAAACCAAGACTAAACTGGGACTAAACCAAGGCTAAACTAGGACTAAACAAGGACTAAACTGGGACTAAACCAGGGCTAAACCAGCACTAAACCAGGACTAAACCAGGGCTAAACCAGGACTAAGCCAGGACTAAACCAGGACTAATCCAGGACTAAACTGGTCTGAAAACTCCTTTGATTTTCTGTCAAAATGCACTTTGAGTTCTACTTCTGATGTTTCTATGCTCCCACCGTGCTTCAGTTACAAACGTAGTTCAAATTTGTACCATTTTGTCCATTTTATATTCATTAAGGAACTCTTTTATAAGTTCATTAAAAGCAGTTAATGTCTGAGATAATTACAGGGTCATTTTTCCTCTCTAAATTACCCCTCCCACTTAACTCTGCCAGATGAGCATGGATTCAAATATGGAACAGATATTAAAGCTGACATTTTACTTTTAATAATTTATGCAGATTTTGGAGGAGGTCTGGGCCTTAATTCCCACTGAGTCCAATTAAAACTCCCCCTCATCTTAACGCTTGTTTAAAAAAAGAAATCTGACATTTCTTTTACCCACTCTGTCATGCTTTTATTTAAAGGTCTTATACAGTATTACTCAACACTGACTCTTTTGAGCTTTAAGTCATGTTCTAATGGTGTTTCCGCCTAAAAACCAGACCTGCAGTTAGGGCTGGGCGGTATACCGCTTCATACCGAAGTTGTGAAGTGTTTTTTTTTTTTTTTAAATGATACAGATTTTTCATATATCCCAATCCCGGTGAGTGTGTGTGTACAAAACGTGGGGAACACAGAGCGGCGGAACGTGGCGCCGCGGGACATTGTTTTGGGACTGTTTTGCAGTGGCGTGAGAGCGGTGGAAGCTCAGTGTGTGTCGAGCGGTGAACAACATGGATGAAGAAAATGTTACAGACACAGAGGAACTTATACCCAACACAGTCCTGGTTTAGTTCTAGTTTAGTCCTGATTTAGTCCTAGTAGAGTCCTGGTTTACTCTTGGTTTAGTCCTGGTTTAATCCCAGTTTAGGCTTGGTTTACTCCTGGTTTAATCCCAGTTTAGTCTTGGTTTAGTCCTGGTTTAGTCCTGGTTTAATCCCAGTTTAGTCCTAGATTAGTCCTGGTTTAATCCCAGTTTAGTCTTGGATTAGTCCTAGTTTAATCTCAGTTTAGTCCCGGTTTAAACCTGATTTAGTCCTGGTATAGTCCTGGTTTCGTCCTGGTTTAATCCCAGTTTAGTCTTGGTTTAGTCCTGGTTTAATCCAAGTTTAGTCTTGGATTAGTCCTGGTTTAATCTCAGTTTAGACCCGGTTTAAACCTGTTTTAGTCCTGGTATGGTCCTGGTTTAGTCCTGGTTTATTCCCAGTTTAGTCTTGGTTTAGTCCTAGTTTAATCCCCGTTTAGTCCTGGTTTAGTCCTAGTTTAATCCCTGTTTAGTCCTGGTTTAGTCCTAGTTTAATCCCCGTTTAGTCCTGGTTTAGTCCTAGTTTAATCCCCGTTTAGTCCTGGTGGTAGTTTTCAAGTTATTTACTTTATTTTGCCTTTTCATTTCTGTTCAGTAGAGATGAGCAGTTCCAGCTGCTGAAATGATCCAAATGATTCTGGTGAAGGTTTGTGGAGTTTAAAAACATAGTGGAGCACTTCCTGTACCGCCACATGACATGAACATTTGGGCGTTAAACATGTGTGAATGAAGCAAAACACAACTGCAGGTGGAAACTTGCCTGGTTTACACCAGACCATATCACAAGTGAGATATGGTCTGGGAGCACCTACTGAATATCTCGTAGTGGAGGTGTGGTTTATGATCGTTTATTGGGCGTTATGAATGTCTATCATTTGGTGTATACGTAGCCCATAGCCAATCATGTCAGTTGTCAGTTCAAACTACAAGCTTCCGTTTGTCGCGTAGTACGCGTCACCGTCTTTCCACCCCTCCCCGCTCTCTGATTGGCTCCCCCGCTCAGGAGCCCTCGCTTAGCCTCGTTGCCAGGCTGTTCTCACAATTGGAACGATTGTGAAAAGCAGCCAGGGATTTCCCAGGTTAGGTGGAAACAGGATTATAACAGAGATCAGAAAATAGTGTAAAAATGGGACCTTTAAAAGAGCTGTTTTGATTTTGAATAAAAAACTAAACTTTAATCAAAGGAGAACTGTGTTCCAGATAAAAGGTAAACATGTTCAAATCAAATATAGCTTTTACTGATAATTCATTCTAATGTCGATACATTGGACATGATGGCCCATGTACAGTTTGTATTATGTTATAATTTAGTGTTTTGGTTCAAGGCGATTATCCAAGAAAATGATCAGGAAGCAGAACGAGCCTCCCGTGGCTCTGTCTTTTGGGGTTCCAGTTTCAGTCAAGCCCCGGGGTCTCAAAATGGCCGCCCATTCAAGTCAATGGGTCGAGCTCAGTGGCGCATGACTCCAGATTAGCCGGGCCCGGCGAGGTACATCCGGTGGCTCCAGGCCGATTGAACATGAGCAGTTGAGCTCCCCCCATGAGACTTTGCCTGACAAGAGCGAGAGGAGTCAGGGATCTGTTAGAATAACTTGTGGAGCGGCTGCGAAGGAGCCAAGGGAGCCTGAAGAGGAGAGTCAAACGAGCAGAGCCACCCGGCCTGGAGCATCTATTATAAATATATCCATTATGAAATCAAGCCGGCTCACTCTTTAGACTACTTTTGACTTTTTAATATCGTTGACTTCTGCAGCTCAGGGAGGGAATTCTGGAGGTTTTGAGCTTCACATGAGCCTGTCCAGAACCTGAGACTGAGACATACTAAGTAGAAACGCCTCCTCCTTACGCTCCTGTTTGTTTACAGCCGCAGCACATTCAACTGCTGTAACTCTACTGTACATTTTCAAATGATAAGCAGAAGTTTCCTGTCCCAAAGTCATTTAGCGACCAACGCGTCAGTCTTTAGACCCTTCGTCTGCTTTAGCGCGCCATCGCTGGAAGGAATCTCCGAGAATCACCTTAGTTTAGCTTCGCTCCTTTTCCCCTTCTATTCTTCTTTCAGCGACCTCAAAAATTGACTTTCTTTTGGTCTAACTCAGGGGTCGGCAACCTTTACCACTCAAAGAGCCATTTGGACCCGTTTCGCACAGTAAAGGAAAGTCTGAGAGCCACAAAACCCTTTTGAAATTTAAAATGAAATAACACTGCATATAACGTTTTTCTTTTTTGCCTTTGTGCCATAGAATTACATTTTGAAAATGAACAAACTAAAATAAAATACATTTTAATCAAATACAGTCGTCCCTCGCTATATCGTTCACTTTGCGCGGCCTCGCTGTTTTGATGATTTTGTTTTATAGTGTATCAATGTGCATTGTGTTCTGCGTACTGATAGGCTAAGGGACTGTAGACCTTTGCTGATTCATCAGTCATTCTCCTCTGTGTCTCCTGTACAGAATGCGTTCAGCCAAATTTATATAAATGTTCGATCGCAGTGTGACTCTGAAGTCCTGTTTGTTTGCAAGTTTTCTCCCCGACAAAACGCGGAACATCGGAGCGGCGCCAGGACGAAGAGGCTCGATCAGACGAACTATGAAATACACGCAATATATTTAGAGCCTGAAAACAGGTTTGGATCTTTGGTTTCATTTTGTAATATCTTCACAGATTTTGCCTATCGTGGGTTATTTTTAACGTGACCACTGCGATAAACGAGGGACCACCGTACTGAGCCACATCAGAGGGATCAAAGAGCCCCGGCCCCTGGTCTAACTGGTCGTGGATTTTCATCCGCCATTGCAACAAACTTTGTCCAAACTGTGAGGAAGCTACAGTTGGAAAAAGCCGCTAAGAACCACTGTGTTCGAGTAAACGGCATCTTGCATCTGTGGAATGTGTAAGAGGCAAATGTAAACCACATAATCCCAGTGCACCAGAGAGTCAGTTACACTAGAAACGTAGGGAGTTTGATTGACGACCAAACAGCCAATAGATAACGAGGTTGCCTCTTTATCTATTGGCTGATGTTTATCTGGCTCCACCACGTCCACAGCTGATGAATTTTCATTCTTTTTTGTTTTTTGGTCGTCATAATTACAAGGCTGCTGCATCTCTATAATGCTTTCATTGACAATTTCAAACAAACAAACAAAAAAACTCCTCCATACGTCCTTTAAGTTTGAAAGTGTAGTGTTGCCACAGTCTCCCCAGGGGGCAGTGTGGTTACATAAGGCTGGTGCTCACTGGCCCGTTCACATGAGCCCGAGTCTTTTCATCTTGACTTTTCTAATTCTGAATCCCCGGTTTGTTCGACCCACTTCTGCTCCTCTGGTCTCTGAAGGGTTAAAAATAGTCCAAGCTGTGACAGGAAGTGGGACAGAGAAATCAGGACGGTCTCAACTCGTGCGATCAGTTTAACTATTTATGTCTCAAACTTTCTCATGCACTTTTACGTGATCCTAGAAAAAAATATTATAACAGTCTGCGATTTGTACCCATATTCTACTGCCTTCTATAATAATGTTTTGTTGAAGTTGCTGTAATTTTTCTAGTAGGAAGTCAACTTTTTGCTGGTTTCCAAGGCTTTGCCTAAAATGTTCTACAATATGGCATTAAACTTGAAGGAATATTAACGTTTTTTACAATCTGAACCTTATTTCTGTAATAAAACAAGTTGTTTTACTCACCCATAGCACTTTGGTGTAATTTGGAGCAGTTTCGTAGATGTTTTAGTTTAGCGATATCCGTTAACGTGAGTGCTTGGGGCAGGAGATTGCAGTCACCAAATAACACAAACTTTATCACTTTTCAAATTACAGAAGCTCAATGTCTTAGTCTACACTTTCGTTTGAGTCAAAAGTGCCTCTAATCCGAGATGTATCCATAGTTTGGAGTAGATGAGGAGGACAGTGCACATGTGCTCAGTCACAGCTGATTTGCAGATAAGAAGACGCTCAGAACTTTTCTGTTGCGAGTGACACATGGCAGAAGATTGGGACTTTGAGGCTGAAGAGGACTTATGGAGGACTGAGGACTGAAGAGGAGTATACGGATGAGGAGACAGAATGGATACGGAAAGAATGAAGCGGAGACAGTTTTAGGAGCAGCGCACCAGAGAACTTGCCTGGTTTACACCAGACCATATCACAAGTGAGATATGGTCTGGGAGCACCTACTGAATATCTCGTAGTGGAGGTGTGGCTTACGATTACCAACGGCCGTTTATTGGGCGTTACGAATGTCTATCATTTGGCGTATACGTAGTCCATAGCCAATCATGTCAGTTGTCAGTTCAAACTACAAGTTTCCATTTGTCACGTAGTACCCCTCCCCGCTCTCTGATTGGCTCCCAAAATCAGGAGAGCTCGCTTAGCCTAGTTGCAAGGCTGTCTTTCAGATCGGAACGAACGAAAGCAGCCTGAGATTTCCCAGGGTACCAGAGAACAGCCATCGGTTTCACATTACTTCTCAGAATCGTGCGCTGAATCCGCTGGCCTTCTTTCTTTTCCTTTGTTGGTAAAAATCGTCCTGACTGAAGTGGGTACTGCAAACACGATGGTCCAAACGTCTTACAGCTTTGCCTTTCATGTTTGGGTCCTGAGAGCTGAGAGCGAAATCAGCTGTGACTGAGCACATGCGACTGTCCTCCTCATCTACTCCAAACTATGGATACATCTCGGATTAGAGCAGTGCTTCTCAATTATTTTCTGTGACGCCCCCCTAGGATGAAGAAAAAAATTTCACGCCCCCCCCTCCCTGCGCGCGACTATAAATAGTATTATTTGTCTACAAAATTGCTATTAGTACACCTCTGCATAACATTGTATCCTTTTATTAACATTAAAACAAAAAAAAGGAAGAAACTTCCAACAACGCTTCTGTCGGACTAAAGGACACGACTCAGTGGAATATACGTGTTTTTTGTGACAGAGGATGTTCTGCTGATGGTGAGTCTGTTCTGTATATCGTGTATTTAAGGTTGCCGACCCCTGCCCCAGAGCTACAATGAGAGCGCCACTGCCAACTACTGTTGTTGATGTGCAATTACACTTAGTTCTAGTACAGTACGGCAAAAAGCATGTTTCCCAGGGTCACACGTGCCCCCCCTGGCATCACACCGCGCCCCCCCAGGGGGGCCCGCCCCACTATTTGAGAAGCACTGGATTAGAGGCACTTTTGACTCAAACAAAAGTGTAGACTAAGACATTGAGCTTCTGTAATTTGAAAAGTGCAAAAGTTTGTGTTATTTGGTGACTGCAATCGCCTGCCCCAAGCACTCACGTTAATGGATATCGCTACACCACAACATCTACGAAACTGCTCCAAATGACACCAAAGTGCTATGGGTGAGTAAAATAACTTGTTTTATTACAGAAATAAGGTTCAGATTGTAAAAAATGTTAATATTCCCTTAAGAGGTATTAATAAAAGGTATAATATGTATTAATATGTGATGCTAACACATCACATATTTAGATTACCTTTTATTGTTTTGAAAATGCCACTTTATATTTGCCAAAAATAACGTATTATCACCTTTAATAAGTTTCAGTTTCACTTTTGCTCTCCTCGCTAAGTCACTGCCCCTTCAGAGCGCTCTCACAACCCAACACAGCATGCATCCTGCTAATGAAACTATTGCACATCGCGTCAGGTTTGTGAAGTTGTAGTGTATTGTCATGTATTATCAAGTTTTTGTACATTTATGGACAACTTCCGTCGGCTTGTGGGCGGAGCCTTGTACTCTCACAGCTAACCGTAAAGAGGGTTTGAATAGGCCCAGGAGAGATCGCTAAATCACTCAAACATGCATGGATGAGTCTAAAGCAGGGGTGTCAAACTCATTTTGGTCTACGTTCAGACTGCAGGGCTTAATGTTCAATTCCGATTTTTTTGTGAAGTCCGATTTTTTTGCGAGGTCGTTCACATTTCCAATTAAATGCGACTTGTATGTGATCTCCAGTGTGAACTTTAAACGCCCCAAATGTGTCCCGCATGCGCCTTGGAGGACACGACGAGGTCACGTGCAGTGAGCGTGCTCAGTATTTACGGAAGTCGCCTAAAGTTGCTGTCGTACCGGAGCCAAAACATGTACAGCTTATTTGTTTTAAGGAGGAGACGGAGAAGGACGAGGTTTTTGGCCACGGCGTTTTGTGGGGCAGTGGCAGCAACGTCCGGAGAAATTAACGTGTTGGTGCGGAGTCGCAGACCAGAGCGGTGGGATTGCTACGTGCTTCGCCGCTTCACTGATACGGAGTTCATATACTATTTTCGCATGACGAGAAGAACGTTTGTGCACATTTGTGAGCGCCGACTTGTACCACTCTCACTGGAGGAAACACGCCCAGGTCGGATGAACGACCTGGCCGTTCAGACTGAAGTCGCATGTCAAAAGATCGGATATGTATCGGTTTTAGGACCACATATCCAAGTGGCCTGGGTCACATTTGAAAAAAACAGATCTGTCGTTCAGAGTGTCATTAGAAGTTCGGATACAGGTCGCATAGAGGCGAAAAAATCAGATTTGGGTCACTTCAGGCTGCAGTGTGAATGTAGCCTTTGATCCCAAAGGGGCCGAATCAGAAAACTCATGGCACATATACCCCAAAAATAGCAATAAGTCCAAATATTTGTGCAGAGAAACACAAATCTATTACAGAAGTCTTTTTTATTTGATGAACTCTTTCTTTTACAAAATATTATAATATTATGAACAACTTGAAACTTTAAGAAAAATGCAATTTCAACAGTCTTTTAACATTAACTTGTATGAATTTCACAGTTAGTCATGGTCATGGTTAGTCATAGTCAGTTAGTTTAGTCATGCTTTCTTTTTGCTCAAAAATATGGCATCTTTTAGCTGCACAAGTGCATCAATATCAGGCCCCGTGTCCTGAGGAGCTGCAAAGAATTAGGAAAGAGGCGAGTCTTTGCTGCTCTGGTGGGGGGGGCCACGCACAGAGGCGCTAGAGACGCTGCTATGCTAAACTACGCAGAAAAGATATTATATTTTGATAGAAAACTAAAATATAATTAAAATATTTTAATAGAAAATGAAAAATGGATTCATGGGGGCTGGTGCTGGTGTGTTCTGGGCAGCAGATCTGCTTGGACTGCTGCTCACGCCACCCAGAAAAATGGAAAGCAGAAGAAGATGAAAAATGAAAATCAGCCGAGGGCCAGATCTGGCCCCTGGGCCACATGTTTGACACCCCTGTTCTAAAACCTCTTCAGGCGTGTTTTTGATCAGAGCTAGGGATGCAAATTATCGATTAATTCATTAATCTATAGTTGATTGACCTTATCGATCGACTTACGATTAATTAATAAGTGGCGTTTTTCACCTGAATTTGAGTGTTTCAATAGGGTCTTTAAGAATATAAGCTATAGTAACATAACACTGAGTCATAAATATATCATAGTATTATTATATTGTATATTCCTCAATTAATTATTCCTTAGTAAAAAGCAGACAAATGTATTGATGCTGAATAACAAAATACAGTAATCCCTCGCTCTATCGCGGTTTGTGGATTTATTTATTTTTTCAAATTTTTTTTTTTATAGTGTAACATTGTGTTCTGCATCCTGATTGGCTAAGAGACTAGACCAGGACTAAACGTGGACTAAACCAGGTCTAGATCAGAACTAAACCAGGTCTAAACCAGGTCTAAACCTGGACTAAACCAGGATTAAACCTCCACGTGCCGCTGCTGGTTTTGTGCGGCTGGTTTGTGCCTCGGGCTGAGAGTACGCATTCCGGGCGCCGCGGTTCGATCTCGTGCTCAGGTACACCGGGGCTGCTGAGCAGTACCGTTGGTGCCTGCAGCCGGCTGTGAGTCGAGCTTGACGCAGCGCGGTGAGCGGTTGCCTTGTTTCGTGACCACACGGGTGCGCGTGTCCACGATTAGCGATTAATTACAATGAATGCATTTTGTTCGACCAACGTCTTGATCGACAATTAATCATAAGTCGATTAATTGTTGACATCCCTAGTCAGAGCACATTGTTTTCTGTTTTCACATTGTTGTTATGGTGGAAAGCTCCAAAAAGTTGATTTTTGCATAATACCCTCTTTAAATACTAAAATTACCTTGAGAAGCATACATTCTCACTGTGAGCGGGGCCGCCTCTCCACAGACCTGACCTGTAACTTTGCCTGGTTAGTGTCACCTGTTTTTTTTTTTCCCCCACACACTAATAGAGAAGTTCAGGCAGTGCCATTCTGTGTAACGATCCTAACACTCACTCTATGTGCGCAGAAACAAGCTAGAAAAGTTTCACCGCGCACTTTTAAATGATGTGCCAGGTGTTGTTGTTATTTTTAGGTTTTAGTTTGACAATTTTAGTAACGACTCCCTGTATTTTCTACTCCACATCCATTTGAAACCACTGCACAGCGGCACACCTGCAGGCACGGAATAAAATCAACACAAACATATGGCTTCTATAATAAATATTTACATTGTTTTAATTCAAAGCTGGTCCATATGTCCTCAGTTACATTTCTATTTCTGTTCCTGTCTCTGTGTCTTTTCATTGTGCCATTTCCTGTGGGCAATATATTTAAAAAAAAGAATAAAACCATAACTGTTCTGAAGAAATGCAAAATTAGAGTCTTGAGTACTATCATATAACGTATAAATAAAACTATTGAAGTTACAGGAAAATTAGTAAAATAAAATGAGAAAAGGCAGCGATTTTTATGATTCTAACTAAGCGCGGTCATGGTCGAAACATGTCGGATTTTGTCGTTTAAATAAACTTTTCCGCATACTTTTCTGGAGTGTCGTTTTCATCCTTTTTCCCAAGAGCGCCCTCTACGTGTTCAGCAGCCAACAGCCACATTTTTTATTTTTCTAAATGCACATGGACGAGTGTACTCCGACTTCAAACGGATTGGGATCGTATCGGATTCACGTGCACAGGCTAAGGATCATATAGGGATTGGTTTCCCGAATCCGATTGGAACCCCTGGCTTAGGCCGATAGTAATCCGCTCGGTGCCGCCTCGTGCACGATATCGGATCGGATTGGCGTACTGTGTATGCGCGGGAATTTTCGCCAGGGATTTCACCCGGAAGTGGCAGGAGGCGCCGACGCCGTCATAAGTAGCGATTGTTGCCGGAAAAGTCAGACAAAATCATGGCTGCGAAGAAAGAACGCACAACACGTACACCAATGCTGCTCCGGCAAACTAGTCCAGGTTTAGTCCAGGTTCAGTCCAGGTTCAGTCCAGGTTCAGTCCAGGTTCAGTCCAGGTTTAGTCCAGGTTCAGTCTAGGTTTAGTCCAGGTTTAGTCCAGGTTCAGTCCAGGTTTAGTCCAGGTTCAGTCTTGGTTTAGTCCAGGTTTAGTCCAGGTTTAGTCCAGGTTTAGTCCAGGTTTAGTCCAGGTTCAGTCCAGGTTCAGTCCAGGTTCAGTCCAGGTTTAGTCCAGGTTCAGTCCAGGTTCAGTCCAGGTTTAGTCTAGGTTCAGTCTTGGTTTAGTCCAGGTTTAGTCCAGGTTTAGTCCAGGTTCAGTCCAGGTTCAGTCCAGGTTCAGTCTAGGTTTAGTCCAGGTTCAGTCCAGGTTCAGTCCAGGTTCAGTCCAGGTTTAGTCCAGGTTCAGTCTAGGTTTAGTCCAGGTTTAGTCCAGGTTTAGTCCAGGTTCAGTCCAGGTTTAGTCCAGGTTTAGTCCAGGTTCAGTCCAGGTTTAGTCCAGGTTTAGTCCAGGTTTAGTCCAGGTTCAGTCCAGGTTTAGTCCAGGTTTAGTCCAGGTTCAGTCCAGGTTCAGTCCAGGTTCAGTCCAGGTTCAGTCCAGGTTTAGTCCAGGTTAAAGATCCCATGACATGGTACTTCTTGATGCTTTTATATGGCTCCTTAATGGTTCCCTAATACTGTAAATGAATCCTTCTTCAAAATCAACACTCACTGCATGAGATATGACTCTGACAGTCTTCATGAAGCTATATATGTGTCTAAAATGCAAATGAGAAGGACAGAGAGATTGGCTAAGGAGCGCGGGGGGGGCAGACAGCTCTGCACCGCTGTCTGCTCGCTTCCGTGTTTAACACAGGAAGACAGATGGAGATTTTGCAATGAAAAAAAGCATATTTACACAGAAAATACAATTAAACCACTGGTATTTCAGAGGTCCAGAGGGTCGGGTAAGGGACTTGCGAGCCTAGAAACACTCGGACGTGCCTCCAGGCAAATAAAAAAACGCATTTCGCATTGTAGCGCATTCACAGTCCAAACTCTCTGGGCGGGATATACAGGGACGCTGAGCGGAGACAGAGGGAGGGGCTGGAGCTGCATTTGCCGATCTGACGTCAAAAAGGTGCCTTGTCCGAACTCGCCCGTTTCAACACTGGTTTTGTGTAACGCAGAAAAGGACCGCAAATGCTCAGTTTAGACATTTCGCAACTTTTAGCCATGGGGGGGGGGGGCCTAAACAGGGTAGGGGAGCTCACATTAACGTTCAAAAACCTCAGAAAGTGAAAATTTCATGCCATGGGACCTTTAAGTCTAGGTTCAGTCCAAGTTTAGTCCAGGTTTAGTCTCATATTAGTCCGTCAAACTCCTCGAGCTCCATCTTTGTAAACCGCCACATAGTTTGTTGTGTTTTTATTGAAGTAGTTGGACGACAGCGCCACATAGCGTAGCGGAGCCGGCCAGGTTGCTGACCATTATCCGATTACACGGATACATTTCATGTGCACTGGGATCTAAGGACAGACCACCTGCCGAGTAACGGGATTGGATTTGGAGAAATCCAATCCGATCCTACCATGTGCACCCAGTGACTTTTGCCACATTTTTCTCAGTATCGTCCTCGTTTTAGTTTTCTGGACAACAGTCGTTCAGTTGGTAGAGCGTTTATCCACTGATCTGAAGGGTGGCGGTTCGAATCCCGCTCTCGACGTAATCTTCATCAGTTGAGTACGATTGGCAGCCTCGTAATAGTAGCTTGGCAGACTGGTGTATGAATAGGTGAGTGGTAATAATATTAAAACACAAAAACCACAGATTGTGTTTTCATTTGTCTGTTTGGATGATGCTGCACACTCCGGGCTTCTCGCACCCCTTTTTCCAATGTGTTTTTTAATACTGCAAATGGAAAATAAACTGAACTGAACTGGAAAAGCGCTATATAAAAAATTGGACCATTTACCGTTGTGTTTTCAGGGAACTACGGCTTCATGGACCAGATCTTTGCTCTGCAGTGGGTCCAGAAGAACATCCACCTGTTTGGAGGAGACGCCTCTAAAGTCACCATCATGGGACAGAGCTCAGGTTCGATCGGAAACGGGTTTGGAAAAGTGCATGGATGTATTTGTTTTTCTGTTGAAAATGATCATCTCATGACATCAGAAGGTGGAACAGAGCCTTTTGGAGTACGTTATTTGTACAGCACAATTCATCCACAAAGTAATTCAGAGTGCTTTACAGAAGAAATACATTAAAATCACAACATAAATCAAAACTTAAATCATCTTCATAAAATTAAAGGTCCAGTGTGTAGGATTCGTGGCGCATAGGTGGATGGTGCATGGTGCTATTGCACTTCCTGTTTTAGCTACAGCAGACCTCGAGGGTCACCCGGGCGCGCCGTAACGCGGACAGCTCGCGTACCGGCGCAAGAACCGCACGCCGCTACTGTATAAATAAAACGTGGTCCCGTTCACTGTTTTTCTTTTCTCATGAGAGCACACATTCCCGATCGTGTACCATGACACTCTACACATCAAATGAAACCTTACAGTCTCCTCTTTTTGACTATGCAATTCATTTCCCGGCACAACAATCACTCCCCGAGCACATGGGGCTTTTATACGGAAAAGCACAAAACGAGGTTTGTTACTTAGCTTACCTTTGAAGGCTCTGGACAGGTCAAACTCTGTATTTCACCATAAACTTGCTCTCAATTTGTCCGTAAGGATCCAGCGAATAAAATCCAGTAAAACAATTTAGTCCAAAACACGTGTTAGATCCATTACGACGTCTGATCCGGCAACATGTTTGTGTTGTTTACCCAAAACCACGAGTCTTGCCGAAGGCGAAGGTGGAGCCCAAATGTCCTTCTGCGGCTCTCGTATTCAAAATGGCTGCCTCTGCATGGGGAAGATCCCCCTTTTATGTGACTATATCTAAGTCCAAAAGAATACTTTGATTTCATGATGGAAGTGAAAAGGCTTGAAAAACAATGTATTTTTGAATGGGTATCTTCAATTTCTGTAATTAACGGGTAAAAATCTTACACACTGTCCCTTTAAGTAGAAATGTGAGAACTTGTGGTCGTGCCTGTAGCTGAGAGGAAAACAAATGTGACTGAAAACTGAAGTAGAAACACACACGAATCTCCCGGGCCCTCACGCCGCACTTCGAGACGCTGCGGCGGCAGATCTCCCGTTCAGAAGACGCCGTCCGGACATGAGTGAACGCTCCGTCACGTTCTGATGGGACTCCAGACGTGACGGGGCTGATCGAGCCGGAGTTTGAATGACAGCCAAAAGCATCGGTCCGGAGGAGCTGCGCCGCGGCCCGCAGACGATCCACCCGAGCGCGGCGCCCAACCACGCTACGCCAACTCCGTCATCGCCTTTTCACAACGGAACATGGAGCGAAACCGAAATGATGGAGATCGGATTATGCACGAGTATAAGATCTGAGCCTGCTTTTCTTTTTGTCCACTTTTAGAGTTTCCCATTGTGATGTCATTAAGTGCTCCTCTGTGTTTTTAAAGTAACGAGGCGCCATCACCAGACTCAGACTCTCCTTTTCTCTCTCTCCCCCATCCCCACCTCTCACTCTCTGTCTTTTCTCTTCCTCTTTTCTCTCTCTCTTTTGCTCCCTCTCTCTTCTCTCTGTCTCTCTCCCCCTCTATCTCTCCTCCTCTCTCACCCTTTTTCTCTCTCCTCTACCCTTTCTTCTCTCTCTCTCTTTCTTCTGCCTTTTCTCTCTCTCTCTTTGTCTGACTCTTTCTCATCCTCTTCCCTTTCTGTTCATTATTGCTCTCTTTTCTCTCTCTCCTTCCTCTCTCTCTCTTCCCTCTCTCCCTCTATCCCCACACCTCTCACTCTCTCTTTCCTCTCCTTCTTTTCTCTCTCCCTCCCTCCCTCCCTCTATCCCCTCACCTCTCACTCTCTCTTTCTCTCTCTCTCTTCTTTTCCTCTTTCCTCTCGCTCTCTCTTCCTATTTTCTCTCCTTCTTTTCTGTCTCTTTTCTTTTCCCCTTTTCTCTCTCTCTTCCCCTTTTCTCTCTCTCTTTTCCTTTTTTCTCTCTCTCTCTCCTTTTCGGTCTCTCTTTTCTCTCTCTTTTTCTCCCTCCCTCTATCCCCTCACCTCTCACTCTCTCTCACTTTCCTCTCCTTCTTTTCTCTCTCTCTCTCTCTTCTGCAAAGTGCTCCTCTTTGTTTTTAAAGTAACGAGGTGCCATCACCAGACTCACCAGGTGCTCTTCTCCATGGAGATGTTATCGCTTTGTCTGGAATGTTTCACAGTATGGCATTAAACCTTCATTCTTTCTGTCGTCATGGAGACCAAACCAGACCAGGTTCCAGGTCAGATCTGTGGAGAGGCGACCCCGCGCAGTCAGAATGTCGCTCTAAAACCACCTGTAACTGAATAAATGTAAAGTAGAGCTGTTTAAAGTCACACTGTGGAACATTCCAGGCAGAGCAATGACGTATCCATGGAAACATCTCCATGAAAAGTTACATAGTGGACCTTTAAATTTGTTTTTTTGGTTCTTTGTGAATAACTCTTATTGAAGTTTTTAATTATTTACAAAAAGCAAAAACCCGAGTTAATCAGGTCTTCCTCTGTACCATATCTCCACGGTCCCTCTTCCTCTGTACCATATCTTCACGGTCCTCCTCTGTACCATATCTTCACGGTCTCTCCTCTGTACCATATCTCCATGGTCCTCCTCTGTACCATATCTCCACGGTCCTCCTCTGTACCATATCTCCACGGTCCCTCCTCTGTACCATATCTCCACGGTCCTCCTCTGTACCATATCTCCACGGTCCTCCTCTGTACCATATCTCCACGGTCCTCCTCTGTACCATATCTTCACGGTCCTCCTCTGTACCATATCTTCACAGTCCTCCTCTGTACCATATCTCCACGGTCCTCCTCTGTACCATATCTCCACGGTCCTCCTCTGTACCATATCTCCACGGTCCCTCCTCTGTACCATATCTTCACGGTCCTCCTCTGTACCATATCTCCACGGTTCACGGTCCTCCTCTGTACCATATCTCCACGGTCCCTCCTCTGTACCATATCTCCACAGTCCCTCCTCTGTACCATATCTTCACGGTCCTCCTCTGTACCATATCTCCACGGTTCACGGTCCTCCTCTGTACCATATCTCCACGGTCCCTCCTCTGTACCATATCTCCACAGTCCCTCCTCTGTACCATATCTTCACAGTCCTCCTCTGTACCATATCTCCACGGTCCTCCTCTGTACCATATCTTCACGGTCCTCCTCTGTACCATATCTCCACGGTTCACGGTCCTCCTCTGTACCATATCTCCACGGTCCCTCCTCTGTACCATATCTCCACAGTCCCTCCTCTGTACCATATCTTCACAGTCCTCCTCTGTACCATATCTCCACGGTCCTCCTCTGTACCATATCTCCACGGTCCTCCTCTGTACCATATCTTCACGGTCCTCCTCTGTACCATATCTTCACGGTCCTCCTCTGTACCATATCTCCACGGTCCCTCCTCTGTACCATATCTCCACGGTCCTCCTCTGTACCATATCTCCACGGTCTTTCTTCCTCTGTACCATATCTCCACGGTCCCTCCTCTGTACCATATCTCCACGGTCCCTCCTCTGTACCATATCTTCACAGTCCTCCTCTGTACCATATCTCCACGGTTCCTCCTCTGTACCATATCTCCACGGTCCCTCCTCTGTACCATATCTCCACGGTCCCTCTTCCTCTATACCATATCTCCACGGTCCCTCTTCCTCTGTACCATATCTCCACGGTCCCTCCTCTGTACCATATCTCCACGGTCCCTCCTCTGTACCATATCTTCACAGTCCTCCTCTGTACCATATCTCCACGGTCCTCCTCTGTACCATATCTCCATGGTCCCTCCTCTGTACCATATCTCCACGGTCCCTCCTCTGTACCATATCTTCACGGTCCTCCTCTGTACCATATCTTCACGGTCCTCCTCTGTACCATATCTTCACAGTCCTCCTCTGTACCATATCTCCACGGCCCTCCTCTGTACCATATCTCCACGGTCCCTCCTCTGTACCATATCTCCACGGTCCCTCTTCCTCTGTACCATATCTCCACAGTCCTCCTCTGTACCATATCTTCATGGTCCTCCTCTGTACCATATCTTCACGGTCCTCCTCTGTACCATATCTTCACGGTCCTCCTCTGTACCATATCTCCACGGTCCTCCTCTGTACCATATCTCCACGGTCCCTCTTCCTCTGTACCATATCTCCACGGTCCCTCTTCCTCTATACCATATCTCCACGGTCCCTCTTCCTCTGTACCATATCTCCACGGTCCCTCTTCCTCTGTACCATATCTCCACGGTCCTCCTCTGTACCATATCTCCACGGTCCTCCTCTGTACCATATCTCCACGGTCCTCCTCTGTACCATATCTCCACGGTCCCTCCTCTGTACCATATCTCCACGGTCCCTCTTCCTCTGTACCATATCTCCACGGTCCCTCCTCTGTACCATATCTCCACGGTCCCTCTTCCTCTGTACCATATCTCCACAGTCCTCCTCTGTACCATATCTTCACGGTCCTCCTCTGTACCATATCTTCACGGTCCTCCTCTGTACCATATCTCCACGGTCCCTCCTCTGTACCATATCTCCACGGTCCCTCTTCCTCTGTACCATATCTCCACGGTCCCTCTTCCTCTGTACCATATCTCCACGGTCCCTCTTCCTCTGTACCATATCTCCACGGTCCCTCTTCCTCTGTACCATATCTTCACGGTCCTCCTCTGTGCCATATCTCCACGGTCCTCCTCTGTACCATATCTCCACGGTCCCTCCTCTGTACCATATCTTCACGGTCCCTCCTCTGTACCATATCTTCACGGTCCTCCTCTGTACCATATCTTCACGGTCCTCCTCTGTACCATATCTCCACGGTCCCTCTTCCTCTGTACCATATCTTCCTCCTCTGTATCTCATCTCCAAACGTGACGGAGCTGATTGAGACCGAGTTTGACTGACAGCCCGATGTATTTGTACAGAGGAGCCGCGTCACGCCCCACAGACGATCCGCCCGAGCCCGACGCCCAAACACGCCACGCCAACTCTGCCAACGTCTATTTTCCCAACGTAACTCGGAGCGAAACCGGAATGATGTGGATTTGGATTAAAGCGTGCGGAGCCTCTGAATAAAGCATGAGCTGTTTGTGACACGAGGCCCGGGCCCCCCGCAGACTCCGCTGCACGGGCGGCCATTTCCAGACACACTCGTATGATTGGTCTGACAGGGTTTTTGAGTGGAAAATAACTGTGAATTCCAAATCGCGGATGAATAAAACATGGTTTTCAAACCAGGAATATCAAAGTGGGATCTCTGAAACCAAAAAGATGCGTTTTTTTTGTACATCTGTCATTGAATAAACTAAATAAATTATTGGTCAATTAAAGAAAAGTCCTGCCGTTCGGATAATCAACTAAAAATCTGACCCAAACTGCACTCACAAGACTACACCTGCAGGGGGAGCTCCTGCAAAAACTACTATTTATACAGAAAAGCGTACTAGGACTCAGTCGAGTTTCATAAAGACAGGTTAAACTTGTATGTTTTTTTTATTTCTTTTTATAAAATTTTTTTTTCAAAACAATAAATAAGAAAAACAACAAAACAAAACATTTAGCCAAAAAAGGAGTGGGAAGACGAAAACTTTAATTTAATTAAATCCCACCCCCTCTTCTAAATCATGAGTTTAATCTGACTTTTTACACAGAAATACCAGAAAATACCAAATCTTCAGCTCACTCACTCACTAACCAAATAATAAATAAGACACCGTAGACCAGGGGTGCTCAAACTTTTTTGACCGGGATACACACACACACACACACACACACACACACACACACACACACACACACACACACACACACACACACACACACACACACACACACACACACACACACACACACACACAGACACACACACACACACACACACACACAGACACACACAGACACACACACACACACAGACACACCTACACACAGACACACACACACAGACACACACACACCTCCCTTAGTCCTGGTTTAGACCTGGTTTAGTCCTGGTTTAGTCCTGGTTTAGACCTGGTTTGGTCCTGGTTTAGACCTGGTTTAGACCTGGTTTAGTCCCAGTTTAGTCCTGGTTTAGTCCCGGGCCCCTGCTGTCAGATAATCTGTCCCTTTGATGCAGAAATAACACAATAATATGACTCACCCATAAGAACGCGGTCAGGTAGTAACAGTTTGTCGTGTTGTTGATAGTTCGCGTATCCACGTGTATCGCGCTGTATATCCACAGACTTTAATTATTCGGAGCTCCCAAGAAAGGGACATATCCCGAATGTATCGGCGAATTTCGCCTTAAAGGGACAGTGTGTAAGATTTTTACCCGTTAATTACTGAAATTGAAGATACCCATTCAAAAATACAGTGTTTTCCAAGCCTTTTCACTTCCATCATGAAATCAAAGTATTCTTTTGGACTTAGATATAGTCACATAAAAGGGGGATCTTCCCCATGCAGAGGCAGCCATTTTGAATACGAGAGCCGCAGAAGGACATTTGGGCTCCGCCTTCGCCTTCGGCAAGGCTCGTGGTTTTGGGTAAACAACACAAGCATGCTGCCGGATCAGACGTCGTAATGGATCTAACACGTGTTTTGGACTAAATTGTTTTACTGGATTTTATTCGCTGGATCCTTACGGACAGATTTCAGACCAAGCTTATGGTGAAATGCTGAGTTTGACCTGTGCAGAGCCTTCAAAGGTAAGCTTTGTGCTTTTCCGTTTTGTGCTTTTCCGTATAAAAGCCCCATGTGCTCGGGGAGTGATTATTGTGCAGGGAAATGAATTGCATAGTCAAAAAGGAGGAGGAGACTGTAAGGTTTCATTTGATGTGTAGAGTGTCATGGTACATGATCGGGAATGTGTGTTTTCATGAGAAAAGAAAAAAAAAAGTGAACGGGGGAACCGCGTTTTATGTATACAGTAGTGGCACGTGGTTCTTGCGCCGGTACGCGAGCTGTCGGCGCTACGGCACGCCCGGGTGACCCTCGAGGCCTGCCGTAGCTAAAAAAGGAAGTGCAATAGCGACTATCCACCTATGCACCACGAATCCTACACACTGGGGCTTTAAGGTGAGGGATTTTCATGCCTGCAGTGAAGCGGCGAAGCAAGTACTACAGCAACTTGACTTGCGGTGACTTTCGTAAACATTGAGCACGCTCGCTGAGTGTGACGTCGTCGTGTCCTCCGGGGCACATGCGCAAAAAATCGGATTTCACAAAAAAAATCGGAATTGAGCATTAAGCCCTGACGATTGACTGACACTTGGCCCCCGAGCTACCGGTCGATCGCGATCGATGCATTGAGCACCCCTGCCGTAGACTGATTAAAGGTCCTTTTTTACGCAAATTTGACTCTTGTGAGCTTTAAATTGTGTTATAATGTTGTTACCGCCTCAGAAACAGACCTGGAGTTGCATTTTGTTTCCTGGTTTAGTCCTGGTTTAGACCTGGTTAGTCCCGGTTTAGTCCCGGTTTAGACCTGGTTTAGTCTTGGTATAGTCCTGGTTTAGACCCGGTTTAGACCTGATTTAGACCTGGTTTAGTCTTGGTTTAGTCCCGGTTTAGACCCGGTTTAGTCTTGGTTTAGTCCTGGTTTAGTCTTGGTTCAGACCCGGTTTAGTCTTGGTTTAGTCTTGATTGGCCCCGGGGGAAGACCCAGGACACACTGGAGGGACTATGTGTCCCGGCTGGCCTGGGAACACCTTGGGGTCCCCCCGGAGGAGCTGGAGGAAGTGTCCGGGGTGAAGGAAGTCTGGGATTCCCTGTTTAGACTGTTGCCCTGGCGACCCGGGCCCGGATAAGAGGAAGAACATGGATGGATGGAATACAAAAAAATACCAAATCTTCAACTCACTCACTTCTTTCTGCTCTTGGCTCTTGTCTGATAATCTAAATAAGATTATAAAGACTAAAGTGGTTAGAGTGGCTCGATGGTGGAAAAGCGCTAGAAACAAATTTGTCCTTTTACCACTGAAGTAAATGTACTGAAAATATCATGTCATCCTTATGTATTCATATATTCATAAATATTCAGCTCATAAATTCATTTGGTTGTGTTCAGAATGGAGCCACGGAGCCTTAAAGCGAAGGGAAACATTCTGGGTCTGATCAAACTATTAAAACTCTGCTCTGCGTGATGTTTTTTAATTTAAGTTAGAGCGTCTGTATTCCCAGTGTCTTTCCTGTAAACAAGCAAATGAACAAATTCGGTTTATAAATTATACTTTTTAAATGACTTTTTTGTGGTATACCTGTTATTTATACTGTACCGAAGTTGGTTTGTTTTTAATTCTTCCTCTGCACCTCGGTACTTTCAGGTGGTACTTCTGTGTGGACCCTGATGATGTCTCCGCGGGCTAAAGGTCTGTTCCGAGCCGCCGTGGACATGAGCGGATCCTACGTGTACAAAACCACACTACGGGAAGCCGAGAGGGACAATCTGGTCTTCCTCAACAAGACAGGCTGCAAGGACGCCCCCTGCCTGCGGCGCTTGTCAGTGCAGGACGTGCTAAAGGTAAACCCATAATCATTATAGAGCATCTACAGCGCAGTAATCATTCTCCATCACCATTACAGGGAGTCCAGTTTAGCTTTTAGCCGCTGGGCCCAGGCTTAGTTTAAAGGGCCAGTATTACTCTGTTCTAATGTCGTTTCCTCATCACAAACTCACCTGGAGTTGTGTGGGTTTTTTTTTCTTTCATTCACACGTTTAACATCACACATTCACTAGAATCATTTGGATAATTTCAGCCCTGGAACTGTCAATCTCTACTGAACTAAAGGTTCAGTAGAGATTGACAGTTCCAGTAAAAGGAGCCGTTCACTACCACTTGGGCGGTAAATTAATATCATGGTATTTTTCAAAATTATATCGGTGTCACAGTATTTGACAGGTTTTTTTTTTCATGCATGACTCTGTGACCCCATTTCCTAATAATTTAGAGAATAATTACGGCAGACGTGGAAGAGGATGCAGATCTTAGTTTCGTGCGTTCTTCATATTCCAGGACGTGTTTGTGACGGAGGTGGTGAAGCAGATCGCTCGTGTCGCCTCCTGCGGCTACGACTTTAGCCCGACGACATTTACAGAATACGGTTGTTTGAACGGCGTCAGATGTTTTAAAGCCGAAGTTCTTCCACACGACTGACACGGCTCCTCTTTTCTTTTTCTAAACCAGGACTAAACTAAGACTAAACCAGGACTAAACCTAGACTAAACTGGGATTAAACCAGGATTAAGACCAAGACTAAACCAAGATTAAACCAGGACTATACCAGGACTAAACCAGGTTTAAACCGGGACTAAACCAGGATTAAACCGGGATTAAACCAGGATTAAACCGGGATTAAACCAAGACTAAACCGGGATTAAACCAGGACTAAACCAGGTTTAAACCGGGACTAAACCGGGATTAAACCAGGACTAAACCTAGACTAAACTGGGATTAAACCAGGATTAAGACCAAGACTAAACCAAGATTAAACCAGGACTATACCAGGACTAAACCAGGTTTAAACCGGGACTAAACCAGGATTAAACCGGGATTAAACCAGGATTAAACCGGGATTAAACCAAGACTAAACCGGGATTAAACCAGGACTAAACCAGGTTTAAACCGGGACTAAACCGGGATTAAACCAGGACTAAACCTAGACTAAACTGGGATTAAACCAGGATTAAGACCAAGACTAAACCAAGATTAAACCAGGACTATACCAGGACTATACCAGGACTAAACCAGGTTTAAACCGGGACTAAACCGGGATTAAACCGGGACTAAACCGGGATTAAACCGGGATTAAACCAGGACTAAACCGGGAGTAAACTGGGATTAAACCAGGACTAAACTGGGATTAAACCAGGACTATACCAGGACTAAACCAGGTTTAAACTGGGACTAAACCGGGATTAAACCAGGACTAAATCAGGACTAAACTGGGATTAAACTAGGACTAAACTGAGATTAAACCAGGACTATACCAGGGCTAAACCAGGTTTAAACCGGGACTAAACTGGGATTAAACCAGGACTAATCCAAAACTAAACTGGGATTAAACAAGGACTAATCCAAGACTAAACTGGGATTAAACCAGGACTAAACCAAGATTTAACTGGGATTAGTTAGTTAGGCTTAAGCCTTTATTGGTCTCACACACAATGACACACAGTGACACACGGGAGAAATTTGACTTCTGCATTTGACCCATCCTTTTCAGGAGCAGTGAGCAGCCATCTTTTTCGGCGCCCGGGGGGCAGTACCGTGAAGGGTCTTGCCCAAGGACCCACACTGGTTAGCTCATTGCCCGGGGTGGGGGTTTGAACCTACAACCCCCAGGGGGAAAGTCCATGACTTACCAGTTGAGCTAACCAGCCGGTTAAACCAGGACTAAACCAAGACTAAACTGGGATAAAACCAGGACTAATCCAAGACTAAACTGGGATTAAACCAGGACTAAACCAAAACTAAACTGGGATTAAACAACGACTAATCCAAGACTAAACTGGGATTAAACCAGGACTAAACCAAGATTTAACTGGGATTAAACCAGGACTAAACTGGGATTAAACCAGGACTAAACCAAGACTAAACTGGGATTAAACCAGAACTAATCCAAAACTAAACTGGGATTAAACCAGGACTAAACCAAGACTAAACTGGAATTAAACCAGGACTAATCCAAGATTTAACTGGGATTAAACCAGGACTAAACCAAAACTAAACTGGGATTAAACCAGAACTAATCCAAAACTAAACTGGGATTAAACCAGGACTAAACCAAGACTAAACTGGAATTAAACCAGGACTAATCCAAGACTAAACTGGGATTAAACCAGGACTAAACCAAGAGTAAACCAGGACTCTACTAGGACTAAATCAGGACTAAACTAGAACTAAACCAGGACTGTGTTGGGTATAAGTTCCTCTGTGTCTGTAACATTTTCTCCGTCCATGTTGTTCACCGCTCGACACACACTGAGCTTCCACCGCTCTCACGCCAAAACAGTCCCCCTCTCAAACTATGTCCTGCGGCGCCACGTTCCACCGCTCTGTGTTCCCCACGTTTTGTACGCACACACTCACCGGGATTGGGATATATGAAAAATCCATATCATTAAAAAAATAAATAAACCACTGGTATTCGGTATGAAGTTCAGCCGTAGTTTCTGCCCAGCTCATTTCAGACCTGTGGACCCCTACATACCACACTGAAAGACTTTTCCATAATAGCCCCTCTTTAACAAACACAGCTACACCTCATGTCATTCTTCGTTCTTCGTTCGGTCCAATTTCTCCCCCGTCTCCTCTCTCTCTCTCCTTTCTTTTGTCGCTCTGTCTCTTTCTGCTCCTTCTTCTTAAAATCCACTCTAATATTAAAGGTCGTAAAACTCATTTTAATGGATTTTGTCCTCAGATTTACGCCACACTTTGGTCTTATACCAAGAACTGTAATAAATAATCGGGAGTATTAGGACTTATAGCTCAGTTTAACAGTCCAGAGCCATAAAACGGATTCAGGATTGTAACTTAGAAATGTATTTTAATAATTAATGTCGTAAAAGGAGATGGAACGTTCTTCAGAGAGTAGGCGGACTGAAACAGGTTTATGGACCCTGTTCGGAAGTTAAACTCTTACTTTACATTCTATAGCTGCTCCTTATCTGTTTTATTTACATTTTATTTTAGGAAGGTCTTTAATCTTTGTGATTAAAAATTGTATATTACTCTACCTTGCTAATAATGTTTTTAACACTTTATATGAAACAAGTTGTATTTATGAGGATTCCTTTTATGATTGAAAAGCCACAGTGCTTTCAGTCATTCCAAAATGTTAATAAACCTCAAACCTGAATATTTAAAAAAGTAAAAGTGTAGTGTAGCAGTAAGTGTAGTAAGTTTAGTCTTTCTTAGGAGAAAATCTGTGTGTGCACAACTATTAATGGGCAGAATTATTACCAACTAAATGAAAAATTAACATTTTCCATTCCATCAGAATAGTAAACAACTCAAAATTTACAAATAAATATTTCTGACGTTTCTAGACAGAACTGACGAAGTAGCTTGGATGAGCTGCGAAACGTCTTCGACCAAATAAACTTTGTCCAGTTGACAAATTGAATTTCTCTTTTTACTATGGATTCTACCTAACCTGGGAAATCCCAGGCTGCTTTGCACAATCGTTCCGATCTGACAGACAGCCTGGCAACGAGGCTAAACGAGGACTCCTGATTCTGGGAGCCAATCAGAGAGCGGAGATGGGTGGAAAGACGGTGACTGAAACTTGTAGTTTGAACTGACAACTGACATGATTGGCTATAGGCTACGTATACACCAAATGATAGACATTCGTAACGCCCAATAAACGGCCGTTGGCGATCGTAAACCACACCTCCACTACGAGATATTCAGTAGGTGCTCCCAGACCATATATCACTTGTGATATGGTCTGGTGTAAACCAGGCAAGATTCTAGCTGGACGACTACCTGGACGACTGACTGATTTCTAACGTTTAAAAAAATAAAAATCAGTGACCAGTAATAGCCACCCTTCTTCTCAGTAATGTTCATAAGACTTCCATTCAGGGAGTCTGTCAGGTTCTTGATCTGTTGTGATCCACAGCCTCCCGGACGCTGTTCAGAGCTGGACTGTTTTCCTTCACTGTAAATCTCCCGTTTAAGAAGTTCAAGTTCTCAGCAGGGTTTAGGTCAGGTGAGGAAGAGGCCAGGTCATTATTTCTTCATCTTTAAGTTCTTTACTGGATGGCCATGCGGTGGAGGACTTCGATGTATTCCATGGAGCATCGTCCTGCGTAAAAATCATGGTCCTCTTGAAAGATGCAGACCTTTTCCTGTACCACTGCTTGAAAGTGTCCTCTAAAAACTGGCAGCAGGTTTTGGAGTTTATTCTGAGTCCAACTTCAATCCAAAAATGTCCAACAAGCTCATCTTTAATGATACCAGCCCAGTACCCAGCCTTGTACCCCACCTCCACCATGCTGAGTCGAAGTGGAGCTCTGTGTCCATTACTGATCCAGCCACGGGTCCATCCATCTGGTCCATCGAGAGTCTCATCTCATCAGTCTATAAAACCTTTGAAAAACCCTCTCTTCACATATTTCTTGGCCCAGTCTTGACGTTTCAGCTGACGTTTTTTGTTCAGTGGTGGTCGGGTTTCAGCCTTCCTCACCTAGGCCATGTCTCTGAGCTCTGAACTTCTTGTACTTCTGGACACTCCAGGTAGTTGGCAGTACTGGAATATGACAGCGCTGGAGGATCATGGGTTCCTGGTAGCTTCATGTTTGATTCTTCTCAAATCTCGTGCAGTTTGCGTGTTTTTTTTTTTGGTTAACACATTTCTTGCGACACTGTTGACTGTTTGCAACAACACCTCTGATGGTTCTGTGACCAGGTCCCAATATCTTTGCAATTTCAAGAGTGCTGCATCCCCCTGAGAGACTTATTATTTTAATTTTTTTTACAATTTTTGACTTCTCAGAGTCTGGTAAATCTCTTTTTTGGCCCATTTTGCTGCCTAATAATTCTTCACATTAGGACTACTACTGTCCTAATACTTCTCATTAGGACACACCCTCCCTCGTTAGACAAATAAGCCGTGTCTCAATTCTCAGAGTGCACAGTTCGGAGTGTGGTTTTAACGGTACTCAGACTGCAGTTAAGACTGTGCATATACTTGCTCAGCCCTGAGTGGAGTCCGCGGACCGCATGGGCGTCGGCGAAATGCCACAGGTCTCGCAACTACCAGATGCAGCCGCCGACTCCATTTTCTCCCGTAGAAGAAGTAGCGGGCGGTGCATGCTGGGATATATGAGTGCGCGAAGTGTGCTTTTTCATGCAGTTGGTCCACGCCCCGATTTCCATGGAAACGACTGTGGTTTTCAGACCTGCGCATGGGACAAAAAAGAAATGGGACAGCAGTCGTCGCGCCGGATGTGACGCACATGCCCTTAAAACCACACTCCGAACTGTGCACACTGAGAATTGAGACACGGCTATATTCTTCTCTGTAAATGCTTAAATCCAATAAAAAATCAAGTTTATGCAGCTTGGAGTTGGAGAATATCCAGAAAAATGATGATGTGGTCAAAATACCCACTTGCCTAATAATTGTGCACACTTTTGTTACTAAATCTGTCCCTGTCGTCCTCTCAGGCAGTCCCGTGGCAGGAGTACCCGTTCTGGGCGCACGATGATGGGACAGACCTGCCGACCCGGGGCCTTCTGCCTGGAGGCGTGGCGGTGGTGGATGGGTACGTGCTGCCCGACGCCCCCCTCTCTCTGTGGACGCAAGGGGGGCGGGGCTACAGCGACGTGCCCTTTGTGATCGGCACCACGGAGCAGGAGGTCGATTTCTACCCCCCCTCGCCGAACATCTCAGACTGGACGTGGGGAGACTACAGCTGGTTTGTGACCCGTAAGAACTTTACTTTACTACGCTATTTTCTGATTTCTGTTCTAATGTCGTTTCCTCGTCACAAACAGACCTGGAGTTGTGTTTTGTTTTGTTTCATTCACATGTTTAACACACAAACCTGCAGATTTAGGTTCAGTTCTTCTCACAAACTAAAAAAAAACGGTTCCAAAAAAACCCCCGCACTATCCCTTTAAAGGACCATCGTGTTGACTGTCGACCGTGACACCCTCATCAGCAAAATGTCCAAAATGAGAAAAGTGGACGCCGAGTGCAGGATTTTCCAAGAAAAATAGACTAACTCCTATTTGTTCAGGAGGTGAATGGGAAACCTGTACGCTTGTGTTGAAATTGCATTTTTCTTAAAGTTTCAGGTTGTTCATAATATTATAATATTTTGTAAAAGAAAGAGTTCATCAAATACTATTACTTCCGTAATAGATTTGTGTTTCTCTGCACAAATATTTGGACTTATTGCTATTTTTGGGGTATATTTGCCATGAGTTTTCTGATCCGGCCCCTTTGGGATCAAAGTCGGTTGGATACGGGCCCCGGACCAACATGAGTTTGACACTCCTGAACTAAAGGCTAAGCTCTGATAAAACTTTTTCTTTTAAATTTTGAGTGCACTACTTTTTCACCGACTGGACATTCAGACGCCCCTAAAGATTCCTGACCTTGTAAAATATGATACCCTGATAATATTTAAAGCATTCAACAATTTACTACCAACTAATCTACAAAACTTGTTCAAAATGAGAGAGAGAACTCATAATTTAAAGATCCCATATGGTACTTCTTGATGCTTTTATATGGCGCCTTAATGGTTCCCTAATACTGTAAATGAATCCTTCTTCAAAATCAACACTTAGTGCAAGAGAGAGCCTCATGAACACAGTCAGAGTCATAAATATGTCTCTGAAACACTTTATTCTGGACGTTGTTGCTTGAATGCAAATGAAGAGGACAGAGACAGGCCAGTGCAGCGGGTGGGGGTGTGGCCAAATACGCTGCTGTTTCCTGGATTAGCGGTGCGCTGTGCGCTGTCACCCACTTCTGTGTTTTAAGAGCGGAGGAAGATATGAGACACTTTCCATGAAAAAAAACAAATTTCCACAGAAAATAAACTTAAACCACTCCTGTTTCAGAGGTTCGGAGGCTCGGGTAAAGGACATCCGAGCCTGGAAACACTCTCCAGGCAAATAAAAAAAACGCATCTTGCATTGCGTAGCTCGTTTGCGGTCTAAAGTCTCTGGGCGTGATTTCCAGAGACGGTGGGTGGACATCCAGACGGGGGGTGGAAATCTTTCCGCGAGTGTGACGTCAGAAAGTTCCCTTGTTCAGAATCGCGAAAAAGGATCACAAATGCTCAGTTTACACATTTCGCAACTTTTAGCCATGGGGGGGGGGGCTAAACAGGGTAGGGGAGCTCACATTAACGTTCAAAATCCTCAGAAAGTGACAATTTCATGCCATGGGACCTTTAAGAATTTTCAAATTGCGAAATGTTCGAACTCCCCGTAAATGTTTCTGTGTGTTACATGTGGTGTAAAACTCTGGAACAGTCTGGATACACGTCTCAAGAAACCCCAAAATATCCATAAATTCAAGTTGTTCTATAAACTTATGGTCTGGTCACAGTTTATAGAGAGTGGGTCTGAATATTAGAACAAACTGCTTCTGTAGAGCTGCTTTATGCTCGTTGTTTCCGCACCATTGTTGGTTTGTTCTTTTCATTACATTACGTTTATCTGCATCTGTTTCCATTGTTGGTTTCCTTTTGTAAATAGTTCAAGTCTAATGTAAAATGTCCGAAGAATGTAAAAAAAAAAAGCTCATTATATATGCTAAATTAGAAGAGGGGGTAGGATTAAATAAGTTTTCTTCTTCCCGCTCCTTTTTGGGCAAATGTTTTGTTTTTTGTTGTTGTTCTTAGTTATTGTTTTGAAAAAATGTAAATTGCTTATGGCGCAAAATAAAATTAAATAAAATGGCGTGGCCCTTAAACAGAGCCCTAAGTCGGGAATAGTGTGGACATTCGGACACAGTCTTGGATAAGTTCATCTTTGGATTTGCCCATCTCTAAAGGTAAAAGGAGCTGTTAACTTGAAATCTACCGCTTCATGACATCAGAGGGTGGAACAGAGCGTTTGGAGCTTTGACAGACGAATAGTAGTCAAGCGTGTGAATGAAACAAAAACCAACTCTAGTGTGATACAGGACCTTTACACTCACTGTGTGCACATGGTAAGAATTTGGAGAAATCTGATCCCGTTACTCGGCGGGTGGTCTGTCCTTAGATCCCAGTGCACATGAAACTCGTGTAATCGGATAATGGTCAGTGACCTGGTCGGCTCCGCTACGCTATGTGGCGCTGTCGTCCAACTACTTCAATAAAAACACAACAAACTATGTGGCGGTTTACAAAGATGGAGCTCGAGGAGTTTGACGGACTAATATGAGACTAAACCTGGACTAAACCTGGACTGACCCTGGACTGAGCCTAGACTTAACCTGGACTTAACCTGGACTAAACCTGGACTAAACCTGGACTAAACCTGGACTAAACCTGGACTTAACCTGGACTTAACCTGGACTAAACCTGGACAAAACCTAGAGTGAACCTGGACTAAATCAGGACTAATATGAGACTGAACCTGGACTGAACCTGGATTGAACCTGGACTAAACCTGGACTGAACCTGGACTAAACCTGGACTAAACCTAGACTGAACCTGGACTAAACCTAGACTGAACCTGGACTAAACCTGGACTAAACCTGGACTAAACCTGGACTAAACCTGGACTAAATCAGGACTAATATGAGACTAAACCTCAACTGAACCTAGACTGAACCTAGACTGAACCTGGACTAAACCTGGACTAAACCTGGACTAAACCTAGACCGAACCTGGACTAAACCTGGACGAAACCTAGAATGAACCTGGACTAAATCAGGACTAATATGAGACTGAACCTGGACTGAACCTGGACTGAACCTGGATTGAACCTGGACTAAACCTGGACTGAACCTGGACTAAACCTGGACTAAACCTGGACTAAACCTAGACTGAACCTGGACTAAACCTAGACTGAACCTGGACTGAACCTGGACAAAACCTAGACCGAACCTGGACTAAACCTGGACAAAATCAGGACTAATATGAGACTAAACCTGGACTGAACCTAGACTGAACCTGGACTAAACCTAGACCGAACCTGGACTAAACCTGGACTAAACCTGAACTAAACCTAGACCGAACCTGGACTAAACCTGGACTAAACCTGGACCAAACCGAGACTGAACCTGGACTAAACCTGGATTAAACCTGGACTAAACCTGGACTAAATCAGGACTAATATGAGACTAAACCTGGACTGAACCTAGACTGAACCTGGACTGGACTAAACCTGGACTAAACCTAGACTGAACCTAGACTGAACCTGGACTAAACCTGGACTAAATCAGGACTAATATGAGACTGAACCTAGACAGAACCTAGACCAAACCTGGACTAAACCTGGACTAAACCTGGACTAAATCAGGACTAATATGAGACTAAACCTGGACTGAACCTAGACTGAACCTGGACTAAACCTAGACCGAACCTGGACTAAACCTGGACTAAACCTGGACTAAACCTGGACTAAACCTGGACTAAACCTGGACTAAACCTGGACTAAACATGGACTAAACATGGACTAAATCAGGAGTAGACTGAACCTGGACTAAACCTGGACTAAACCTGGACTAGTTTGCCGGAGCAGCATTGGTGTACGTGTTGTGCATTCTTTCTTCGCAGCCATGATTTCGTCTGACTTTTCCAGCCACAATCGCTACTTATGACGGCGTCGGCGCGTCCTGCCACTTCGGGTGAAATCCCTGGCGAAAATTCCTGCGCATGCACAGTACGCCAATCCGATCCGATATCGTGCACAAGGCGGCACCGAGCGGATTACTATCGGCCTAAGCCAGGGGTTCCAATCGGATTCAGGAAACCAATCCCTACATGATCCTTAGCCTGTGCACGTGAATTCGATACGATCCCAATCCGTTTGCAGTCGGAGTACACTCGTCCATGTGACCGCAGTGACTGTGTGGTTTTGAAATGTTTATGCGTCGAAAAGATGCACTAAGTAACTTTTCTGGTTTGGGGGGTCCACTTGTCACCATGGAGATGATATGCTTTGTCTGGAATGTTCCACGGTATGGCATTAAACATGTCTATCTTGCACACATTGAATTGGACGTGTTAAGTGATGAACATCCATTCGCACAGTGAGCAGGCTCGTCTCCACAGATCTGACCTGTTACTTGATTTGATGGCCTCGCCTGCCTGCTTCCGTGGAGACGGATAACTTAAATGCCATGCTGTGGAACATTCCAGACACAGCAAGAACATCGCCATGGAAACAAGCAGTAAAGTTGCATCATTTATGTTCCTTGGAGGTAAAAGTGTTTGACTGTCTCCTTTTGTTTCTCTGGTCAGAAAAACTCTCCACCTTCAACGCGTCGCTGCCCCCTGTGGCCCTGGAGCTGTACCCGCCCTCTGCCCCCTGCCCCACCACAGACCGCTGCCCAGAGCGGGCGTTCACCACCATGGCATCGGACGTACGGGTCAGCTGCCCCAACCATGAGCTGGCCCGGAGAGCAGCTGGTACTACTCCCGTTTAGTTCTGGGTTACTCCTGGTTTAGTCCTTGGTTAGACCTGGTTTAGTCCAAATTTAGTCATGGCTTAATCCTGGTTTAGTTCTGGTTTACTCCTGGTTTAGTCCAAGTTTAGTCATGGTTTAGTCCAAGTTTAGTCTTAGGTTAGTCTTGGTTTAGTTTTTTGTTAGTCCTTGGTTAGTCCTGGTTTTGCCCTGGTTTTGTCCTGGGTTAGACCCAGTTTAGTCTAAGTTTAGTCATGGTTAAGTCCTGGTTTAGTCCTGGTTAATCATAGTTCTGGTTTTGTCCTGGTTTTGCCTTGTTTTTTCCCTGGGTTAGACCTGGTTTAGTCTAAATTTAGTCATGTTTAAGTCCTGGTTTAGTCATAGTTCTGGTTTAGTTCTGATTTAGTCCTGGTTTAGTCTTGGTTTAGATGTGTTTTAGTAGTTCTAGTCTAGTATTCTTTGTTTAGACCAAAATATCAGTACTTTTACCCATGTTTCATCATGAATATTTAGAATTTTTATTTTGTCATTTTTTTCAACAAAAATATGACATTGACAGAATCTAAATATTGAACATTGTCATGGATTGAATTGAGTTCAGAGTGTAAAATGATCTCAGATTTTCAGCCCTTGACTTGTGACTTGTCTCCTCGTGTCTTTGTGGTCGTAGCTGCCCTGGACAGCCCGGTGTACCGCTACATGGTGACCCACACCCCGTCCAGAGCCATCGTCCCCTCGCCTCCTCTGTTCCCGTTCCCCAGCAGATTCTCCTTCCACACCCTGGACGCCGTGGCCTTCTTCAGGGGTCTGGAGCCTCTGCTGGTGACCCCTCTGCCCCAGGACGACCAGCGCTTCCAAGACCTCATCACCCACCACCTCATCTACTTTATCAAACAAGGTGTTTTGTTCTAGTCTTCTTCAGTTATTCAGAATTATAAAAAGACAAAAATGATGAACACCCGATTTGACTGCCATAGTGTGAGTGAATGTATATGTAGGGCAGATTTGGATTATTTTCCACAAATTATGTCATTTAAATTGACTACAAACTCAGTACCTACAGTCCTTTTTTACCACAAGCCTATGAGAGAGCTGTAGTCACGTTTTGTGCAGTTGATCGTTTGCACGAAAGTGTTAAAATAAAGCTTTATGTGTACTTTTTCGGCGGCAGGTTTGGGCAAAACCAAATGAAAATGTGTCTGAAATGTACCCATATCGGTCTTTCTCTAATACCAAGGAATAAACTTGATTTTCAGTACCAGTTTTGATATCATGGTGATAATAAAAACTCTTTATTCAGACAATAGAATGTGATTTTCAGTATTAAATCATAGTATTTTCTTTTCTATTCCCTTGTGGTCTCATATCTGTGTAATCCCTCAGTGCGTTGCAAAAAAGCTTGTCCAAAATTGTAGATATAAACACTTAAATCTACCAGAAAATGACTTAAAAGTAGTGAAATTATCTGTCCATGCAGCAAGATAATATTACTTGACAAGAGATCTTAAAATAAACTCCCTCTACACTAGAATCAAGCAGTTTCTGAACTAGTAAGTAGATAATAAATGTGAAAACAAGATTAATAACCTGGTAGGAGTTTTAAAAGAATTTGCAGTGTGGTCCTGTAGGTTCCACAGTGCTCCATGGGCGTATACTCGTCTGTGTGCTCTTATACTTGTTCTGATACAGCTCAAAATCATTCTAAAACTTCAGGAAAGGTTCATTTTTGTCCTGTGAATGTGACTTTTTAGTATCGATACTTGTGAAAAATGAGTATCTTTCAATACTAGTTTTAGTAAGAACGTCTAAAAATGGATTGGATTATGGATTATATCATATGGCTGTAGGGTTTTGATCTTTTACTCAATCAGTCAGTTTAGTTGTTATAAAGATTTATATGGACCACAACAGCACAAAGGAGAAGTGAGTGAAGATTTTGTATTTTTGGTATTGGTATATGTAAATAGGCAGATTAAACTCATGATTCACAAGTGTAATGTGTTTTTTATTTAAATACATTGCTTCCTAGTCCTTTTTCCGGTATAAATAGTAGATTTTGCCTGAGCTCCCCCTGTAGGTGTGGCCTTGTGAGCACAGTTTGTGTGTGTAATCAATCTAAGTAGTCGAAGTAAAATATTTGATTAACTTACGGTGCGTTTTCATCTGTTTCAGGTAAAATGGAGGCGGCGTGGTCTGAGTTTCCCTCTGTGGCTCTGATCTCTCAGAACTTCACTGTGGTTCAGTCCGACTCCCCGGTGGTGACGCGCTGTAAACTCTGGGAGGAGAACGGACTTTTGGAATACGCCTGGACCAACTGAGACTAACTGGACTAACCCCGACTTAACTGACCCCAACTCAACTGACCCTGACTCAACGGACCCCGACTTAAATGACCTAGACTTGACTGACCCCGACTTAACTGCCCCCAACTTGACTAAACCCAACACTACTGACCCCATCTCGACTAAACCCAACTCAAGTAAACCCAACTCAACTGACCCCGAGTCAACTGACCCCAACTCAGCTGACCCCAACTTGACTAAACCCAACTCAACTAAACCCAACTCAACTGACCCCAACTCAACTAACCCCGACTCAATTGACCCCAACTCAGCTGACCCCGACTCAACTAAACCTAACACGACTAAATCCAACTCAACTGACCCTAACTCAACTGACCGTGACTTAACTGTCCCCCACTTACCTGACCCCAACTCAACTGACCTCAATTCAACTGACCCCAACTCAACTGACCACGGCTCAACTGACCACGACTTAACTAAACCCAATACGACTAAATCTAATTCAACTGACCCTAACTCAACTGACCCTAACTCAACTGACCGTGACTTAACTGACCCCCACTTACCTGACCCCAACTCAACTGACCCCAACTCAACTGACCGTGACTTAACTGACCCCCACTTACCTGACCCCAACTCAATTGACCCCAACTCAACTAATCCCAACTCAACTGACCACGACTCAACTAAACCCAACACGACTAAATCTAATTCAACTGACCCCAACTCGACTAAACCCAACTCAACTGACCCCAACTCGACTAAACCCAACTCAACTTATCCTGAATCATCTGACCCTGAATCATCTGACCCCGGGCTACAGGTCTGGGAGGTTTGGGGTTTGCTGAGAGAAATTGTCACGTAACATCACTGGTCGTTTCTTGTTTTGTGCCTTAAATTTAAAGCTGATCTGTGTAACATTTCTGCTGGGTCTGGGTGGGTTTCCATGGCGACAGAACGTGTTCAGACCTAATATTAAATAGGAAACTAGTAACGTGTAAAACATGGAGCAGAAAATGAGAAAGGGAAATGCTTTTAAAGGGAGCGGATGTAGTCTTCGCTTTAAAAAACAGAACTACAACTGAACCTGTGTCGCCGGAGCCTTAAACTGCAGATACACCACACTTTGTGCTTCAGGATCATCGTTTTTAGAACCAAAACACCAAATTATAACATAAATAAATGGGCCGTCATGTTCCAAGTTTTCGTAATTAAGGATAAATCTGCTTTACAGCCGTTGCCAGTATTTGTTTTGAACAAGTTTACTTTGCCTCTTGGGTCACAGTCGGGTCGTGTTTAAGAAATTTAAAACATAAATTCGACATCTTCCCATTACAGGTGCACTGTTCAGGTGGAGGGTCCCATTTTCTTCCATGGAGATTTATGGCTTTGCCTGAAATGTGCCACAGTAGCTTTAACCTTATCTGTCTTGCATTTATTCAGTCACAAGTCTCAGGACTAAAACAGGACTAAACCTGGACTATACCAGGACTAAACCGGGATTAAAACGGGACTAAACCAGGACTATACCAGGACTAAAACAGGACTAAAACAGGGCTAAACCTGCACTACACCAGGACTAAAACGGGACTAAACCAGGGCTAAACCTGGACTATACCAGGACTAAACCGGGATTAAAACGGGACTAAACAGGACTAAAAAGGACTAAAACAGGACTAAAACAGGGCTAAACCTGGACTATACCAGGACTAAAACAGAACTAAAACAGGGCTAAAACGGTTTAGTCCTGGATTATACCAGGACTAAACCGGGATTAAAACGGGACTAAACCAGGACTAGACCAGGACTAAAACAGGACTAAAACAGGGCTAAAACAGGACTAAACCTGGACTATACCTGGACTATACCAGGACTAAACTGGGATTAAAACGGGACTAGACCAGGACTAAACCAGAACTAAAACAGGTCTAAACCAGGACTGAAACAGGACTGAAACGGGGCTAAACCAGGGCTAAACCTGGACTATACCATGACTAAAACAGGTCTAAACCAGGACTGAAACAGGACTAAACCAGGACTAAAACGGGACTAAAATAGGACTAAACCTGGACTATGCCATGACTATACCAGGACTAAAACAGGGCTAAACCAGGACTAAACCAGAAATAAACCAGAATTAAAACAGGTCTAAACCAGGACTGAAACGGGACTAAAACAGGACTAAACCTGGACTATGCCATGACTATACCAGGACTAAAACAGGACTAAACCAGGGCTAAACCTGGAGTAAACCTGGACTGTACCGGGACTAAAACAGGACTAAAACTGGACTATACCAGGACTAAAACGGGACTAAACCAGGGCTAAACCAGGACTAAACCAGAACTAAAACAGGTCTACACCAGGACTGAAACAGGACTAAACCAGGGCTAAACCTGGACTATACCAGGACTAAAACAGGACTAAACCAGGGCTAAACCTGGACTAAACCAGAACTAAAACAGGTCTAAACCAGGACTGAAACAGGACTAAACTAGGACTACACCAGGACTAAAACGGGACTAAAATAGGACTAAACCTGGACTATGCCATGACTATACCAGGACTAAAACAGGTCTAAACCAGGGCTAAACCAGGACTAAACCAGGGCTAAACCAGGAGTAAACCTGGACTATACCGGGACTATACCGGGACTAAAACAGGACTACACCAGGGCTAAAACTGGACTAAACCAGGGCTAAACCTGGACTATACCATGACTATACCAGGGCTAAACCAGGACTAAAACAGGACTAAAACGGGACTAAAACGGGACTAAAATGGGACTAAACCAGAATTAAAACAGGTCTAAAACAGGTCTAAACCAGGACTGAAACAGGACTAAACCATGACTACACCATGACTATACCAGGACTAAAACAGAACTAAACCAGAAATAAAACCGGTCTAAACCAGGACTAAAACAGGACTCCACACAGTCCCCTCTCCACAGATCTGACGTGTAACTTTGATGGTGTCACTTTTTTGTCTCCATGGAGGTAGATACGTTTAATGCAATACTGTGGAGCATTCTGGACAACATCTCCATGGAGACAAGGAGGTAACGGACCCTCCACCAGTAAAGTTAGTGCACTGTGAAGTTTGTAACATGATGGTAGAGAGGACGAGGACGGAGCTCAGTATCAACATTTCAGGGATTTTTTCCTACAAAAGGGAAATATTTGTTTTTTGTTTTTGTTTTTTTCAATTCACCTTGTGATCTCCGTATCCTGGCTAGCCAAATCTCACTTCTTTTTCTGACTCCATTTAACCCAAATATTCTCAAAATGTTAAGTTTGCAGTGGTCCAAAGTTATTCCTCACTTATTTATACATTTCACATATTCTTAATATTCACCACAGTGAGTTTCTAAACGCTTTTCACTATTTCAGACACCACAGTTTTGGAGTTTTGCTGTGACGCTCATCACAACTAGCATGCTAACACACTTCCTCTTAGGGATGCACGATATATCAGCATTAACATTGGTATCGGCCGATATTACCAAATTTTTAACATATCGGTATCGGCCCGATGTGTAAAAGTAGGCCGATATTAACGACCGATATTTGTCAGTACAGTAATCCCTCCAATTAACCTTTTCTCACATTTCTCTCTCGTTTAAACACTCAAACTTTCGTAGATGGGGGGGGGGGGCACGCGTCCCACCCGGGGTTGTGAGCACAAGACCCGTGTCCAAACCTTGCCTCCTCCTCGGGACTGAGGACGAAGTGAAGCCAACACGCACATGCACATCAAACCTTGACATGAACGAACGCAAGAGCCGCACGAAACCAGGCAGTGGTTTAATCCTGGTTTAGTCCAGGTTGAGTCCTGGTCCTGTCCAGGTTTAGACCTGGTCTAGTCCCGGTCTGATCCTGGTCTGGTCCTGGTCTATTTCCAGTCTGGTCTCGGTCCCCGGTCCCCCCTTATTAAAAATAAATATCGTATTGGCCGATATCTGCAACATTAATATCGGATATCGGTATCGGCTAAAATGTTCACATCGGTGCATCCCTACTAAATATTTTAATACTTTTTTTATTTTTTTATTTCCCTCTCGCCACTAGGGGGTGCATGAGTAAAACGCTTTATAATAAGTTGTATACTGCACGCGACACAGGTTTTGACCTGCTTATCTGTAAATATTCTGGCTCGGATACATGGGGACACTTCATTTTCATTAGTAACAATCTGCAGTTATTTTCTGAAGCATTAATAAGTCTTAAGTCTAAGTAATAAATTAAAAGTCTACAGTTTCATGTTGGATAGGTGGAGGGCATTTCAAACCCGTTTAAGATGGATACTGACACTTTGCAGCCGACGTCGTCAATATGCCCTGAGAGGTGAAGCTAACTGAAGGCACTGCTGTGTCTAAAGCTCTGACACTCAATTTAGTCTTTAATCTGAGCTTTGTTTAAACACAGTCTGATCCATTTTTTTTTCCCTTGAGTTTTCAGACACTCTTATGACTTTTCAGGCTGTGTTTGCTAATGTGGGCACTGCGTCGCCGTGGTAACTGCTGTACATTCCGCCATAGACATAGATGCAGAACACGTCATTGCGAAGTATCAGTACTGGGGCTCGTCCTGGTTTCGTTTGCACTGATTCTCATTTCATTAAAGCTTTGCACTTTACCACACTGTGATTTCTGAATGGAACATTTCTGTGTGTTTTTTGAGCTATTTTAATAAACTCCTCACAGCTTCTTCACCCGTTTGTTTGGATTCATTTTATTCCTTTGTTTTATTGTATTTATTGGCATCTCTTCATGGAAATCTACGGTGATGCCGAGTGGGGCATTTTGGGTTTGATTTTTGGTGACGTTACAAAACCCAACTAATGTGGACTTCTCCAGCAGTGATCCATGAACCAGGACTATACCAGGACTGTACCAATGACTATACCAGGACTATACCAAGACTATACCAGGACTGTACCAAGACTATACCAGGACTATACCAAGACTATACCAAGACTATTCCAAGACTATACCAGGACTATATCAGGACTATACCAAGACTATACCAGGACTATACCAAGACTATTCCAAGACTATACCAGGACTGTACCAAGACTATACCAGGACTATACCAGGACTGTACCAGGACTATACCAGGACTATACCAGGACTATACCAAGACTATACCAGGACTATATCAGGACTATACCAAGACTATATCAGGACTATATCAGGACTATACCAGGACTATACCAAGACTATACCAAGACTATACCAGGACTATATCAGGACTATACCAAGACTATACCAAGACTATATCAGGACTATATCAGGACTATACCAAGACTATACCAGGACTAAATCAGGACTATACCAAGACTATATCAGGACTATACCAGGACTATACCAGGACTATATCAGGACTATACCAAGACTATACCAAGACTATACCAGGACTAAATCAGGACTATACCAAGACTATATCAGGACTATACCAGGACTATACCAGGACTATACCAGGACTATACCAGGACTATACCAAGACTATATCAGGACTATACCAAGACTATACCAGGACTATATCAGGACTATACCAAGACTATACCAGGACTATATCAGGACTATACCAAGACTATACCAGGACTGTACCAGGACTATACCAGGACTATACCAAGACTATACCAGGACTATACCAAGACTATATCAGGACTATACCAGGACTATACCAAGACTATATAAGGACTATACCAGGACTATACCAAGACTATACCAGGACTATATCAGGACTATACCAAGACTATATCAGGACGATATCAGGACTATACCTTGCCTGGAAGAATCCATGACTCATCGCTGTACCAGCGAGTGAGTCTGGTAACGCTTGATCCACAGAATACGCTGCGGTTGCGCGTAGACAGACAGCTAAGTGAACCAATCAGAGATTGCGCCATCTTGATTCAAAACTGAGGCGGAACTTCCGCTGCCTAAGAGTGACTTTGCGGGCAAAGGCGGGTGCACTGACGTCACCATCTTTGAATGAATCAGAATCGCGGAGTCGGTTTGGAACCGGAGGAGCGAGAGTGGATGGAGAGTGTCCAAATGGTATCGCGGTGTATAGGAAATACAGAGAGATATCATTTGGCTGGCCAGGTAAGACTATACCAGGACTATACCAAGACTATATCAGGACTATACCAAGACTATATCAGGACTATACCAAGACTATATCATGACTATACCAGGACTATACCAGGACTATACCAAGACTATACCATGACTATACCAGGACTATACCAGGACTATATCATGACTATACCAGGACTATACCACGACTATACCAGGACTATATCAGGACTATACCAGGACTATATCAGGACTATACCAAGACTATATCAGGACTATACCAGGACTATATCAGGACTATACCAAGACTATATCATGACTATACCAGGACTATATCAGGACTATATCAGGACTATACCAGGACTATATCAGGACTATATCAGGACTATACCAAGACTATATCATGACTATACCAGGACTATATCAAGATCAAGATCAAGATCAAGATCAAGATTGTTTATTTGTCATATGCAGGATCAACACAAGGTCAACAATGCAATGAAATGTTCAGGATCAGAAGAACCGTTGACTCGCTAAGATAGTCAAGAAGTACTAATAACAGCAATAATAGTACATGGTAAAAAAAAGTGTTGCAAAGTGCAGGGGAAGAAGTAAACAATATAATAAACAATATAATAAACAATATAATAAAGTATGTAATAAAATAAAAAAGCAAGGTACAATGTACAAGGTGCAGGTAGGATTAAATCAAGATCAAATAAGGTGTAAGTATTTCACAGATTGTACATAATATGGTGTGGTGTAGGTGTTGCATGTGGATTTCGTATTGCACATAGTATGATATAAATGTTGCACATAGGTTATTGCACTGATTATTGCACATGTAACAGTAATTTACAGTGAGGTAGTGACAGACATGATACGTTCATACAGAGCAGCAGCAGTAAACATAATTATGCATAATGAAAGGTAGTTTAGTGCAGTATTATTGAGAGTTCAGTATTATTTAGAGTATTACCCAGAGTTCAGTAGTCTGACAGCTTGGGGGTAATATCTGTCTTTGAGTCTTTTTGTGCGTGCTGGCAGGCTCCTGTATCGTCTACCAGAGGGTAGCAGACGGAAGAGTCCTTGTGCCGGATGAGTATGGTCCTTAGTGATGCTGCGTGCTTTACGCAGACCCCTGCTGTGGTAAATGTCCTGGATGGAGGGGAGACTGCTGCCAGTGATGTCCTCTGCCGCTCGCACCACCCTCTGTAGTGCTTTGCGGCTCTGAGCGGTGCAGTTCCCATACCACACTGTGATGCAGCCCGTCAGCAGGCTCTCGATGGTGCACCTGTAGAAGTTTGTGAGGATGCTGGTGTTCATACCAAACTTCCTCAACTTCCTCAGGAAGTAGAGTCTTTGTCGGGCTTTCTTAACCACAGTGTCTGTATGTAGTGTTCAGGACAGATCCTCAGTGATGTGTACCCCAAGGAACTTAAAACTGCTGACCTGCTCCACCTCAGCGTTGTTGATGGAGATGGGGGGATGCTGGTCTACACGCTGTCTCCTGAAGTCCACGATCATTTCCTTAGTTTTGCTGACGTTCAGAGAGAGGTTATTTTCCTGACACCAGCTGGTCAGTGATTTCACCTCGTCTCTGTAGGCGCTCTCATCGTTGTTGGTGATGAGGCCTAGGATGGTGGTGTCGTCAGCAAACTTGAGGATGGTGTTGGACCTGTGCCTGGCGGTACAGTCATAGGTGAACAGGGAGTACAGGAGAGGGCTGAGAACACAGCCCTGGGGTGCCCCAGTGCTGAGGACACGTGTGGAGGAGACGTGGCTGCCGATCCTCACCGCCTGTGGCCTGTTGGTGAGGAAGTCCCATATCCAGCAGCAGATGGACGTCCCCAGGCCCAGGGCGGTGAGCTTAGAGACCAGTTTTGAGGGGATTATGGTGTTGAATGCCGAGCTGTAGTCGATGAAGAGCATTCTCACATATGTGTTTCCTCTCTCCAGGTGACTGAGAGAGGTGTGGACTGCTAGAGCAATAGCGTCGTCTGTAGACCTCTTTGCTCTATATGCAAACTGCAGGGGGTCCAGGGTGTCGGGGAGGGAGTCACAGATGTGTCTCTTCATGATTCGTTCAAAGCACTTCATGATGACAGATGTGAGTGCTATGGGCCGATAGTCATTAGGACAGGATGCTGTGGGGGTCTTTGGGATGGGGACTACAGTGGAGGTCTTGAAGATGGTGGGCACGATAGACTGGCTCAGAGACAGGTTGAAGATGTTGGTGAACACCCCGGCGAGTTGGTCAGCACAAGCCCTCAGCACCCGTCCGGGGATGCCGTCGGGTCCTGGTGCTTTGCGGGGATTCACTCTCTTGAACGCCCGTCTCATTGTAGCAGTGTCTATACAAAGCACAGCGTCTTCACTGTCCACATGGGGTCTGGTGACAGGCGTGGTGTTATCTGCATCAAACCGGGCGTAGAAGGTGTTGAGTTCGTCCGGAAATGATGCGCTGGACAGTTCCACGGGCCCGCTCCTCCCCTTATAGTCAGTGATGCAGCGTAGCCCATGCCACACCCGTCTCGGGTCATTGCTCTGCTGGGCAGACTCCACTCTCTCCCTGTAGTCCCTCTGGGAAGTCCTGATGGTCTTTCTGAGGTCGTACTTGGCTGCTTTGTAGGCTTCGGGGTCTCCTGAGTTGAAGGCGGCAGTGTGAGCTTTCAGTTTAGCACGCACCTCTGGTCCCGCCCAGGGTTTCTGATTAGGGTAAGTGCAGATGGAGATTTTGGGCACCGTGTCCTCAATGCACTTCCCTATGTAGCCTACGACAGAGTCTGTGTACGCATTAATGTCACCATCCGCTGCGTCTGCAAACATCTGCCAGTCTGTTGTTTCAAAGCAGTCCTGTAGCACCTCATCAGACATACTGCTCCATTTGTGGATTTGTCTGGGAACCGGTTTTTCCAGTTTAAGCCTTTGTTTGTACGCAGGCAACAGCAAGATGGCGCTATGGTCGGATTTATCAAAGGCTGGGCGGAGGAGGGGTTTGTAACTGTCTTTAAATGGGGTGTAGCAATGGTCTAAAGTCTGCCCCCCCCTGGTGGGGAGGGATATGTGCTGGTAGTATTTCGGTAGAACCGTTTTCATATTGGCTCTGTTGAAATCCCCCACCACAATGAAAGCTGCATCAGGGTGTGAGTTTTCAAGTCCATTTATAATCCCATACAGTTGTTCTAGGGCTTCTGTTTTATCAGCTTGTGGTGGAATATAGACTACAGTGAGGATTACAGAGCTAAAATCTCTAGGCAGATAGAAGGGTCAGGGTCAGGGTCAGGGTATCAGGACTATACCAGGACTATATCAGGACTATACCAGGACTATATCAGGACTATACCAGGACTATACCAAGACTATATCATGACTATACCAGGACTATATCAGGACTATACCAGGACTATATCAGGACTATATCAGGACTATACCAGGACTATACCAAGACTATATCAGGACTATACCAGGACTATACCAAGACTATATCAGGACTATACCAGGACTATACCAAGACTATATCAGGACTATACCAGGACTATACCAAGACTATATCAGGACTATACCAAGACTATATTAGGACTATCAATCAAACAATATTTATAAGGCGCTTTTCATACAAAATTGTAACACAAAGCGCCTTACAGTGGTCAAGGATTAGAAGATTGACCGTTATTGATCTCGCACAAGTTGTTTCTATATTTGACCCGGGGACCATCCCCATAATTTTGTTTTGTTATTTAGGCTTGGTCAGGACCTCAGCTGGAGGACTATACCAGGACTATACCAGGACTATACCAGGACTATACCAGGACTATACCAAGACTATATCATGACTATACCAGGACTATACCAGGACTATATCATGACTATACCAGGACTATACCAGGACTATATCAGGACTATACCAAGACTATATCAGGACTATACCAGGACTATATCAGGACTATACCAGGACTATACCAAGACTATATCATGACTATACCAGGACTATACCAGGACTATATCATGACTATACCAGGACTATACCAGGACTATACCAGGACTATATCAGGACTATACCAAGACTATATCAGGACTATACCAGGACTATATCATGACTATACCAGGACTATATCAGGACTATACCAGGACTATACCAAGACTATATCAGGACTATATCAGGACTATACCAGGACTATACCAGGACTATATCAGGACTATACCAGGACTATACCAAGACTATACCAGGACTATACCAGGACTATATCAGGACTATACCAAGACTATATCAGGACTATACCAGGACTATATCAGGACTATACCAAGACTATATCAGGACTATACCAGGACTTTACCAAGACTATACCAGGACCATACCAAGACTAAATTAGGACTATACCAGGATTATACCAGGACTATACCAAGACTATACCAGGACTATACCAGGACTAAACCAGGATTATACCAGGACTAAATCAGGACTACACCAAGACTTTACCAGGATTATACCCAGGCATAAACTGACTAAATCAGGACCAAATCAGGGCTAAAACTCAACTAAATCAGAACTTAATCAGGATTAAACTAGAACTAAACCAGGACTAAACCTGGACTAAATCAGGACTAAACCAGGAATAGATGAAGGCTAAACAGGACTAAACCATCATTTTTGGTCCGCAGAACCAAACTCCTGACCGTGAGATTCTGAATGCATACATTTCACTTAAAATACACGCTTCATGGGGTTTCTTTACCTAATCATTTAATTATGTTTTATTCTTAACGTTAGATTCTCTATTTGACCTAGTTAACATCATTTTGTTTTAAGACTTAGGTTAATTTAGTCTGGATTTCTTGTCTTTTCTTGGACTTCCCTGTTAAGTCTGAATTTATTTTAGTCCAGATTTAGTCCTGGTTTAGATCAGAATTAGTCTTGGTCTAGTCTAAACAGTCTACAAACCTGATCAGAAATCCTTGTGGCGTTTGTAAGTGATCTTTTAGCGCCCCCTAGTGCATTTCTGACGCAGACGCACCAAAATAAACCTTTTCACTTGTGATTCCTGAACCCGTCCTGCAGGTGGCGCCATCCCTCGCCCATAACTCTTCCATTATTCCGTGCATGGATGTGTTCTTGGAAGCTACAGCGCAGACTCAGTGCGTTATCCCCTGGTCCCGGAGCGAGCATCGGCCTTTTGTTGTTCTGGTGCCCGGCTTTGCGCTCTCTGCTGCGGGGGAGGATGAGCCGAAGAGCCGCGACCAGGAGCGGAGGAGCACGGTAACATCCCTCACGTCTGCGCGCTTTACTGCGTCTGTCCGTGCGCCATATCTTTAGCCAGAGCATCCTTTCTCTGCTCCGGTGTTTTTGGTGATGCGAGCTCCTGTGTTAGGCCTAAAGAGAGGCTACACGCCCCCAAACCATCGGCTACACAGGCCAGTACCTCCAGGATGACCTTTTTAGGGTTTAACGCATAGACTGGACCTAATCCGTATAGTAAATAAAGGCTAAATATAAGAGGGTTTATTATAAAAGGTCAGAATGTGAGCTTTAAGTCATGTTCTAATGTTTCCTTCTCAAAAACACACCTGGAGTTGTGTTTTGTTTCATTCACATGTTTGAGTAACACTTTATTATTAGTCTGTTTACATCTACAAGGCTCAAAATGCTCTGTTCCACCTTGTGATGTCATGAAGCGCAAGTCTTCAAGTTTTATCGACATCTTTTACCTTTTTAGTGGGGATTTAGTGGAAATTCCAGGTCTGAAATCATCCAAATGATTCTAGTGAAGGTGTGTGGAGTTTAGAAACACAGTGGAGCACTTCCTGTATTACCACATGAGAAGAGCTCAGCCTAAACGTGCAGAGTTTGTGTGTTAGACGTGTGTGAATGAAACAAAACACTACTCCAGGTGTGTTTGTGATGAGGAAACAGCATTAGAACATGAGAAAATATCTGGGTCTTTTAACACATTTAGTGTGTGTTCAGAGTGTGTACAGAGTGTGTTCAGTGTGTGTTCAGAGTGTGTTCAGTGTGTGTTCAGAGTGTGTTCAGTGTGTGTTCAGAGTGTGTACAGTGTGTGTTCAGTGTGTGTTCAGTGTGTGTACAGTGTGTACAGAGTGTGTACAGAGTGTGTTCAGTGTGTGTTCAGAGTGTGTTCAGTGTGTGTTCAGAGTGTGTTCAGTGTGTGTATAGAGTGTGTTCAGTGTGTGTACAGAGTGTGTTCAGAGTGTGTACAGAGTGTGTTCAGTGTGTGTTCAGAGTGTGTTCAGTGTGTGTTCAGAGTGTGTTCAGTGTGTGTTCAGAGTGTATTCAGTGTGTGTTCAGAGTGTGTTCAGTGTGTGTTCAGAGTGTGTTCAGTGTGTGTTCAGAGTGTGTACAGTGTGTTCAGTGTGTGTTCAGAGTGTGTTCAGAGTGTGTACAGAGTGTGTTCAGAGTGTGTACAGAGTGTGTTCAGAGTGTGTACAGAGTGTGTTCAGTGTGTGTTCAGAGTGTGTTCAGTGTGTGTATAGAGTGTGTTCAGTGTGTGTACAGAGTGTGTTCAGAGTGTGTACAGAGCGTGTTCAGTGTGTGTACAGAGTGTGTTCGGTGTGTGTTCAGAGTGTGTTCAGTGTGTCTTCAGAGTGTGTTCAGTGTGTGTACAGAGTGTGTTCAGTGTGTGTTCACAGTGTGTTCAGTGTGTGTTCAGAGTGTGTTCAGTGTGTGTTCAGAGTGTGTACAGTGTGTTCAGTGTGTGTTCAGAGTGTGTTCAGAGTGTGTACAGTGTGTTCAGAGTGTACAGAGTGTGTACAGTGTGTACAGAGTGTACAGTGTGTTCAGAGTGTGTACAGTGTGTACAGAGTGTGTTCAGTGTGTGTTCAGAGTGTGTACAGTGTGTATTCAGTGTGTGTACAGAGTGTGTTCAGTGTGTGTTCAGAGTGTGTACAGTGTGTGTTCAGTGTGTGTACAGAGTGTGTTCAGAGTGTGTACAGTGTGTGTTCAGTGTGTGTACAGAGTGTGTTCAGTGTGTATTCAGTGTGTGTACAGAGTGTGTTCAGTGTGTGTTCAGAGTGTGTTCAGTGTGTGTTCAGAGTGTGTTCAGTGTGTGTTCAGAGTGTGTACAGTGTGTGTTCAGTGTGTGTACAGAGTGTGTTCAGTGTGTGTACAGAGTGTGTTCAGTGTGTGTTCAGAGTGTGTTCAGTGTGTGTACAGAGTGTGTTCAGAGTGTGTTCAGTGTGTGTTCAGAGTGTGTACAGTGTGTATTCAGTGTGTGTATAGAGTGTGTTCAGTGTGTGTACAGTGTGTGTTCAGAGTGTGTACAGTGTGTATTCAGTGTGTGTACAGAGTGTGTTCAGTGTGTGTTCAGAGTGTGTACAGTGTGTGTTCAGTGTGTGTACAGAGTGTGTTCAGTGTGTGTTCAGAGTGTGTACAGAGTGTGTTCAGTGTGTGTTCAGAGTGTGTTCAGTGTGTGTTCAGAGTGTGTTCAGTGTGTGTTCAGAGTGTGTACAGTGTGTGTTCAGTGTGTGTACAGAGTGTGTTCAGTGTGTGTACAGAGTGTGTTCAGTGTGTGTACAGAGTGTGTTCAGTGTGTGTTCAGAGTGTGTACAGTGTGTATTCAGTGTGTGTATAGAGTGTGTTCAGTGTGTGTACAGAGTGTGTTCAGAGTGTGTACAGAGTGTGTTCAGTGTGTGTTCAGAGTGTGTTCAGTGTGTGTTCAGAGTGTGTATTCAGTGTGTGTACAGAGTGTGTTCAGTGTGTGTACAGAGTGTGTTCAGTGTGTGTTCAGAGTGTGTTCAGTGTGTGTTCAGAGTGTGTACAGTGTGTTCAGTGTGTGTTCAGAGTGTGTTCAGAGTGTGTACAGTGTGTTCAGAGTGTACAGAGTGTGTACAGTGTGTTCAGAGTGTGTACAGTGTGTACAGAGTGTGTTCAGTGTGTGTTCAGAGTGTGTACAGTGTGTATTCAGTGTGTGTACAGAGTGTGTTCAGTGTGTGTTCAGAGTGTGTACAGTGTGTGTTCAGTGTGTGTACAGAGTGTGTTCAGTGTGTGTTCTGAGTGTGTACAGTGAGTTCAGAGTGTGTACAGTGTGTGTTCAGTGTGTGTTCAGAGTGTGTTCAGTGTGTGTTCAGAGTGTGTTCAGTGTGTGTTCAGAGTGTGTACAGTGTGTGTTCAGTGTGTGTTCAGTGTGTGTTCTGAGTGTGTACAGTGTGTTCAGAGTGTGTATAGTGTGTGTTCAGTGTGTGTTCTGAGTGTGTACAGTGTGTTCAGAGTGTGTACAGTGTGTGTTCAGTGTGTGTTCAGTGTGTGTTCTGAGTGTGTACAGTGTGTTCTGTGTGTGTTCAGAGTGTGTTCAGTGTGGGTTCAGAGTGTGTACAGTGTGTGTTCAGTGTGTGTACAGAGTGTGTTCAGTGTGTGTTCAGTGTGTGTTCTGAGTGTGTTCAGTGTGTGTTCAGTGTGTGTTCAGAGTGTGTACAGGGTGTGTTCAGTGTGTGTTCTGAGTGTGTACAGTGTGTTCAGAGTGTGTACAGTGTGTGTTCAGTGTGTGTTCTGAGTGTGTACAGTGAGTTCAGAGTGTGTTCAGTGTGTGTTCTGAGTGTGTACAGTGTGTTCAGTGTGTGTTCAGAGTGTGTTCAGTGTGTGTTCTGAGTGTGTACAGTGTGTTCAGAGTGTGTACAGTGTGTGTGCAGTGAGTGTTCTGAGTGTGTACAGTGAGTTCAGAGTGTGTTCAGTGTGTGTACTGAGTGTGTACAGTGTGTTCAGTGTGTGTTCAGAGTGTGTTCAGTGTGTGTTCAGAGTGTTCAGTGTGTGTTCAGTGTGTGTTCAGTGTGTTTTCAGTGTGTGTTCAGTGTGTTCAGAGTGTGTTCAGAGTGTGTACAGTGTGTTCAGAGTGTGTACAGTGTGTGTTCAGTGTGTGTTCAGAGTGTGTTCAGTGTGTGTTCAGAGTGTGTACAGTGTGTGTACAGTGTGTGTTCAGTGTGTGTTCAGTGTGTGTTCAGAGTGTGTTCAGAGTGTGTACAGTGTGTTCAGAGTGTGTACAGTGTTTTCAGTGTGTGTTCTGAGTGTGTTCAGTGTGTGTTCTGAGTGTGTTCAGTGCGTGTTCAGAGTGTGTACAGTGTGTATTCAGTGTGTGTTCAGTGTGTGTACAGTGTGTTCAGTGTGTGTTCAGTGTGTGTTCAGAGTGTGTACAGAGTGTGTATTCAGTGTGTGTACAGAGTGTGTTCAGTGTGTGTACAGTGTGTACAGAGTGTATTCAGTGTGTGTTCAGTGTGTGTACAGAGTGTGTTCAGTGTGTGTTCAGTGTGTGTTCTGAGTGTGTACAGTGTGTTCAGTGTGTGTTCAGAGTGTGTTCAGTGTGTGTTCAGTGTGTGTGTTCAGTGTGTGTTCAGTGTGTGTTCAGAGTGTGTACAGAGTGTGTATTCAGTGTGTGTACAGAGTGTGTTCAGTGTGTGTACAGTGTGTACAGAGTGTATTCAGTGTGTGTTCAGTGTGTGTACAGTGTGTTCAGAGTGTGTTCAGTGTGTGTTCAGTGTGTGTTCAGAGTGTGTACAGTGTGTGTTCAGTGTGTGTTCTGAGTGTGTACAGTGAGTTCAGAGTGTGTTCAGTGTGTGTTCAGAGTGTGTTCAGTGTGTGTTCTGAGTGTGTACAGTGTGTTCAGAGTGTGTACAGTGTGTGTTCAGTGTGTGTTCTGAGTGGGTACAGTGTGTGTTCAGTGTGTGTTCTGAGTGTGTACAGTGTGTTCAGTGTGTGTTCAGAGTGTGTTCAGTGTGTGTTCTGAGTGTGTACAGTGTGTTCAGAGTGTGTACAGTGTGTGTTCAGTGTGTGTTCTGAGTGTGTACAGTGAGTTCAGAGTGTGTTCAGTGTGTGTTCAGAGTGTGTTCAGTGTGTGTTCAGAGTGTTCAGTGTGTGTTCAGTGTGTGTTCAGTGTGTTTTCAGTGTGTGTTCAGTGTGTGTTCTGAGTGTGTACAGTGTGTTCAGAGTGTGTACAGTGTGTGTTCAGTGTGTGTTCAGAGTGTGTTCAGAGTGTGTACAGTGTGTTCAGAGTGTGTACAGTGTGTGTTCAGTGTGTGTTCAGAGTGTGTTCAGTGTGTGTTCAGAGTGTGTACAGTGTGTGTACAGTGTGTGTTCAGTGTGTGTTCAGTGTGTGTTCAGAGTGTGTTCAGAGTGTGTACAGTGTGTTCAGAGTGTGTACAGTGTTTTCAGTGTGTGTTCTGAGTGTGTTCAGTGTGTGTTCTGAGTGTGTTCAGTGCGTGTTCAGAGTGTGTTCAGTGTGTGTACAGTGTGTGTTCAGTGTGTGTACAGAGTGTGTTCAGTGTGTGTTCAGTGTGTGTTCTGAGTGTGTTCTGAGTGTGTACAGTGAGTTCAGAGTGTGTTCAGTGTGTTCTGAGTGTGTACAGTGTGTTCAGTGTGTGTTCAGAGTGTGTTCAGTGTGTGTTCTGAGTGTGTACATTGTGTTCAGAGTGTGTACAGTGTGTGTTCAGTGTGTGTTCTGAGTGTGTACAGTGAGTTCAGAGTGTGTTCAGTGTGTGTTCTGAGTGTGTACAGTGTGTTCAGTGTGTGTTCAGAGTGTGTTCAGAGTGTGTACAGTGTGTGTTCAGTGTGTGTACAGAGTGTGTTCAGTGGGTGTCCAGTGTGTGTTCTGAGTGTGTACAGTGTGTTCAGAGTGGGTTCAGTGTGTGTTCAGAGTGTGTTCAGAGTGTGTACAGTGTGCTCAGAGTGTGTACAGTGTGTTGAGTGTCTGTCCAGAGTGTGTTCAGTGTGTGTTCAGAGTGTGTTCAGAGTGCGTTCAGAGTGTTTTCAGTGTGTGTTCTGAGTGTCTACAGTGTGTTCAGTGTGTGTTCAGAGTGTGTTCAGTGTGTGGTCAGTGTGTGTTCAGAGTGTGTTCAGTGTGTGTACAGAGTGTGTTCAGTGTGTGTTCAGTGTGTGTTCAGAGTGTGTACAGTGTGTGTACAGTGTGGATTCGGTGTGTGTTCAGTGTGTGTACAGTGTGTTCAGTGTGTGTTCAGAGTGTGTTCAGTGTGTGTTCAGAGTGTGTACAGTGTGTGTTCAGTGTGTGTTCAGTGTGTGTTCTGAGTGTGTACAGTGTGTTCAGAGTGTGTATAGTGTGTGTTCAGTGTGTGTTCTGAGTGTGTACAGTGTGTTCAGAGTGTGTACAGTGTGTGTTCAGTGTGTGTTCAGTGTGTGTTCTGAGTGTGTACAGTGTGTTCAGTGTGTGTTCAGAGTGTGTTCAGTGTGTGTTCAGAGTGTGTACAGTGTGTGTTCAGTGTGTGTACAGAGTGTGTTCAGTGTGTGTTCAGTGTGTGTTCAGTGTGTGTTCTGAGTGTGTTCAGTGTGTGTTCAGTGTGTGTTCAGAGTGTGTACAGTGTGTGTTCAGTGTGTGTTCTGAGTGTGTACAGTGTGTTCTGAGTGTGTACAGTGTGTTCAGTGTGTGTTCAGAGTGTGTTCAGTGTGTGTTCTGAGTGTGTACAGTGTGTTCAGAGTGTGTACAGTGTGTGTTCAGTGTGTGTTCTGAGTGTGTACAGTGAGTTCAGAGTGTGTTCAGTGTGTGTTCTGAGTGTGTACAGTGTGTTCAGTGTGTGTTCAGAGTGTGTTCAGTGTGTGTGTTCTGAGTGTGTACAGTGTGTTCAGAGTGTGTACAGTGTGTGTTCAGTGTGTGTTCTGAGTGTGTACAGTGAGTTCAGAGTGTGTTCAGTGTGTGTTCTGAGTGTGTACAGTGTGTTCAGTGTGTGTTCAGAGTGTGTTCAGTGTGTGTTCAGAGTGTTTAGTGTGTGTTCAGTGTGTGTTCAGTGTGTTTTCAGTGTGTGTTCAGTGTGTGTTCTGAGTGTGTACAGTGTGTTCAGAGTGTGTACAGTGTGTGTTCAGTGTGTGTTCAGAGTGTGTTCAGAGTGTGTACAGTGTGTTCAGAGTGTGTACAGTGTGTGTTCAGTGTGTGTTCAGAGTGTGTTCAGTGTGTGTTCAGAGTGTGTACAGTGTGTGTACAGTGTGTGTACAGTGTGTGTTCAGTGTGTGTTCAGAGTGTGTTCAGAGTGTGTACAGTGTGTTCAGAGTGTGTACAGTGTGTGTTCAGTGTGTGTTCAGAGTGTGTTCAGTGTGTGTTCAGAGTGTGTACAGTGTGTGTACAGTGTGTGTTCAGTGTGTTTTCAGTGTGTGTTCTGAGTGTGTTCAGTGTGTGTTCTGAGTGTGTTCACTGCGTGTTCAGAGTGTGTTCAGTGTGTGTACAGTGTGTGTTCAGTGTGTGTACAGAGTGTGTTCAGTGTGTGTTCAGTGTGTGTTCTGAGTGTGTTCAGAGTGTGTTCAGTGTGTGTTCAGAGTGTGTTCAGTGTGTGTTCAGAGTGTGTTCAGTGTGTGTTCAGTGTGTGTTCAGTGTGTGTACAGAGTGTGTTCAGTGTGTGTTCAGTGTGTGTTCTGAGTGTGTACAGTGTGTTCAGTGTGTGTTCAGAGTGTGTTCAGTGTGTGTTCAGTGTGTGTGTTCAGTGTGTGTTCAGTGTGTGTTCTGAGTGTGTACAGTGTGTTCAGTGTGTGTTCAGAGTGTGTTCAGTGTGTGTTCAGAGTGTGTACAGTGTGTGTTCAGTGTGTGTACAGAGTGTGTTCAGTGTGTGTTCAGTGTGTGTTCTGAGTGTGTACAGTGTGTTCAGAGTGTGTTCAGTGTGTGTTCAGAGTGTGTTCAGAGTGTGTACAGTGTGTTCAGAGTGTGTACAGTGTGTTCAGTGTGTGTTCAGAGTGTGTTCAGTGTGTGTTCAGAGTGTGTTCAGAGTGCGTTCAGAGTGTTTTCAGTGTGTGTTCTGAGTGTGTACAGTGTGTTCAGTGTGTGTTCAGAGTGTGTTCAGTGTGTGTTCAGTGTGTGTTCAGTGTGTGTTCAGAGTGTGTTCAGAGTGTGTACAGTGTGTTCAGAGTGTGTACAGTGTGTTCAGTGTGTGTTCAGAGTGTGTTCAGTGTGTGTTCAGAGTGTGTTCAGAGTGCGTTCAGAGTGTGTTCAGTGTGTGTTCTGAGTGTGTACAGTGTGTTCAGTGTGTGTTCAGAGTGTGTTCAGTGTGTGTTCAGTGTGTGTGTTCAGTGTGTGTTCAGTGTGTGTTCTGAGTGTGTACAGTGTGTTCAGTGTGTGTTCAGAGTGTGTTCAGTGTGTGTTCAGAGTGTGTACAGTGTGTGTTCAGTGTGTGTACAGAGTGTGTTCAGTGTGTGTTCAGTGTGTGTTCTGAGTGTGTACAGTGTGTTCAGAGTGTGTTCAGTGTGTGTTCAGAGTGTGTTCAGAGTGTGTACAGTGTGTTCAGAGTGTGTACAGTGTGTTCAGTGTGTGTTCAGAGTGTGTTCAGTGTGTGTTCAGAGTGTGTTCAGAGTGCGTTCAGAGTGTTTTCAGTGTGTGTTCTGAGTGTGTACAGTGTGTTCAGTGTGTGTTCAGAGTGTGTTCAGTGTGTGTTCAGTGTGTGTTCAGTGTGTGTTCAGAGTGTGTTCAGAGTGTGTACAGTGTGTTCAGAGTGTGTACAGTGTGTTCAGTGTGTGTTCAGAGTGTGTTCAGTGTGTGTTCAGAGTGTGTTCAGAGTGCGTTCAGAGTGTGTTCAGTGTGTGTTCTGAGTGTGTACAGTGTGTTCAGAGTGTGTTCAGAGTGTATACAGTGTGTGTACAGTGTGTGTGTTCAGTGTGTGTACAGTGTGAGTACAGTGTGTGTTCAGAGTGTGTTCAGAGTGTGTTCAGTGTGTGTACAGTGTGTGTTCAGTGTGTGTTCTGAGTGTGTACAGTGTGTTCAGAGTGTGTTCAGTGTGTGTACAGTGTGTGTTCTGAGTGTGTACAGTGTGTTCAGTGTGTTCAGAGTGTGTTCAGTGTGTGTTCAGTGTGTGTTCAGAGAGTGTTCCGAGTGTGTACAGAGTGTGTTCAGTGTGTGTTCAGTGTGTGTTCTGAGTGTGTTCAGTGTGTGTTCAGAGTGTGTTCAGTGTGTGTTCAGAGTGTGTTCAGTGTGTGTTCAGTGTGTGGTCTGGGTGTGGTCAGTGTGTGTTCTGAGTGTGTTCAGTGTGTGTTCTGAGTGTGTTCAGTGTGTGTTCTGAGTGTGTACAGTGTGTTCAGAGTGTGTTCAGTGTGTGTTCAGTGTGTGTGTTCAGTGTGTGTACAGTGTGTGTTTAGTGTGTGTTCAGTGTGTGTTCTGAGTGTGTACAGTGTGTTCAGAGTGTGTACAGAGTGTGTTCACTGTGTGTACAGAGTGTGTTCAGAGTGTGTTCAGTGTGTGTTCAGAGTGCGTTCAGAGTGCGTTCAGAGTGTTTTCAGTGTGTGTTCTGAGTGTGTACAGTGTGTTCAGTGTGTGTTCAGAGTGTGTTCAGTGTGTGTTCAGTGTGTGTTCAGTGTGTGTTCAGAGTGTGTTCTGAGTGTGTACAGTGTGTTCAGAGTGTGTTCAGAGTGTATACAGTGTGTGTACAGTGTGTGTGTTCAGTGTGTGTACAGTGTGTGTACAGTGTGTGTTCAGTGTGTGTTCAGTGTGTGTTCAGAGTGTGTTCAGTGTGTGTTCTGAGTGTGTACAGTGTGTTCAGAGTGTGTTCAGAGTGTGTACAGTGTGTTCAGAGTGTGTTCAGAGTGTGTACAGTGTGTTCAGAGTGTGTACAGTGTGTTCAGTGTGTGTTCAGAGTGTGTTCAGAGTGTGTTCAGTGTGTGTTCTGAGTGTGTACAGTGTGTTCAGAGTGTGTTCAGAGTGTGTACAGTCTGTTCAGAGTGTGTACTTTGTGTTCAGTGTGTTCAGAGTGTGTTCAGTGTGTGTTCAGAGTGCGTTCAGAGTGCGTTCAGAGTGTTTTCAGTGTGTGTTCTGAGTGTGTACAGTGTGTTCAGTGTGTGTTCAGAGTGTGTTCAGTGTGTCTTCAGTGTCTGTTCAGTGTGTGTCCAGAGTGTGTTCTGAGTGTGTACAGTGTGTTCAGAGTGTGTTCAGAGTGTATACAGTGTGTGTACAGTGTGTGTGTTCAGTGTGTGTACAGTGTGTGTACAGTGTGTGTTCAGTGTGTGTTCAGTGTGTGTTCAGAGTGTGTTCAGTGTGTGTTCTGAGTGTGTACAGTGTGTTCAGAGTGTGTTCAGAGTGTGTACAGTGTGTTCAGAGTGTGTTCAGAGTGTGTACAGTGTGTTCAGAGTGTGTACAGTGTGTTCAGTGTGTGTTCAGAGTGTGTTCAGAGTGTGTTCAGTGTGTGTTCTGAGTGTGTACAGTGTGTTCAGAGTGTGTTCAGAGTGTGTACAGTCTGTTCAGAGTGTGTACTTTGTGTTCAGTGTGTTCAGAGTGTGTTCAGTGTGTGTTCTGAGTGTGTACAGTGTGTGTACAGTGTGTTCAGAGTGTGTACAGAGTGTGTACAGTGTGTTCAGAGTGTGTACAGAGTGTGTACAGTGTGTTCAGAGTGTGTACAGTGTGTTCAGTGTGTGTTCAGAGTGTGTTCAGAGTGCGTTCAGAGTGTGTTCAGAGTGTGTACAGAGTGTGTACAGTGTGTTCAGAGTGTGTACAGTGTGTTCAGTGTGTGTTCAGAGTGTGTTCAGAGTGCGTTCAGAGTGTGTTCAGAGTGTGTACAGTGTGTTCAGAGTGTGTTCAGAGTGTGTACAGTGTGTTCAGAGTGTGTACAGTGTGTTCAGTGTGTGTTCAGAGTGTGTTCAGAGTGCGTTCAGAGTGTGTTCAGAGTGTGTACAGAGTGTGTACAGTGTGTTCAGAGTGTGTACAGTGTGTTCAGTGTGTGTTCAGAGTGTGTTCAGAGTGCGTTCAGAGTGTGTTCAGAGTGTGTACAGTGTGTGTTCAGTGTGTGTTCAGTGTGTGTTCTGAGTGTGTACAGTGTGTTCAGAGTGTGTACAGTGTGTTCAGAGTGTGTACAGAGTGTGTACAGTGTGTTCAGAGTGTGTACAGTGTGTTCAGTGTGTGTACAGTGTGTGTACAGAGTGTTTTCAGTGTGTTCAGAGTGTGTTCAGTGTGTATTCAGAATGTGTACAGTGTGTTCAATGTGTGTACAGTTTGTTCAGTGTGTTCAGAGTGTGTTCAGTGTGTGTTCAGTGTGTGTTCAGAGTGTGTACAGTGTGTGTTCAGAGTGTGTACAGTGTGTTCAATGTGTGTACAGTGTGTGTACAGTGTGTGTTCAGAGTGTGTTCAGAGTGTGTACAGAGTGTGTACAGAGTGTGTACAGTGTGTTCAGTGTGTGTACAGAGTGTGTACAGTGTGTTCAGTGTGTGTTCAGAGTGTGTTCAGTGTGTGATCAGTGTGTGTTCATTGTGTGTTCATTGTGTGTTCAGTGTGTGTACAGTGTGTGTTCAGAGTGTGTTCAGTGTGTGTACAGAGTGTGTTCAGTGTGTGTACAGTGTGTTCAGAGTGTGTACAGTGTGTTCAGAGTTTGTTCAGAGTGTGTTCAGAGTGTGTTCAGAGTGTGTTCAGTGTGTGTACAGAGTGTGTTCAGTGTGTGTACAGTGTGTTCAGAGTGTGTACAGTGTGTTCAGAGTTTGTTCAGAGTGTGTTCAGTGTGTGTTCAGTGTGTGTTCAGAGTGTGTTCAGAGTGCGTTCAGTGTATGTTCATTGTGTGATCAGTGTGTGTTCACTGTGTGTTCAGTGTGTTCAGTTCAGTGGAATTATGAGGCTCTGTAAAATATGATTTTGGCTGGTGACAGGACTGAATAACTTTAATATTTTTTCAAGAAATTAAGAATATGAAATTACAGTAATCTCGCTAATTACCCCATAGCCTATTTAAAACGGTAAACCCACACATCATCATGCAGAGAGAGAGATTTTATTGATCCTGAGGGAAATTCAAGGTTTGCTGCAGCAACATTAACACTGCACTTCTCAGTCCCTTTGTGTGTCAGGCAAAGGTCTCAGGTCAGTTTAAGGAGGACTGGTCAGGGAGGGTCAGCAGATCTGTGTCAGTTTGAGGACAGAAATAGCCCCCAGGACAAAAGTGTTCCTCCTCTGTTTTTCTGGTATCATGGAGACCTTCCAGAAGAAATACTTTGATGGATTGAACCATTTCATCACCAAGCGAAACAACCGAGGCTGCTGTGATGCTGCAGGGCACAAACAGTTCGTTTCACACAACCCAACAGTCCCTTGTGTTCATTCCCTCAAAGTATTTCCTCTGAAGGTCGTCTGCCACATTTGTTGAAGGTCGTCTGCCACAAAATTGATAGAAACTCAAAGGACCATAGTTAGCTCCTTAGCTAGACCATGTTAGGCTTAGAAACGTATTGTTGTTGTTAGGGCTGGGCGGTATACCGGTTCATACCGAATACCAGTGGTTTTTTTTGTTTTTTTTTATTATGTGAATTTTTCATTTACCGCAATACCGGTGAGTGTGTGCGTACAAAATGTCGGGAACACAGAGCAGCGGAACGTTGCGTCGGAACGTCGCGCCGGGGAACTGTTTTGTAGTGGCATGAGAGCGGTGGAAGTGTAAGCTGTGTCCCAATTCGAAGGCTGCTTTTTCCGCTGCTTTTTCCGCAGCTCCGAAGGCTGCAAAAGTCCACGGAGCCGCTTGCAGCGCCCAGACACGCTGCTAACGCTAATGCTAAAAACATGCACCACGCAAATTACACACACGGATCAATAACCCTTGAATTGGGACACGGATACGATATAATTTTTAAAAATACCGTGATATCAATTTTTGGTCATACCGCCCAGCTCTAGTTGTTGTGTTTTTGTGTGCTTTAAGTTAAGAGTGCTGACGGTGAGCACAAGAGGCACAAATAAACAAACCAAATCTGGCCCAAATCTGCCACTTTATTCTGTTTTCTTAATTTTATTAGTTAATTAAAGTCTTACCATATGGGGGTTATTTAAGATTTTTTATTGCATAGGATTAGTTTGTTTTATTATCATGGGTAAACCTTAAACCCCCGTTGTGTCAATTGGTTAGCCCAGGGGGAGGGGCTAAGGGGTATGTAAGGATGAGCTTTTCTCAGTCTGTGGTCTGTCGTTTGTCGGACCATGTGGGTGATGGCTTGCTGTGAGTGCTGTTGTAAATACTTCTTTTTTTTCCTTTTTTTTTTTTTTTTACTTTATGTTGCGGTTTCACTGTAAATGTTGCACATTGGGCTGTGGTGTGAATAAAGAAAAAACAAATTAAGTGAAGCTTCCCGACTGAGCCATCTTTTTTTTTTCTTCTATTTGGTCCGTACGAACCCGTGACAGTGTGTGTGTACAAAATAATACAGACCTAATGGCTAAAACATAAATACTGAAGCCTCCTGTGTTTTGTGTGTGTTTGTGTGTTTTGTGTGTGTTTTGTGTATGTTTGTGTTACAGACAGTGACATGAAGAAGGACGTGGAGACGCTGATTGCAGAGGAACGCGCCGACATCCTCCTCAAATATGCCACAGTCAGTACAGTTTTATATGAAGTATATATATGTCAGTATATTTATATATGTGTGTGCTGCAGACAGATGAGGTCTGCTGTGACATGGGTCTGCTGTGTTTGTTTTGTATGTTTTGTATGTTCTGTATATTGTATATGTTGTGTATGTTGTATATGTTGTGTATGTTGTGTTTGTTTTGTATGTTTTGTATGTTCTGTATATTGTATATGTTGTGAATGTTGTATATGTTGTGTATGTTGTGTTTGTTTTGTATGTTTTGTATGCTGTATATGTTCTGTATGTTGTATGTGTTGTATGTTGTATGCTGTATATGTTGTATATGTTCTGTATGTTGTATATGTTGTGTATGTTTTGTATGTTGTATATATTTTGTATGTCGCGTATGTTGTGTATGTTGTATATGTTTCATATATTGTATATGTTTTGTATGTTGTATACGTTGTATATGTTTTGTGTGTTGTGTATTTTGTGTTTGTTTTGTATGTTTTGTATGCTGTATATGTTCTGTATGTTGTATGTTCTGTATGTTGTATGTTTTGTATGTTGTATGTTGTGTATGTTTTGTATGTTGTATGTTGTGTATGTTGTATGTTTTGTATGTTGTATGTTGTGTATGTTTTGTATGTTGTATGTTGTGTATGTTTTGTATGTTGTATGTTGTGTATGTTTTGTATGTTGTATGTTGTGTATGCTGTATATGTTGTATAGGTTCTGTATGTTGTATGTTTTGTATGTCATGTATGTTGTATATGTTGTATATGTTCTGTATGTTGTTTGTTTTGTATGTTTTGTATGTTGTATATGTTGTGTATGCTGTATATGTTGTATATGTTCTGTATGTTGTATGTTGTATATGCTGTATATGTTGTATATATTGTGTATGTTGTATATGTTGTGTATGTTGTATATGTTGTATATGCTGTATATGTTGTATATATTGTGTATGTTGTATATGTTGTGTATGTTGTATATATTTTGTATATTGTGTATGTTGTGTATGTTTTGTATGTTCTGTATATTGTATATGTTTTGTATGTCGCGTATGTTGTGTATGTTGTATATGTTTCGTATATTGTATATGTTTTGTATGTCGTATATGTTGTATATGTTTTGTGTGTTGTGTATGTTGTGTTTGTTTTGTATGTTTTGTATGTTGTATATGTTCTGTATGTTGTATGTTTTGTATGTTGTATGTTTTGTATGTTGTGTATGTTTTGTATGTTGTGTATGTTGTATATGTTGTATATATTTTGTATATTGTGTATATTTTGTATGTTTTGTATGTTCTGTATATTGTATATGTTTATATGTCATGTATGTTGTATATGTTGTATATGTTCTGTATGTTGTTTGTTTTGTATGTTTTGTATGTTGTATATGTTGTGTATGTTGTATATGTTGTGTATGTTGTATATGTTGTATATGTTGTGTATGCTGTATATGTTGTGTATGTTGTATATGTTGTGTATGCTGTATATGTTGTGTATGTTGTATATGTTGTGTATGTTATATATGTTGTATATGTTGTGTATGTTGTATATGTTGTGTATGTTATATATGTTGTGTATGTTGCATATGTTGTATATGTTGCGTATGTTGTATATGTTGTATATGTTGTGTATGTTGTATATGTTGTGTATGTTGTATATGTTGTACATGTTGTGTATGTTGTATATATTGTGTATGTTGTATATGTTGCATATGTTGTGTATGTTGTATATGTTGTACATGTTGTGTATGTTGTATATGTTGTGTATGTTGTATAAGTTCTATATGTTGTATATGTTGTGTATGTTGTATATGTTGTGTATGTTGTATATGTTGTGTATGTTGTATATGCTGTATATGTTGTGTATGTAGTATATGTTGTATATGTTGTGTATGTTGTATATGTTGTACATGTTGTATATGTTGTGTATGTTGTATATGTTGTGTATGTTGTATATGTTGTGTATGTTGTATAAGTTCTATATGTTGTGTATGTTGTATATGTTGTGTATGTTGTATATGTTGTGTATGTTGTATATGTTGCATATGTTGTGTTTTATTTATTTATTTGTTTATTTCAGGGACAGTGCATATTAATCAACATTTGCATGTAAATATGCCAGAGTTAGCCAAACGGCTAATTTTCATCCGTAGTCCCTTGACAGATGTTAGGTGTCATTTCTACATAACAAAATACATAACATTACAAAGTTAAAATTCATCATTCTAAAAAGTACATTACTTCAGTTAAAATTCATCATTCTAAAACATGCATTACTTCAGACAACTCAATTACAAACATTCACCCACAATCAATAACCAGTCAATTACAAATATTCACTCTCACTCAACCACTCAATCACTTAATCGCTTAATAATAATAATAAAGGCCAGTGTCCAGCAGGGGGCAGCGAGAGGTGGATGTCTTAATGTTGACAGCTCTGATTGTCTATGAGCCATTGTTTTAACTGTAATTTAAACGAAGTGTATGTGTTGAGGTTTCTGATGGTTGTGGGGGTGGCATTCCAGTACTGAGCAGCTCTAACAGAAAAGGTAGTGGTTTGACCGAACAGACTTTTCCGGAGGGGGATGATACAGTCCCCTCTCGCTGCTCCTCTGGTTCTGCTGTGTTCAGAGGTCCGAGTGTTAATAAACTGTTTGAGTGGAGGAGATGACAAACCGTGGATGACTTTGTACAACAGACATAGATGAGCATATTTAATCATGTTTTCCCAGCTGAGTAGGTTATGTTTTTGTAGTATTGGACAGTAGTGGTATGAATGGGGTTTACAGTCCAGAGTCTTTAAGGTGCGTTTGTACAGAGTGTGAATAGGTTTGAGGGCTGTGATAGTAGTGTGAGACCAGACAGTTAGACAGTATGTGATATGTGATAGAATCATGGAATGCATAAACATTTTAGCGGCTCTAATAGACATTTGATGTCTGATGTGCCTAAAGTTGTTGAGGTTGAATTTAATACGGTTACTGATGGTTTTGATATGAGACTTGAATGAAAGTTTTGGGTCGAGAATAACACCAAGATATTTGTATTCTCTCACCACCTGAAGCCGTTCGCCTGACACAAAGACATCAGGATCAACAGTAGATTTACAGGGGGACTTGGTGAAGAACATAACAGCAGTTTTGGATGTGTTTAACTGTAAACATGAATGCTGTAACCAATCAGTGATATGGGCCATGGCTTGAGTGAGTTTTTCTGCGACATGTGTGATGTTATTGCCATGAACATAAAGCACAGTATCATCAGCATACATCTGAACTGAGATATCAGAACAAGCAGTCGGAAGGTCATTTATATAGAGAGAAAATAGTAATGGACCTAGTATTGATCCTTGTGGCACACCGGTGGAAATACTGAGGGCGGAGGATTGATGTGACTGGATTCTAACGTGCTGAGTGCGGCCAGTTAAATATGCCTGAATCCACTTTATTGTGTTAACGGAGAAGTTGAAATGTTGTAACTTGTTTAACAGGATGTTATGATTAACTGTGTCGAATGCTTTTTTTAGATCTAAGAAGACTGCCCCTACAACACCACCCTTGTCCAACAACTGACGGATATTCTCTGTGAAAAAACAGGTAGCTGTTTCTGTAGAGTGGTTAGCTCTAGATCCAAACTGCATTGGGTGCAAAGCAAATTAAGTGGTGTTGAGGTGGCTGATGATCTGTTCAGATACTAGTTTTTCAGCAACTTTAGACACTATGGGCAATATGCTTATTGGTCGATAATTGGTCAGTGAGTAGGGATCACCATTTTTAAATATAGGGACAACAACAGCAGACTTCCACATGCTAGGAAACTCTCCTTGTGATATAGACAAGTTAATTATCTTTGCAACTGGTTGCATGAGTGACATACGAAGGTCTTTAAGCATCACAGCATCTATGCCAAAGATATCTTTAGTTTTAGATGGTCTTATTGAGTTAATAGTCCGCAGTACATCATGTTCAGTTACATTCATTAAACTAAGAGCAGGTGCATGTGAATTCACAGAGTACGTGTTTAAAGGCTTAAATGCAAAACACTTGGAAATGGTAGCCACAGAGTCAATGAAATATTGATTAAAGGTTTCTGCCACTTCTACTGGATTAGTAACAAGACGTTTTTCTATTTTTAATTCTAGAGTTTTCTGTGCTTTTGGATGATCACCAGTCATTTTCTTAATCTGATCCCATATTGTTTTACAATTTCCATTAGCCTTTCCAATTAATGTCAGAAAAAAGTCTGCCTTTGCTTTCCTTAGGGTCCTAACCACTTTGTTTCGTAGCATGGTGAAACGTCCCCTGTCATGAGATGATTTGGTCTTGATAGCTAGTTTTAGAAGGCTATCTCTTTCCTTCATAAGTTTTATTATGCCCTCATTTATCCATGGAACCTTGTTTTTATGCTGCTTGCGCCTAATTTTCTGTGAGAAATCTTTAATATTCTTTTCAAGTTTTTCATGTACAATTTCAGAGACCTTTTCACATTCCATTGTGGTTAAATGGCTGTTCCAGTCTATTTCTTGTACTGCATCAAGAAAGTTTTGATATTTATATTTGGGAATGCCCTCAAATTCTTCTCTTTTGTATGTACTGAAGCGATTTTTACTAAGTTTTCTATTCAGAAGGATAAGATTATGGTCAGATAAGCCTGACAACATGTTAAATGTCTTAACTATTCTCTCTGGCCTATTGCTGAAAATTAAATCAATTTGTGTTCTTGTTGTATTAGATATTCTTGTAGGCCCTTTTATGATTTGTGCAAGATTAAACTTGTCTGAGATTTGCTTGAGTTTCTGCCTTGAAGATTTGTCCTCCCAGTTAATATTAAAGTCCCCCATAACGATGATTTCCTTTTCAAAGTTAAACTCTTTTAATAAGCTCTCGAAGTTCTCATAGAAACTGAGGTCAGTAGATGGAGGCCTGTAAATTACAATGACAACAAAAGACATTTGAGGAGACAGCGAAATGTTGAGGCCTAAACATTCTAACTGCTTGCAATTATTCCATTGAATTTGCTGGCATTTAATTGTATTTTTTACATAAGCCATTACCCCCCCTCCCTTTTTGGACCCTTCTCTATCTCTCCTATACATAGTGTAACCATGGATATTTAGGGCTGCTGAAGGGGAATTGTGATTAAGCCAAGTCTCTGATAGGCACAGAAAGTCCAGATTTGAATCACTTAATAAATGATGTATTTGTTCACTCTTGCCCAAGATACTTCGAATGTTTATATGGCCTCCTAGGACTCCGTTTGGTTTAATCTCAGGATCCCATACGATACGCGAATGATTGACAGTTCGAAAGACCTCCCATTTCCGGTTTTTCTGTATCCCTGGATTAATTCGTTTCCCGTGTTTTATAAACAAGTTTGCGTGAGAAGCGCGTGAATTCGTTTTTGTTTGTCACATTTTCGATCAGGAGATTTGGTCATAACATCGGCGGTCAGGTGTGCTCCGTGATCCGGCAACTCCCGAGCAATACGCTGCGCCTCGCAGATCCAGGTGACAGCACCCCGAGCGCACCGGTTCTGGACATCGACGATCGTGCCATCATTCGCTCCGGTGGCATCCGCGGCATCACAGAGCGAAGACGACAGGTTAGAATCTACGTATCTACCACGTAGCGCATCGTGCAGTGGACATACCTCTAGGAAAGCTGTAGAGCGCTCCTCCGAAGAAGTTCTGTTGAGAGTCTCCCGTGGGACAGCGATGACGTGCTCCGAGCCAGGCCCGGGACAAGGGTGGATGTCCCCGGATAAAATCAAACAAATCGCGAGGATAAAGGTATTTGTCCATTGATGTCGTGTTGCCTTATTAGTATTTCTCCTGATTTGTTTGTGATATGTCGGATACATGAGTGAGATAGCCAGGAGGTGCTTTCCAAAGCCGATGCTTGGTCTGTTGTTTGTTTGTTTGTGGAAAAAACACAAAGTTTTGCAAAACATATTGAAAAGATGTTGCTTCTGTTGCTTGATGTCATGATTTCCAAAGTCAGAATGCACTAAATGAGGTCTAAAATTAATGATGAACGTGTACAGAAGCAGAGCAGTGACAACTCCTGTTCCTCCTGCGGCCAGGAGTTGTCACTGCTCTGCTGTATGTTGTATATGTTGTACATGTTGTACATGTTGTATATGTTGTGTATGTTGTATATGTTGTGTATGTTGTATATGTTGTGTATGTTGTATATGTTGTGTATGTTGTATATGTTGTGTGTGTTGTATATGTTGTGTATGTTGTATATGTTGTGTATGTTTTGTATGTTGTATATGTTGTGTATGTTGTATATGTTGTGTATGTTGTGTATGTTGTATATGTGGTATATGTTGTGTATGTTGTATATGTTGTTTATGTGGTGTATGTTGTACATGTTGTGTATGTTGTATATGTTGTGTATGTTGTATATGTTGTGTATGTTGTATATGTTGTGTATGTTTTGTATGTTGTGTATGTTTTGTATGTTGTATATGTTGTGTATGTTGTATATGTTGTGTATGTTGTATATGTTGTATATGTTGTATATGCTGTATATGTTGTATATATTGTGTATGTTGTATATGTTGTGTATGTTGTATATGTTGTGTATATTGTATATGTTGTATATGTTGTATATGTTGTATATGTTGTGTATGTTGTATATGCTGTGTATGTTGTATATGCTGTATATGTTGTGTATGTTGTATATGTTGTATATGGTGTGTATGTTGTATATGTTGTGTATGTTGTATATGTTGTGTGTGTTGTATATGTTGTGTATGTTGTATATGTTGTATATGCTGTGTATGTTGTATATGTTGTGTATGTTGTATATGTTGTTTATGTGGTGTATGTTGTATATGTTGTGTATGTTGTATATGTTGTGTATTTTGTATATGTTGTATATGTTGTGTATGTTGTATATGTTGTGTATGTTGTGTATGTTGTGTATGTTGTATATGTTGTGTATGTTGTATATGTTGTGTATGTTGTGTATGTTGTATATGTTGTATATGCTGTATATGTTGTATATGTTGTATATGGTGTGTATGTTGTATATGTTGTGTATGTTGTATATGTTGTATATGATGTGTATGTTGTATATGTTGTGTATGTTGTATATGTTGTTTATGTGGTGTATGTTGTATATGTTGTGTCTGTTGTATATGTTGTGAATGTTGTGTATGTTGTGTATGTTGTGTATGTTGTGTATGTTGTATATGTTGTGTATTTTGTGTATGTTGTATATGTTGTATATGCTGTATATGTTGTGTATGTTGTATATGTTGTGTCTGTTGTATATGTTGTGTATGTTGTATATGTTGTATATGTTGTGTATGTTGTATATGTTGTGTATGTTGTATATGTTGTATATGTTGTGTATGTTGTCTATGTTGTATATGTTGTGTATGTTGTATATGTTGTGTATGTTGTATATGTTGTGTATTTTGTGTATTTTGTGTATGTTGTATATGTTGTATATGCTGTATATGTTGTGTCTGTTGTATATGTTGTGTATGTTGTATATATTTTATATGTTGTATATGTTGTATATGTTGTGTATGTTGTATATGTTGTGTATGTTGTATATGTTGTGTATGTTGTGTATGTTGTATATGTTGTGTATGTTAAATCTGTTGTGTTGTTGTGTACAGGGCAGGCAGGGCGGGGTGCAGGTCCACCCCTGGGAGGACGGAGACTTCAGCATTTACAAAGTGGTCGACCGTCTGGGCTTCATGCAGTCAGTATCTGCTTTTATTCCACCTGTAAACGACCAAATCATCCTAAACAGATCAGAATCTACACACACTTTGAACGTTTATCTCTAAATGTGATTCTTTTTTAGTGAGAAGGAGCTTCCTCTCCCCAGTGCTCACGAGGAGAAGGTACGACACAGAAAACACTGCAGCTAAAAGCTCACACACACGCACACACATATATATATATATATATATATATATATATATATATATATATATATATATATATATATATATATATATATATATATATATATATATATTTACATGCATTACCTAAAAATCTGTTTCTCATATTTGTATGTTTTGTTGTGTTGAAGCTGAAGCAGCAGGAGCTGGACAGGGCAGAGAAATGGCTGAAGATGGTGAAGAAGTGGGACAAATACAAACGCAGTGAGAAGGTCTGATTATTTTTATGTTTTATAGGTTTTATTATTAAAAAATGTCACAAATGTACGGAAGCCAACAGAGGCCATCTTTGTAATGATTATTTTCCACCTGTAAATACATTTTCCACAAGAAAATTAATTCGTGATCTGGAGAAAACACTGTATCTCCATCAGTAAAGACGAAGCCGGGCCAGTCTTCTGCGGAGGTACTGCGGACTAATCTTGAAATTATCCTGAATTAAAAGACGTAATGCAATCTCCCCGTGTCAACCCCTGATCAATATATTGTCTTATCAGCTGATCGATTATTATTCCAGACATTCTAATGACCAAAAACGCGTCTATTCAGAATGAGAAATAGCCCCGAAGTCAGCCTGACTGCCAGCCAAAAAACCTGGACCAAACCTGGACTAAACCTGAGTCCGCTTATCACAACGTGGCCGTAGACGTTTCAGTTGTTTTCTCGAGATCACGGAATAATTATCTCGTTATCTCGGGATAACAAGGAAGAAAAAATCTTGCTCATGAACATGACCTCTGTCGACTTCCGTAGAAATGGTTAAAATGACTCATTATTGTTTTCTTCTAATCATGACACTAGAATGTAGAATTTCCCCCATTTTTATACGACAAAGTTTGAATGTGTTTTTTGTTTTTCGGTGTTTGTCGGTGTTTTTTGGTTCCAGCTGGTGAAGCGGGTGTACAAAGGCATCCCTGCTCAGCTCCGAGGACAGGCCTGGGCTCTGATGCTCGAGGTGGAGAAGATCCGAAGAGAAAACCCCGGAAAATACCAGGTCAGACCTCACTGGAATTCTCTGGAAGTCCTGAGAGCAGGAGCAGGATCAGTGTTTATGAACTGAGAGAAATGGAACATCTTGGATCTCTTAGAGCTCCTGCTCCTCTTCCTCCTCCCTCTCTCCCCCTCCTCTCCTCTTTCTCTTCTCCTCTCCCTCCTCTTCCTCCTCCTCCTTTTTCTCCTCCTCTCCTCTTCCTCCTCCTCCTCTCCTCTTCCACTTCGCCTCCTCTTCCCCGCTTCCTCCTCTCGTCCTCTTCCTCTTCTCCTCGTCCTCCTCTCCTCCCTATCTCCTCTCATCTTCCTCCTCCTCTTCCTCCTCTCCTCCTTTCTCTCCTCTCCTCTTCCTCTCCTCTTCCTCTCCTCTTCCTCTCCTTCTCTCCTCTTCCTCCTCCTCTCCTCTTCCTCCTCTCCTCCTTTCTCTCCTCCTCCTCCTGCCTGCTCCTCCTCTTCCTCCTCTCCTCTCCCTCCTCTCCTCCTCCCTCTCTCCTCTTCCTCCTCTTTTTCCCTCTCCTCTTCCTCCTCTCGTCCTCCCTCTCTCCTCTTCCTCCTTTCCTCTTCTTCCTTTCCTCCTCTGTCCCCTCTCCTCCTCTTCTCTTCCACTTCGCCTCCTCTTCCTCTTCTCCTCTTCCTCCTCTCCTCTCCTCCTCCTCATCCTCTTCCTCCTCCTCTCCTCCTCATCTCCTCCTCCCTCTCTCCTCTTCCTCCTCTCCTCGTAGCTCTCATTTGAATCCCCAGTTCTCCTTGTTTTAATTCCGTCTCTTCTGTGTTTGTGTGTGTATATGTTTATATTTTCCTCAGAGGATGAAGGATCAGGCGCTGGTGTATTCCTCGGAGATTAAACAGATCGACTTGGACATAAACCGCACGTTCCGGAAGCACGTCATGTTCATGGAGCGGTTCGGAGTCAAGTGAGTCACGTTCCGGTTTGAGTTTCCAAAAGCCCAAACCTTTTTCTACGCTTTGTCTGTGGACGTTTTTTTTTCCATATATTGTTTATTAGGTTTTCAATTTATCAATATAAACAACAACAACATGTGAACACTGCCAATGCACAACATGTACAAAAAAAAACAAAAACAAAAAACAAACAGCCTGCACGACCATGTCCAAGGATTTGAAATGAGAAATTAACTTAGTGACATTTGAGGTTGAGTCCTCTGTTTCATATAGTCTATGAAAGGTCCCCAAATTTTTGTGAATTTATCTCGCTGATCTGACAAATTATACCGAATCTCTTCAAGATACAGACAAGACATCATATCGTTTAACCATTTATGAAAACAGGGAGGTCTCGTGGCCTTCCATTCCCTCAGAATAGTCCTCTTTGTGATGATCATACCAAACATAATGGTTTGCTGAATTGCCTGGGAGTGTGTCAGTGTTTGATCCGAACACCCAAGCACCACAGTCAGAACATCAGGCAGTATCATTTTCTTGTATATGGTACTGTATAGATGAAAAATCTCAGACCAAAAGTTTTTGAGTTCAGGACACATAAAAAATAAATGACCTAATGAGCCATTTCTCACTCTCCATCTGTCACACAATGGGGAGATAGAAGGGAAAAGCCTGCTCAGTTTAGTTTTAGAATAATGCAAACGGTGGATAACTTTAAACTGTATAAGCTGGAGCCTGGCATTTATTGAACATAGTTTGATCCCACATAATAAATCAACAGAAATCTCTACACATGTCACTTCCCCAGGCCTCTTTGCTATGTACAGATGGGGTTGGTTTATAGAAAAGGCTGACAAATTGTGAGATCAAATGTCTGGATGTTGGCGGTTTTCTCAAAAAGACATAAAAGTCATGCGGGACGGGTAACTTTTCAAATTCAGTAAAATATTGTCTAACAAAATGCCTAATTTGTAGATACCTGAAAAAATTACCAGATGGGAGATTAAATTTGGCTCGCAACTGAGCAAAGGATGCAAAGTCATTATTAATATAGAGGTCCTGAACAGAGGAAATACCTCTGTCAGACCAAAGTGTGGAAGTGGAATCGTACATGGCTGGTTTAAATGCTGGATTTTGGCATATAGGAGCATAGATGGGATAGGTTTGGGAGATTTAAAACTCGCTTAATTTGTTTCAAGATTTTATATGTATTTCGCAAAACAAAATCATTTCTTAGTGTTTTCATGGGAATATCTATTTGGGTAAACAATAATGCAGATGTAGATGCCCCAGTGAGAGACTTAAGTTTATGAGTTTCCATTGCAGGCCAACATGGCATTTGATCATAAGCACCATCTTTGTGCCAGAAAGCCGAGACTCTGGCATTACCAGGGACAATAGTAATGCCTCAAATTGGGAAGACCAAGTCCACCTCTGATGTTTTTTTCTGAAGATGGACTTTAGAAATACGGGGAGTTTTGTTGGCCCATATAAATGAAATAACAATGGAGTCAACAAGCTTGAAAAAAGATGCTGTAAGAAAAATGGGAAGATTCTGAAACAGAGAAATTTAGGCAGTATGACCATTTTTACAATGTTTACTCGTCCAATTAAAGAAATTGGTAGGAGTTTCCACTTGTCAATCATGATTTTAAATTTGTCAATCAACTCAAGAAAATTTAATTTAAAAAGAAGCTTAGGATTTCTGGAGATGTTAATTCCTAAATATTTGAAGTGCTCAGTAGTGAGCATTCGGTCAACGAAAATTGACCGAATGCTTTAATCAACTCAAGAAGAGGTGAAAGGGACTGTTTGATGTTAGATAGTGTCAAGATGACATCGTCCGCGTACAAACCAATTGTACATTCAGACCTGTTATATCTAATTCCAACAATCTGAGGGCTTGCCCTGATGGCAATGGCAAGTGGCTCGAGTGCAAGAGCGAAGAGAACCAGCGAGAGGCAGCAACCCTGTCTAGTACCGCGATGTAACGTAAATGGAGGGGATTTATTATTATTAGTGAGCACACAAGATCTTGGATGAGCATATAACATTTTAGCCATGGCCATAAATCTGTCACCGAAGCCAAATTTTTCCAAAACGACAAACATATACTCCCACTCGATTTGGTCGAAGGCCTGTTGGGCATCCAATGAAACAACGGCAGAGTATGGTAGTATATTACAGTAAATGATGTTCAAGAGTCTACGGGTGTTTGAAAATGAAAACCTTTCTGGGATAAAACCTGTTTGGTCACTATGAATTAGGGTACCTACATGCTCGTTCAATCGGTTAGTCAAGACCTTAGCAACAATCTTTTGATCACAGTTTAACAGACTTAATGGGCGATATGACGCTACATTAGTATCATCTCTCCCTTTGTTTAATAGGAGACAAATGTTTGCGTCATAGAATGTCTCTGGAAAAACACCTTCTTTCATAGAGGAGTTAATCATACGGAGCAACAGAGGGGCAGAGAGCCTATCTATGTGAGTTTTATAAAACTCAATGCCAAATCCGTCTGGGCCGCAGGCCTTACCATTTGGAAATGAACGAATGGCCAACTTAATCTCTTCCAAAGTAAAGTCAGCATCTAACTGCTGTCTGGCAGTATCACTTAAAGTTGGGATGTCCAGTGCATTGAGAAAACTTAATATGTCCTCCCTTGAAGATACAGTTTTAGAGGCATATAAAATGTTATAGTAGTTGTAGAATCTATCATTTATCTGTAATGGATCAGTAAGAAGTTCACCATTAGGTGATACGATTTTATAAATTGCCCTTTCAGCCTGAACACCTTTAAGCTGCCTCGCAAGTAAACTCTCCACCTTATCCCCGAGCTCAGATTGTTTTTGTTTTAATTTGAGAATGTAGTTAGAAACCTGTTCACCAAGAACACGACTGTACTCAAGTTTGGCTTGTAAAATCTCATTCATGACATTTTCACTTTTAGAAGTACGGTACGCTTCCTCCAGTATAGGGAGTTGAGCATTTATTTCAGATATGCGCTTTTGCCTGGCCTTCTTGTTATAGGACTGATATGAAATAATATTGCCTCTGATTACAGCCTTAAATGTCTCCCACAAAGTGGAATCAGACACTGATTGTCATTTGTCATTGTCAATTTGTTTTTGTCATTGAAATGAAGAAAATCAGAAATTTTGGTTACAATATATTCGCAAAACAATTTGTCCAAGTTTAATGTGGGATTGTATCTCCAATTATAAGTATGTGCACGTAAATTTAAATCCAATTTCATACAAAGAGGGGAGTGATCAGAGATCAGAATATTATTGTACACTGAACTAACAACATTGGGAATCAGATTGGAATCAACCAAGAAATAATCAATTCTAGAAAAGCTACCATGAACCTGGGAGAAGAATGAATCGCTTTTATCCAATGGATGCTGATGCCTCCAAACATCCACTAAATTTAAAGAGTTTATAAGATTATTTAAAACTGGCACAGACTTAAGAGAGGGGGCAGTAGCAGAAGAGGACCTATCCATCTGAGGGTCAAGAAAACAATTAAAATCACCCCCGATAATAAGATTGTGATTATTTTGATCAGCAGCAAGGTTGAATGCTTTACAAAAGAAATCAGGACTATCAAAATTTGGGGCGTACAAGTTTAAAAGAGCCAATGGAATTGAATTTATGGTACCTGTCACAAGTACATATCTCCCACCTGGATCTGCCACCATGGACTTGAAAACAAAAGGAATGGTTTTGCGGATCAAGATGGCCACTCCTCTCGCCTTTGAAGAAAAAGTAGATTGATAAACTTGGGATACCCATAGAGCCCTCAAGTGACTCTGCTCTGTGGGATGAATGTGGGTTTCCTGTAAAAATATTATATCAGAAGATAGAGATTTTAGATGAGCAAAGACCTTTCCCTTTTTGAGAGCCCTTCCCAGACCTCTACAGTTCCATGAAGTAAAAGTGAGAGGGCTCAGACCAGACCTGGGAATATTAACGTGCATTGACACAAAGATCTACTAAATACAGGCTGAAGTACAAGCGCTGGCAGGTGAACAAAGTTAAGTATAAAAATAAAAAGCAAAAATAAAAAGGTAAAAAAATAACAAAAAACCCCAACCCATTACGCCGCATAAAACAGGAACAAAGCGGCACATCCCAGTTCCACTTAGGAGACAGCCGGGTAACAGAGATCATGGACTGCATTATTAACAGTGGTGACACTCGCCGTCTTCTAGTATTAACAAAAATGCCTATGTGGGGTAACACTCTTAATGGAAAAAATGCAACGTTTAAGGAGCCAATTAACATGGGTGAAACAAATACAGTCAATCAAATTGAGATTAACTACATATATCACCCATATCATATTATAAACTGTACAGTTAAGTTTTGTCAATTACCGAGCTGGCGAAACGCTCAGCTTCTGCAGGCGTGGTAAATATTTTAACCTCACTGTTGTAGATGACTTGAAGCTTAGCTGGGAACCGCAGGGAACATTTTGCACCGGCATCAGTCCATTTTTTCTTGACGCTGTTGAAAGCCTGACGCTGGGACGACACCTCAGCTGTGTAGTCCGGGAAGATGAACACTTTGGAGCCATGATGATGAAGAGGAGCCTGCTGCCTGCTGAGTTTAAGGATGTTGAACAGGTCGCGGTCGTTGTGCAGTTTGGCTATGATGATCCGCGGGCGCTCACGGTCCTGGGGCTTTTTAGAGATGCGGTGGGCGCGGTCGATTTTAACAGGCTTGGTGAAGTTGTTCGGGCCAAGTAACTCGGGTATCAGCCATTTCACAAACTCTGTAGGATTGCCTTTCTCTTCTCCCTCTTTAATGCCCACTATCCTGATATTCAACCTCCAAGAACGCCCTTCCAAATCGTTAATTTTCGCTCTGAGAAGAGCGTTTGTTACCTGTAGCTCATTACAGGTCGTTTCCAGCGCCGTACTGCGAGTATCGGCACTAGACAGCGCCTCATCCACACTGTCCAGACGTTGTTCGGCTTTGCTGTGGTCATTCTGTAGAGTAGATAAATGGGCTTCAATCGTATCGAGGCGTCCCTCCACACTTTTCTTCAACTCATCCATCTGCCTCGACATCTTGGCCAGCTCATCGCCGTTCTTATTGATAGCGGCTAATATCGCAGTGTTGATAACGCTAGCCGTAGCCGAGGTCGCTTGAGTTGTTTTTTGGCCATGTGAATCATCCTTCTTCGGTGGCATTTTTGCAAAAAAACTTCTGTCAATCCACAACAGTTCTAACTTTCAATTGGCATAAAGCTTTTAGTCGAGTGCGACGAAGAACATAGAAAAAATGTAGAAGACGGCGACGGAGCTTAGTGAAAAGACGTCTGCTCCATTACTGCGCACGTGCCGAATCTCTTGTCTGTGGACGTTTAAAAAGAAAAAAACTTCACTATGCACTACGTCACTTTTAGGTTGGGCTTGTTTCTATGGAGATGCCTGGAATGTTCCACAGTATGACATTAAACAGCTCCACCCTGGTGTTTTTATAGCTCAAAAATACCTGGAAAAACAAAAACAGGGAGCGGGGTCACGTCTGTGGAACATTCCAGACAAAGCACATCTCCATGGAGAAAAAAGCCTTAGACGGACCTTCGTCCAGAAAAGTTACGCAATGCAGCTTTATATATCCATGTTCTGCTCTGACACAAGTGAAGGTTCCAGAAAAAGGAGGTGTAAAGTGTGAAACTCTGAACCACAAGAACCACTTCAATCTGCTGCTCTTGTGTTCCAGGCAGCAGTCGCTCTTCTACGTTCTCGCCGCGTTCTCCGTCTACAACACGGTGAGAAACATCTGACCTGCTCCTCCTCTTCCTCTTCTCCTCCTATCCTCCTTTTCCTCCTTAACTCTTCCTCCTCCTCTCTTCCTCCTCTGCTCCTCTGACCTTCTCCTATTTTTCCTCATCTCCTCTGACTCTCTTCTTCCTTCTCTCCTCTTCATCCTCTTCCTCCCCTCCTCTTTCTCCTCCTCCTCTTCTCCTCTTCCTCATCTCCTCCTCTTCCTCTTCTCCTCTTCCTCCTCTCCTCCCTGTCTCCTCTCGTCTTCCTCTCCTTTTCTCCTCTTCCTCCTCTCCCTCCTCTTCCTCCTCCTCTTCCTCCTCTCCTCCCTGTCTCATCTCCCTCCTCCTCTTCCTCCTTTCCCTCCTCTCCTCTTCCTCTCCTTTTTCTCCTCTCCTCTTCTTCCTCCTCTTCCTCCTCTCTCCTCCTCCTCTCCTTCCTCTCTCCTCCTCCTTCCTCTCCTTCTCTCCTCCTTCCTCTCCTCCTCCTCCTCTCCTCCTCCTCTGACCTCGTGGTTCTCCTTCAGGAGGTCAGTTACTGTCAGGGGATGAGTCAGATCGCTGCTCTGCTGCTGATGTTCCTGAACGAAGAGGACGCCTTCTGGGCCCTGACCCAGCTCCTGACCGACCGCACGCACGCCATGCACGGTCAGTACACGCCGCACATGGTCAGTACACGCCACGGTCAGTACACGCCGCACATGGTCAGTACACGCCACGCACGGTCAGTACACGCCGCACATGGTCAGTACACGCCACGGTCAGTACACGCCGCACATGGTCAGTACACGCCACGCACGGTCAGTACACGCCGCACATGGTCAGTACACGCCACGGTCAGTACACGCCACGGTCAATACACGCCACGCACGGTCAGTACACGCCACGGTCAGTACACGCCACGCACGGTCAGTACACGCCACGGTCAGTACACGCCACGGTCAATACACACCACGGTCAGTACATGCCACGGTCAGTACACGCCGCACATGGTCAGTACACGCCACGGTCAGTACATGCCACGCACGGTCAGTACACGCCACGGTCAGTACACGCCACGGTCAGTACACGCCGCACATGGTCAGTACACACCACGCACGGTCAGTACACGCCACGGTCAGTACACGCCACGGTCAGTACACGCCACGGTCAATACACACCACGGTCAGTACACGCCACGCACGGTCAGTACACGCCACGGTCAGTACACGCCACGGTCAGTACACGCCACGGTCAGTACACGCCACGCACGGTCAGTACACGCCACGGTCAGTACACGCCGCACATGGTCAGTACATGCCACGGTCAGTACACGCCACGGTCAGTACACGCCACGGTCAATACACACCACGGTCAGTACACGCCACGCACGGTCAGTACACGCCACGGTCAGTACACGCCACGGTCAGTACACGCCACGGTCAGTACACGCCACGGTCAATACAGTACAGAGTTTTATAAGAATTCTCAAAAACTCTGGCAGTTCAGGATACAGGTTTATAATGTCACGCAAAAACAATATTCTCTGCTCTGATCATTTGTATTGATTTATTTTATTGATCTCCACAGAAGCGACCTCGGCTTATAAACGTTTATATTTTTTTATATTTCTCTTTTGCAGGTTTTTTCGTCCCTGGATTTCCCAAACTGCAGCGTTTTCAAACTCACCACGACCAGATTCTGTCCAAACTCCTGCCCAAACTCAAGAGGCACATGGTACACTCCTCTCCTCCTTCTCCTCCTCTCCTCCTCCTCTCCTCCTCCTCTTCCTCCTCCTCTGCTCCTTCTCCTTCTACATGGTACAGTCCTTCTGTCCTTCTGGCCTGCCCTCTTCCTCCTCCTCCTCTCCTTTCCTCCTCTTCCTTCTCTCCTCCTCTTCCTCCTCCTGTCCTCCTCTTCCTCTCTTCTTCCTCCTACTCCTCCTCTCCTCCTCCTTTTCCTCCTCTTCCTCCTCCTCCTCATCCTCCTCCTCATCCTCCTCCTCGTCCTCCTCCTCTCCTCCTCCTCTCCCTCCTCTTTCTCCTCTCCTCCTCTTCCTCTTTTCTTCCTCCTCTCTTCCTCCTCCTCTTCCTCCTCTTTCTCCTCTCCTCCTCTTTTCTTCCTCCTCCTCTTCCTCCTCATCTCCCTCCCCTCTCCTCTCCTCCTCTTTTCTTCCTCCTCCTCTCTTCCTCCTCCCTTCCTCCTCCTCCTTCTACATGGTACACTCCTCTTCTTTCTGTATTTATTCTGTCTGATCCTCCCTCCTCTTCCTCACTCGTGCTGTGTGTGTGTGTGTGTGTATGTATGTGTGTGTGTGTGTGTGTGTGTATGTGTGCGTGGTGTGTGTGTGTATGTGTGTGTGTGTGTGTGTGTATGTATGTGTGTGTGTGTGTATGTGTGTATGTATGTGTGTGTGTGTGTGAGTGTGTGCGTGTGTGTGTCTGTATGTATGTGCGCGTGTGTGTGTGTCTGTATGTGTGTGTGTGTCTGTATGTGTGTGTGTGTGCGTGCGTGGTGTGTGTGTGTGTGTGTGTGTGTCGTCAGGATCGAGAGCAGATGTCCACCGGGATCTACAGCACCAAGTGGTTCATGCAGTGTTTCATCGAGCGGGTGAGAGCCTCATTCATCTGTCCAAAAACACTTGTCCTGGTTTGGTCTCAGTTTGGTCCCAGTTTGGTCCTAGTTTGGCCCCGGTTTGGCCCCGGTTTGGCCCCGGTTTGGCCCTGTTTTGGCCCTGGTTTGGTCTCGGTTTGGCCCTGGTTTGGTCTCGGTTTGGCCCTGGTTTGGTCTCGGTTTGGTCCCTGTTTGGTCATGGTTTGGTCCTAATTTAGTCCCGGTTTGGTCCTGGTTTGGTCCTGGGTTGGTCCCAGTTTGGTCCTAGTTTAATCCTGGTTTTTGTCCCGGTTTGGTCCTGGTTTGGTCCTGGGTTGGTCCTAGTTTGGTCCTAGTTTGGCCCCGGGTTGGCCCCGGTTTGGTCTCGGTTTGGTCCCTGTTTGGTCATGGTTTGGTCCTAATTTAGTCCCGGTTTGGTCCCGGTTTGGTCCTGGGTTGGTCCCAGTTTGGTCCTAGTTTAATCCTGGTTTTTGTCCCGGTTTGGTCCTGGTTTGGTCCTAGTTTGGTCCTAGTTTGGTTCTGGTTTGGTTCTGGTTTGGTCCTAGTTTGGTTCTGGTTTGGTTCTGGTTTGGTTCTGGTTTGGTCCTAGTTTGGTTCTGGTTTGGTTCTGGTTTGGTCCTGGTTTGGTCCTGGTTTGAGCCTAGTTTGGTTCTGGTTTGGTCCTGGTTTGAGCCTAGTTTGGTCCTAGTTTGGTCCTAGTTTGGACATGGTTTGGTCCTGGTTTGGTCTCGGTTTGGTCCCTGTTTGGTCATGGTTTGGTCCTAATTTAGTCCCGGTTTGGTCCTGGTTTGGTCCTGGTTTGGTCCTAGTTTGGTCCTGGTTTGGTCCTGGTTTGGTCCTGGTTTGGTCCTAGTTTGGTCCTGGTTTGGTCCTGGTTTGGTCCTGGTTTGGTCCTGGTTTGAGCCTGTTTTTTTTCTCAGTTTTGATGTTGTGTGACTAAAATGTGAAAAAACATTATTGCCATTTTATCACCGACTTTCAACAGTTTAGAAAATAAATAAATAAATAAATAAATAATTAAATTTAAAAAAAAAAATTATAAAAAATTTAATTGAAAAATTAAATAAAAAAATTAAACAAAAATAAAATTAAATTAAAAATAAAGTAAAAAAATAAATAAAACAATAAAAAAAATTTAAATCAAAATAAAAAAAACTAGATCCACATTTACTAAATGAGTTTGCTTCAGAAGTTTAAACCTGTGCCGTGTCATGACCTCCCTTTGACCCCCAGACCCCGTTCAGCCTGACCCTTCGTCTGTGGGACATCTTCATCCTGGAGGGCGAGAGGCTGCTCACCGCCATGTCCTACACCATCCTCAAAGTGCACCGCAGTGAGTCCGGATGCCCCGCCGTGCCGTGGCAGAGTGGTTAGCCCGCAGCGGGTCCGACTCCTGACGTGCGCTGTGTTTTCAGAGCGTCTGATGCGGATGTCCCTGGAGGAGCTCCGAGACTTCCTGCAGGAGCGAATCGCCGTGTCTCTGTCCCTGAACGATGACCTGATCGTCGAGCAGCTGCAGGGCGCCATGTCCGAGCTGAGGAAGAGGAAGCTGGACCTGCCTCCTCCAGGTGTGTGTTCGGTACATTTAAAAACGAATAAAACCAGATGCCCTGAGACAGACGGACGGAAGAGAGCCTGCCGACCATCACCGCACATTCATACTGAGCAAAGTGGGTGAAGTGTCTTGCCTAAGAACACAATGGCTGTGCTTTAATCCTCTTTCCTCGCTTCCTTCTCCTTGATTCCTCTCCTCGATCCTCCATTTTTTAGCTGTCAATCCAAGGCGTCATATTAAATGTCATCCTTAAGAAAACCACGAAAGGAAGGAGTAAAAATGAGGAAGGCTTCAGGAGCAGACGCCAGAGAAAAGAATCAAACTTTATTGGTCTCAGTGAGGAGTAGGCAGGACTTCCTTTATTTTGGTCTTAAAATGTGTCATTTTGTCTTTATGTTTTTCAGGAAAAGCACAGGAGATAAGTAGATACCGTATTTTCCGGAGTATAAGTCGCACCAGCCATAAAATGCACAATAAAGAAGAAAAAAAACATATATAAGTCGCACTGGAGTATAAGTCGCATTTTTGGGGGGAAATTTATTTGATCAAATCCAACACCAAGAACAGACATGTCATCTTGAAAGGCATTTTAAAATAAAAATAGAATAGAGAACAACAGGCTGAATGTGAAGTGTACGGTATGCTAACGTTACATGACGCATAAAGAACGAACTGAGAACGTGCCTGGTATGTTAACGTAACATATTAAGAGTTATTCAGATAACTATAGCATAAAGAACATGCTAACAAGTTTACCAAACCATCAGTGTCACTCCAAATTACTAAATTCAATGAAATCTTTAATCCACAGGCCTAGAGCGCCCTCTTGTGGTTTAGTGTGAAAATAACATGTGAAATGATATAATAATGTGTTAATAATTTCACAATAATTTTGCTCCAGAGTATAAGTCGCACCCCCGGCCAAACTACGACTTATAATCCGAAAAATACAGTAAGTTTAATGCCATACTGCGGAACATTCAACGATTTCAAGTATTTATAACTTGATTTGATACACTGGCCACATTCTGTTCAAATCCAGAATGGCCAAATCTGAAATCGGAAAACATATTGGGACCATAGACTGTAAATATACAGTAAATGGACATAGCTAACCAAACAGGAAGTGAGCATGGACGCACTTCCGGCTCCATCGATTCTGGCTCCATTCACTTTCTATTGAAAAACTGTCACTCTCTCTGTAACTGCTGTTGTGAGGCTCGTTATTTTGGTTTTAAAATGTTTGTATTGACCGTCATTTTGTCTTCGTGTTTTTCAGGAAAAGCAGAGGAGTTGCCCCTTCGGCCTCTGGGACAGGAGCCTCCGGCCGTGCTCCTCACGCACAGACCTGCCGTGGCCTGCCCTCCCCTGTCCCCGGACCAGAGCCCGTCTAAAGACCCCCCCATGGACCCCCTGCCCTCCCCGGACCCCATCCTCATCCACCGCACCGCCCTCGCCTCCCCCGAGGACTCCCCCCTCACGGGACCCCCGCCCTACCAGTCCCCCCAGGCCCGCTTCAGCCCTCCGGACCCCTGCTCCAGACTCACCAGGACTCTCTCCGCCCCCGTGGCCCAGTCCGAGGCGCTGTGTCCTGGGATGAGTCTGTCCGAGAGCCTGGCCCCGGTCCCCCTCCTCCTCCAGGACGGTCCAGACGCAGAGGAGGGGTCGTGAAGTGGACCCAGTGTACCAAGCAAAGGACTCGTAAGGCGCCGTACTGGTACTTTGCATTGAAATCATCATTCTGGGGTGTTCTACATGTGTGTCTATGGTGGAATGTTCAGCAGTTACCATGGAGACACGATGTACACATGGGCAAACGCTGTCAAAACAGTTCAAAAACTCAAGAGAGAAATACAAAATGGATTTAAGCGACGCATTTTCGAGAGTTCATGGTCCTGTTTTGGTAGATTAAAGGAGAATTAACGTTTTTTACCATCTGAACCTTATTTCTGTAATAAAACAAGTTGTTTTACTCACCCATAGCACTTTGGTGTCATTTGGAGCATTTCTGGAGATGTTTTAGTTTAGCGATATCCGTTAACGTGAGTGCTCGGGGCACGACGTTGCAGTCACCAAAATAACACAAACTTTATCACTTTTCAAATTACAGAAGCTCAATGTCTTAGTCTACACTTTAGTTTGAGTCAAAAGTGCCTCTAATCCAGTGCTTCTCAATTATTTTCTGTGACGCCCCCCCTAGGAAGAAGAAAAAAATTCACGCCCCCTTCCTGCGCGCGACTATAAATAGTATTATTTGTCTAAAAAATTGTTATTAGAACACCACTGTATCCTTTTATTAACATTATAAACAAAAAAAGAAAGAAACTTACAACAAAGACTGCACTGAGGACTCAAATATTAATGTGTTTTTAATGCAGCTTTGCGCACATTTGTTTACATTTTACAGAAATGAAACTTAAAGGGATATGCCACCCCCAGGTCAAATTTGGGCATCTCCCCACAGTCCAGAGACTAAAATAAGTGGTGGAAAGCGTTTTCCTGCTCACCCAGCCATTGTCCGAGTCTGTCGCCACTGACCGCCGCGGTATCTGCAGCTCCTCCGCCTTAGACTGGAGTCTAACGTCGCCAGAGAAAGATTTCGGCCAAAAGGAATTAATTTGCTCGATGCGTTAGAGCGCATTCATATCGAGTGCAAATAAATGTGCAAATCAACACGGAGAGCTTGACTTGGTCATTTTGGGTGGGAACTATTTTCCAGTGCGGAAGAATACAGCCGAATCACGCAGCACGCTGCCAGGGGAATCCCAGTTACGCACCGGGAAGGGAGTTCCCCTGTTGCACAACGTGGTGCGTGATTCGGCCATGTTCTTCCACACTGAAAAATAGTTCCCACCCAAAATGACCAAGGCAAGCTCTCCGTGTTGATTTGCACATTTATTTGCACTCGATATGAATGCGCACTACACAGAAAGTAATTGGGAAACGCATCGAGCAAATTAATTCCTTTTGGCCGAAATCTTTCTCTGGCGACGTTAGCCTCCAGTCTAAGGCGGAGGAGCTGCAGATACCGCGGCGGTCAGTGGCGACAGACTCGGACAATGGCTGGGTGAGCAGGAAAACGCTTTTCACCACTTATTTTAGTCTCTGGACTGTGGGGAGATGCCCAAATTTGACCTGGGGGTGGCATATCCCTTTAAAACCACCTCATTTGCATAAGCTAAAAGCACTGAAAAAAAAACGCTCTCTCCTTGTGCCACTGATGCGTCAGCTTCTGTCGGACTAAAGGACATGACTCAGTGGAATATACGTGTTTTTTCTGTGACAGAGGATGTTCTGTTAATGATGAGACTGTGCGTAAATCGCATGTGAGAACGCCACTGCCAACTACCGTTGTTGATGTGCAATTACACTTAGTTCTAGTACAGTACAGCAAAAAAACATGTTTCCCAGGGTCATACGCGCCCCCCCTGGCAAGCACTGCTCTAATCCGAGATTTATCTAGTCTGGTTAACACCTGACCATATCACAAGTGAGATATGGGTCTGGAAACTCGCTTCGAAAAATCCCGTAGCGGAGGTGTGGTTAGCGATTGCCAACGGCCGTTTATTGGGCGTTATGAATGTCTATCATTGAGCGTATACGTAAGTCCATAGCCAATCATGTCAGTTGTCAGTTCAAACTACAAGCTTCCGTTTGTCATGTAGTACGCGTCACCGTCTTTCCACCCCTCCCCCGCTCTCTGATTGGGGCCCTAAATCTGGGACTCTCGCTTGGACGAGTTTCCAGGCCGCCTTCCAGTTCGAAACGAACGGAAGCGGCCTGGGAATTCCCAGGCTAAGATTTATCCATAGTTTGGAGTAGATGAGGAGGACAGTGCGCATGTGCTCAGTCACAGCTGATTTCGCTCTCAGCTCTCGGGACCCAAACATGAAAGGCAAAGCTGTAAGACGTTTGGACCATCGTGTTTGCAGTACCCACTTCAGTCAGGACCATTTTTTACCAGCAAAGGAAAAGAAAGAAGGCCAGCGGATTCAGCGCACGATTCTGAGAAGTAATGTGAAACCGATGGCTGTTCTCTGCTGCTCCTAAAACTGTCTCCGCTTCATTCTTTCTGTATCCATTCTGTCTCCTCATCCGTATACTCCTCTTCAGTCCTCAGTCCTCCATAAGTCCTCTTCAGCCTCAAAGTCCCAATCTTCTGCCAGACATTGACAGACATTGAGCTTCTATGATTTCAAAAGTGCTAAAGTTTGTGTTATTTTGGTGACTGCAACGTCGTGCCCCGAGCACTCACGTTATGGATATCGCTAAACTAAAACATCTCCGGAAATGCTCCAAATGACACCAAAGTGCTATGGGTGAGTAAAACAACTTGTTTTGGAGTATAAGTCGCATTTTTTGGGGAAATTTTTTTGATCAAATCTAACACCAAGAACAGACATATCATCTTGAAAGGCATTTTAAAATAAAAATAGAATAGAGAACAACAGGCTGAATGTGAAGTGTACGGTATGCTAACGTTACATGACGCATAAACAACGAACTGAGAACGTGCCTGGTATGTTAACGTAACATATTAAGAGTTATTCAGATAACTATAGCATAAAGAACATGCTAACAAGTTTACCAAACCATCAGTGTCACTCCAAATCACTAAATCCAATGAAATCTTCAATCCACAGGCCTAGAGCGCCCTCTTGTGGTTTAGTGTGAAAATAACGTGTAAAATGATATAATAATGTGTTAATAATTTCACACATAAGTCGCTCCAGAGTATAAGTCGCACCCCCGGCCAAACTATGAAAAAAACTGTGACTTATAATCCGAAAAATACAGTAAGTTTAATGCCATACTGCGGAACATTCAAGGATTTCAAGTATTTATAACTTGATTTGATACACTGGCCACATTCTGTTCAAATCAAGAATGACACCAAAGTGCTATGGGTGAGTAAAACAACTTGTTTTACTACTGAAATAAGGCTCAGATTTGTAACAAAACCTCAGACAGAGCAGTGCCTACAGTTAGCGTCGCACCCCTAGGGAATTTTGACGATATCAGCTGCAAAGTATCAATTTTCAAACTTGTTTTTTTTATATTTATAGTTTGAAACATTTAAACGTCAACTAAACATCACTGCCAGCAAGACTAAATCGGAATCCTTTCTTTTTTTTTTTTTACACCAGATGCCCTTCCTGTCTCAAAACTACACAGTTGAACTTTTCCAGAGAGTACGCCTTCCGTTTTTCTCGATGGATGTGTTAATTCTTCACAAAGATTGTTCCACAGTATGGCATTAAATTAATATGAATCTATCTCCATGGAGACAAACGTGTGACAGTGCAAGGCGAGGTTACAGGTCAGATCTGTGGAGGGCCGATGCTGCTTACAATAAGAGTGTGTATTTTCAGCAATAAAAACACCTGCACTTAAACAGGTTCGGTGGATAAGATTAATGCCATACTGCGGAACATTCAAGGACTACTTTTTTACAAATTAGTTTGATCCACTGGCACTGGATAGCTAACCAAACAGGAAGTGAGCATGGGCGCGCTTCCGGCTCCCATCGATTCTGGATCCAAATCACTTTCTATTGAAAAAACGCCGCCCCTCTCGCTGTGAGCCTCGTCGTTTCGGTCTTAAAAATCCCATAACATGGTACTTCTTGATGCTTTTATATGGCTCCTTAATGGTTCCCTAATACTGTAAATGAATCCTTCTTCAAAATCAACACTCAGTGCATGAGAAACAGAGATAAGATGAGAAAGAGTCATTTTTCTCTCTCTGAACACTCTATAATGGGCGTTGTTGCTTGAATGCAAATGAGGAGGACAGAGATGGCCTATAGTAGCGGGTGGGGGAGTGGCCAAACTCTCCGCTCTCAGCTCTCAGCTGTGCGCTCTGATCCATTTCCGCGTTTTTGCGCGGAGAAGAGATGAGAAGTGTTGAACTTAAGTGTTGAAAAATAAACACATTTCCACAGAAAATAAAATTAAACCACTGCTGTTCAAAGGTCCAGAGGCTCAGATAAAGGACTTCCAAGCCTAGAAACACTCGGACGTGCCTCCAGGCAAATAAAAAAACGCATTTCGCATTGCCTAGCGCATTTGCAGTCCAAACTCTCTGGGCGTGATTTACAGAGACGCTGAGTACAGACAGACGGGGGTGGAACTGCATTTGCATTTCTTTTTTCGATCTGACGTCAATAAGGTGCCTTGTTCAAAATCGCCCGTTTGAGCTCCGATTTTTTCTAACGCAGAAAAGTACCGCAGATGCTCAGTTTAGACATTTCGCAACTTTTAGCCGGGGGGGGGGGGGCATGGGACCTTTAAAGGAATATTAACGTTTTTACAATCTGAACCTTATTTCGGTAATAAAAAAAACGTCATTTACTCACCCATTGTACTTTGGTGTCATTTGGAGCATTTACGGAGATTTTGGAGTTTAGCGATTATCCGTTTAAAGTGAGTGCTCGGGGCAGGCGATTGCAGTCACCGAATAACACAAACTTTAGCACTTTTCAGGTGACAAAAGCTCAATGTTAGTCTGCACTTTCGTTGGAGTCAAAAGTGGCCTCTAATCCGATATCCAGCCATGTTTTCGTTGGATGACGAGGACAGCGCGTATTCACAGCTGATTTGCAGATAACACGACGCTCTCAGCTCTCGCTTACAGTCATAAACATCTCCGCTTGAGAAAACCCGAAATGGTGCGAACATGCATTTATCCCGGTTGTGAAAACAAAATGACAGCTTGGACGAAGTTGAGTTTTCACAGGATTCCTCATCACAATCTGGAGTTATTGAAGCTGTGGCGAGTTGCCTTGAGAATGGACCCAGACATGAAAGGCAAAGCTGTAAGACGTTTGGACCATCGTGTTTGCAGTACCCACTTCAGCCCGGACGATTTTTTACCAGTAAAGGAAAAGAAAGAAGGCCAGTGGATTCAGCGCGAATGATTCTGAGAAGTAAATCGATACTGATGGCTGCTCCTCAAACTGTCTCCGCTTCCTTCTTTCTAATACCTCCTCATCCGTATACTCAGGCTCAAAACGACAGGGACGGCCATCATACTCATATAAGTCCTCTTCAGTCTCAAAGTCCGAATCTTCAGCCATGTGTCGCAACAGAAAAGTTCTGAGCGTCTTCTAAGCAAAGTAGCAGAATGAATGAATGCCTCCGCGCGGTCCTCGATGACGTCATCCAATCGAAACCATGGCCGGATATCGGATTAGAGGCCACTTTTGACTCAAACGAAAGTGTAGACTAACAGATTGAACTTTTGTCATTTGAAAAGTGCTAAAGTTTGTGTTATTTGGTGACCACAACGGTATGCCCTGACAACTCGCGTTAAACGGATAATCGCTAAACTACGAAATCTCCGGAAATGCTCCAAATGACACCAAAGTATTTTTATGTTTTAACTTTGTTTTGTACAGTGTCCTTGGGTGTCTTGAAAGGCGCTTTTAAATAAAATGTATTATTATTATTATTATTATTAAAGTACAATGGGTGAGTACATGACGTTGTTTTATCACCGAAATAAGGTTCAGATTGTAAAAACATTAATATTCCTTTAAAATGTTGGTATTAACCCGCTCTGTGTGATCCTGGGGTTTTTACTTCGCTGTTTTGTCCGTAAATCAAGATTCGAACATTACTAACAGACAAATCAGACGCCTTCTTTCCCTGAAGTTGCTCCCTCTAGTGTTTGATCGACAGTGGCTGTGTCCGAGTGTCCACACTCTTCCCACTTAGGGCTCTGTTAGTCCATTTTTAGATTTGTCCGAATGTCCAGTTGTTGAAAAAGTCGTGACCTCAAAATTTCCCACAATGCACCTCGAAAAGTCGTGGGCGTCTGTGGTCACTGGAGCGGTCCATATAGACCACAATGCACCGGGAGAGTCGGGAAAACAACAGTGACAGCGACAGGAGTTTAACTGGACACAACCGACGAAGCAGATAAAAGTACAACAAATACTACTACTATAGTACTATTACACGACTGGATGAAGCAGATAAAAGTACTACAAATACTACTACTACAGTACTATTACTACTACTATAGTACTATTACTCACACGACTGAATGAAGCAGATAAAAGTACTACAAATACTACTACTATAGTACTACTACTCCCCCGACTGAATGAAGCAGATAAAAGTACTACAAATACTACTACTATAATACTATTACTCACCCGACTAAATCAAATGTTCTAGTGCCGCTTTAGCTCCAGCTGTTAAAAGATCGTTCATTTCCACATTTCAGACAAAAAGTAAATAAGTCCGTTGACGTGAAATCCAGCGTGACAAAAACTCGTCTGATTATTGTTAGTCCATAAACTCTCGTGTCTATCGATCTGATCATTATTTATGGCACAAGGCAAGTTTTATGGGATTTTCGTGGACTCACCTAAACGCCAGAGTCACGTGACCCAAATGTAGTGAGCTGAGTCTGAATCTCTGTGAATGAGTCACTGTAGGGGGCGCTAAAGAGCGAGGGTCTGTGAATGAACAAGGGGTTAGGGGCTCAGGGCGACATTCGGACACAGCCAGTGTTTCCTGTAAGAGGCGTTACCTTCAACAGCCTCGCTCCAAATTGTCTCTTCGGTTGCTCTGATACTCGCGATCGGAAATTCCTAAAACGTAACTCGGCTCCAGATTCGCTCCTATAACCGCTACCCTCGATGAGCTTCATTTGACTGAAGCCGAACGCTGTGGATGACGTCGAACTCCCTCAGTCCACTTCTTTATACAGTCTACGGTTTGGGGGAGAGGACCGAAACAGGGTTTAGTTCAAGACCCGCTCGTGTTCGTGAAGTTTTGTCAAAGCCTGTGGTAAAACGTGGCTACACCTGCCCTGGGGCAGACGGATGTGGCAGACGGATGTGGCAGCCATTCTCGGCGTAATGTCCAGGTTTTTCGACCGAATTTCAGTGAAAAAGGACAAATCTTAATACGCACAATGTTCACAAAAGCTGCTAAACTGCCCTGAACAATAAGAATCTGCAGGGCTTAAAGGGATAGTACGGGGTTTTCGATGTAAATCTGTACGGCGTCCCCTTCAGCAGTGTCGTGCATTAACACTGACTTACCCCTGACAGTGTCCTCTGAGCCGAGTTCTGCCCCGGTTCTGGCGCTGACGAAAGTAGGTCTGGCAAGTTAGCGGGGACAGTTAATAAAGCTTGTTTTTCTTCTCAAAACAATATTTGTCCAAAAAGTCGTATCACTGCGCGCCAGTCCTGCACGGGTCAAATTCTCGCAAACCGCACCCACCCGAACCCGTCATACTTCATTCCAAACCGTTTCCCGACAGAATTTAAATTTTGGTTCCACACCCGAGCCGAACCGCTATAAATAGACCCGCGACCCGAACCGTACCCGCATGAAAATAAATAGGAGAGCCAAAATGAAATACAGAAGTTTATTACCACAAGGCAAGTGAGATGATTTGTACTGTCCGTTGACTAACTTCTTTTTCGGCTCTTCCGTAGTCATTTTCAAATGCACTGCAGGACATCGCGTGACTTGAAAACAGTGCGCGCGTACAGACAAAAAAAAAATCAGATTTTACTTTTTATCTTGGAAATGGTGTTTGCATTTCACTACAACATAGGCCTTTATATTTGTATATTTATTTTTTTGTAGGCGCATTTTGTAAACCGCAGATAGACCCACGCTCTGGTTCTTCCGACCCGACCAGAGCCGGCATCCGACACAACGCAACGTTTTTCACCCGTTTTATAAAAGTTAACGGTTCACCCGCGGGTACCCGAACCTGTGCAGGTCTCTGCTGCGCGCCTATTATTATTATTAGCCTGTTCACTTGTAACATCACCACTTACAAGTGAACAGGCTAATAATAATAACAGGCGCGCAGTGATACGACTCGAGAGAAAATAGCACCAAGCGATTTAGACTTCTGACTTTTTCGTGTGCAGCTGTTTTGTGATGCAAATATATCACTTTTTTTAGTGAGCCCTGGAAGTGTCATAGGTGAATAAATAAAATACGCTTTATAACGCTTTATAGCTTTATAACTCTTGCGCATGGGTTATAACTCGTGAGTCCGACTTATTAACTCGTGCGCACGCCTTGTTATTTTATTTATTCACCTATGACACTTCCAGGGCTCCGTATTTTTGGGACAAATATTGTTTTGAGAAGAAAAACAAGCTTTATTAAATGTCCCCGCTAACTTACCGGACCTACTTTCATCAGCGCCAGAACCGGAGCAGAACTCAGCTCAGAGGACACTGTCAGGGGTAAGTCAGTGTTAATGCACGACACTGCTGAAGGGGACGCCGTACAGATTCACATAAAAAAAAGCAAAAAACGAACTATCCCTTTAAGCGTCTGTGAGCTGCCAGTGCCAAGCAAAGACACTCACCGTCTGAACGTCCTGTGATGTTAACATGACTTTTGGGGGCTTTCGAGATGTGAGGTCAGTAGGTGTTAATCCAGGCAGTGCCCATGTTTTTAAAGGCTGAATTACTTTGTAGAAAACAAAGTAATTCAGCCTTTAAAAACATGGGCACTGCTTAAGCCTAAATTTTAAGTTATAATTTTGAAATGTTTATACTAAAGTGTCAATATTAGTTCAAAAACTCTGAATAAAACAGAATATAGGACCTTTAAGCTACAGCGTGCCATCTTTGAACAAACTTGAACTGTAGAGAGAAATGTTTGTTTTTCTTCAGTGTTGGTGTTTTCGAGGAGCTCTGAACCATGACGCTGAGCCGAGTTCTGCTCCTCTGGGTTTGTGGACAGTCACAGATGTTTACGCTAAAGCAGGTTTTATTTTTTGTATCTGTCTGATGCCTTATGTTTGTGTGAGCTGGCTCACTGCTGATCCTCTGCTATTTATTTCATCTGTTCTACTGCCTCTGATATTGAATAATACTTGTATGAAACATGAATACCCTGGAACATGGTGCAGTCTGGAGTCTGTGTGAGGCTGCCCTCTAGTGGTCAGGTAAATGCACGTCACTGATGAACTTAAACTTAATAAACTTTAAATTAACTTTACAAACTGCAGGAAAACAAAGCTGGTGTGTGTTTGTAAAGTTCAGACTCTGGAAAAGCCTCAGTGACTTCTGTTTACAGCTGTAGTTAGTTAGAACCTTTAAATAAATGACTTGTTTGATAAAAGTGTGCTTCTGTGTTCTGTTGAGGTTTGAACAGTACTTTTGTTCTTCTCTGGCCGCGGCTCCAGCGGCGGGACTTCCGGAGCGGTCCCGCGGGGGCGTGCCCTCTGGGCCCCGCGGGGGGGCGCCCTGTGGACCCAGGTTCAGCGGGACTCGGTCCTGGACTCAGTCTGGACCATGACCAGCCTGGAGCCGGGCCACGTGCGCAGGAGCGCGAGCAGCGGCTCCGTGAGCAGCGGCGGCGGCAGTTGGGACGCGCGGAGCGGCGGTTGGTTCGGTGAGGACCTCCGGGCTCTGCCGCGGCTCCCGGAGCTCGAGGAGTACCCCTGGAGTGCGCACGAGCTGCGGGAGCTGGTGCGGCGCGTGTGCGGCTGGGATGCGTTCACCGGGGAGGCGGTGCGGCGGCTGTCCGCGCTCATGAGGAACCCGGTGATGCGGATTGCGCGCGAGGCGCAGAGACTGAGCGCGGTTCACCGGCGGTGCACGCGCCTGGAGGTGCAGAGCGCGGTGCGCATCGTCCTGAGCCCGGGGCTCTCGGAGCGGTGCGTCGCGGCGGCGGTGCGCGCCGTGTCTCTCCATTGCATGAGCGGCGACACCGCGCGCACGCGCAGCAAGTCCTCCAGCTGCGGGCTCGTGCTCTCCGTGGGCCGCTTCTTCAGGTGGATGGTGGACACGCGCGTGTCTGTGCGTGTGCGTGAGTACGCGGCCGTGTACCTGACCGCGTCCACGGAGGGGCTCGTGGAGGAGATCGTGGTGCGCGCGCTGCACGCGGCCAGAGAGAACCACGAGCCCGGACCCGTGACCTCCGCGCGCCTGGACTCCACCGTGGACCTGGACCCGGAGCTGTGGGCGCCCCTGCAGGTGCACGCGCCGCTGCTGAGCGGCAGGAACGCGCACGGTCAGTACAACACACACGTGCACGTGTTTCTATTATAAACTCACCGCATGCACGTAAACTCACGCGCACGCGACACCGACACTTAAACTACAGTTCTGACGCACGAGGAGTCTGCGCAGGCACGAGACAAACGTGATAAACTCCAAATTAAAAAAAACATCTGCAGAAAACACGCGCGTGAGTCTGTGTTTGAGTCTGACACGTGAACACCCCCCCCTCCACCACTGTTCCTCTGTGGCTCTTTCAGCTCCTGTACGGGGGGGGGGGGGGGGCAGGGTCGCGTATGTTCTTAACCTTTGACCTCAGACGACACAGAGGTCCCTGTTTCACCTGAACCCCCCCCCTCTCCTCAAACCTCACAGCCACAATCACAGAGAGAGAAAATCCACAGGAACAGCCCCGGTCACACACAGAGCACAAAACTAGAATCTACAGCAGCTGTCAAAAGATACAGTTCCATTCAAACTCTGCTACGGTGACTACGGTCTAGGCGCTGATAGAAATGATCTCATTGTTGAATCAGAAAGTTCTAGGTCCATATCCTGGTCTCTGCCCTTGTGCCTTTGAGCCTCTGTGTTGTGTCAGGCTGGGCTGGTCTGTGGGAATCGCGCGGGAACCTTTTGTTTTGACGGTGTTGTTGTTCCAGGAGCAGATCTGATGTAAAACTCGTGAAGCAGAAGCGGCTGGTTGACGGACACACGTGATCAGAAATAAAAGACTTTTGCACACTGTTGTTGTGCTCTCAGGCAGGACATTTCACCCGCTGGACTCGGCACGAACAGCAACGTGAGCCGAACACTCGTTAGTTTCCATAGCGACTCACACAATAATAATGCTTTAGACTTTAATATGGAACTTTTCCTGATGCTCAAACGTCGATTTGAGAAACAACTAAAGTCTTAAAAGTCTCTAAAGAAAGAAAAATTACACTTTTACCAATATTGATATGTTCAGCTATGAAACTATTAAAGCTGTATTGTGTAACTTTTCTAGTGGAGGGTCGGTCAAATGTATTTCTCCATGGAGATGTAACTGGTTTGTCTGTACATTTTCACAGTACAATATTAAACCTTTCTATCTCCACGGAGACCAAACCAGACCAAGTTACAGGTCAGATCTGTGGAGAGGCAACTCCGCTTTAGACCTGGTTTAGACCTGGTTTAGACCTGGTTTAGACCTGGTTTAGACCCAGTTTAGACCCAGTTTAGACCTGGTTTAGACCTGGTTTAGACCTGGTTTAGACCCAGTTTAGACCTGGTTTAGACCTGGTTTAGACCCAGTTTAGACCTGGTTTAGACCCAGTTTAGACCCAGTTTAGACCTGGTTTAGACCTGGTTTAGTCCCGGTTTAGACATGGTTTAGATCCAGTTTAGACCTGGTTTAGTCCCAGTTTAGAGCCGATTTAGACCCAGTTTAGACCTGGTTTAGACCTAGTTTAGACCTGGTTTAGTCCCGGTTTAGTCCTGGTTTAGACCTGGTTTAGACCCGGTTTAGTCCTGGTTTAGTCCCGGTTTAGACCTGGTTTAGACACGGTTTAGTATTGGTTTGGACCTGGTTTAGTCCTTGTTTAGACCTGGTTTAGTCCAGGTTTAGTCCTGGTTTAGTCCTGGTTTAGTCCTGGTTTAGACCTGGTTTAGTCCTTGTTTAGAGCTGGTTTAGTCCTGGTTTAGACCCGGTTTAGTATTGGTTTGGACCTGGTTTAGTCCTTGTTTAGACCTGGTTTAGTCCTGGTTTAGACCTGGTTTAGTCCTGGTTTAGACCTGTTTTAGACCCAGTTTAGACCCGGTTTAGAGCCGATTTAGACCCAGTTTAGACCTGGTTTAGACCTGGTTTAGTCCCAGTTTAGACATGGTTTAGACCCAGTTTAGAGCCGATTTAGACCCAGTTTAGACCCAGTTTAGACCTGGTTTAGACCTAGTTTAGACCTGGTTTAGTCCCGGTTTAGTCCTGGTTTAGACCTGGTTTAGACCTGGTTTAGACCCGGTTTAGTCCTGGCTTAGACCTGGTTTAGACCTGGTTTAGTCCTTGTTTAGACCTGGTTTAGTCCCGGTTTAGTCCTGGTTTAGTCCTGGTTTAGACCTGGTTTAGACCCAGTTTAGACCTGGTTTAGACCTGGTTTAGTCCTGGTTTAGACCTGTTTTAGTCCCAGTTTAGACCCGGTTTAGAGCCGATTTAGACCCAGTTTAGACCTGGTTTAGACCTGGTTTAGTCCCAGTTTAGACATGGTTTAGATCCAGTTTAGACCCGGTTTAGAGCCGATTTAGACCCAGTTTAGACCTGGTTTAGACCCAGTTTAGACCTGGTTTAGACCTGGTTTAGTCCCAGTTTAGACATGGTTTAGATCCAGTTTAGACCTGGTTTAGTCCCAGTTTAGACCCGGTTTAGAGCCGATTTAGACCCAGTTTAGACCTGGTTTAGACCCAGTTTAGACCTGGTTTAGACCCAGTTTAGACCCGGTTTAGAGCCGATTTAGACCCAGTTTAGACCTGGTTTAGACCCAGTTTAGACCTGGTTTAGACCTGGTTTAGTCCCAGTTTAGACATGGTTTAGATCCAGTTTAGACCCGGTTTACAGCCGATTTAGACCCAGTTTAGACCCGGTTTAGAGCTGATTTAGACCCAGTTTAGACCTGGTTTAGACCTAGTTTAGACCTGGTTTAGTCCCGGTTTAGTCCTGGTTTAGACCTGGTTTAGACCTGGTTTAGACCCGGTTTAGTCCTGGCTTAGACCTGGTTTAGACCCGGTTTAGTCCTGGCTTAGACCTGGTTTAGACCCGGTTTAGACCCGGTTTAGACCTGGTTTAGTCCCGGTTTAGTCCTGGACTTTAGACCAAGTTACAGGTCAGATCTCTGGAGCGGCGACCCCGGTCACATTCAGAATGTTTGTTTTTTTGGATATTTTTGTAATTGGAGAAATGTAAAGTAGAGCTGTTTAATGTCACACTGTGGAACATTCCAGGCAGAGCAATGATGTATCCATAGAAACAAGAAGGTGACGGACCCTCCACCAGAAAAGTTACAGAATGCACCTTTAAACCTGCATTAACCTTGAGTTTAAAAGAAGTTTCATTCGAGTTCAAATGAAAAATCTACATGTGCATTCAAAAGTTGGACACTAATCAGCGACCTGAGTAAAACCTTTGTGTCTGCCCCCTCTGCCCCCTCTGCCCCCCCACTTTGCCCCCCTCGTCACCGTTAACACTTATTGTAGCTCACAGTCTCTGCGTTCTACAGCAGAGGTGAGACACGGAGGAGACTTTAGTTTCTTTGTCATTTGTATTTTAAAACCACTTTGGAAAACTTGCAAAAACCTGCACCGTAAAACATAATTAAAAACAGTCAATTTAAAGTATTAAACTATTAAAAAAAACTATTAAAGCTGCTTTGTGTAACTTTTCTAGTGGAGGGTCCGTCAAATGATTTTCTCCATGGAGATGTAACTGGTTTGTCTGTACATTTTCACAGTACAATATTAAACCTTTCTATCTCCACGGAGACCAAACCAGACCAAGTTCCAGGTCAGATCTGTGGAGAGGCGACTCCGCTTTAGACCTGGTTTAGACCTGGTTCAGACCTGGTTTAGACCTGGTTTAGACCTGGTTTAGACCCGGTTTAGACCTGGTTTAGAACTGGTTTAGTCCCAGTTTAGTCCTGGTTTAGACCTGATTTAGACCTAGTTTAATCCTGGTTTAGTCCTGGTTTAGACCTGGTTTAGACCTGGGTTAGACCTAGTTTAATCCTGGTTTAGTCCTGGTTTAGACCTGGTTTAGACCTGGGTTAGTCCTGGTTTAGACCTGGTTTAGACCTGGTTTAGACCCGGTTTAGACCCGGTTTAGACCTGGTTTAGACCTGGTTTAGACCCGGTTTAGACCTGGTTTTGTCCCGGTTTAGACCCGGTTTAGTCCTGGTTTAGACCTGGTTTAGTCCCGGTTTAGTCCTGGTTTAGACCTGGTTTAGACCCGGTTTAGACCTCGTTTAGAACTGGTTTAGTCCCAGTTTAGTCCTGGTTTAGACCTGGTTTAGACCTGATTTAGCCCTGGTTTAGACCTGGTTTAGCCCTGGTTTAGACCTGGTTTAGACCTGGTTTAGACCTGGTTTAGACCTGGTTTAATCCTGGTTTAGTCCTGGTTTAGACCTGGTTTAGACCTAGTTTAATCCTGGTTTAGTCCTGGTTTAGACCTGGTTTAGACCTGGGTTAGTCCTGGTTTAGACCTGGTTTAGACCTGGTTTAGACCCGGTTTAGACCTGGTTTAGACCTGGTTTAGACCTGGTTTAGACCCGGTTTAGACCTGGTTTTGTCCTGGTTTAGACCTGGTTTAGACCTGGTTTAGACTTGGTTTAGACCTGGTTTAATCCCGGTTTAGTCCCAGTTTAGACCTGGTTTAGACCTGGTTTAGACCTGGTTTAATCCTGGTTTAGTCCTGGTTTAGACCTGGTTTAGACCTAGTTTAATCCTGGTTTAGTCCTGGTTTAGACCTGGGTTAGTCCTGGTTTAGACCTGGGTTAGACCTGGTTTAGGCCCAGTTTAGACCTGATTTAGACCTGGTTTAGACTTGGTTTAGACCTGGTTTAATCCCGGTTTAGTCCCAGTTTAGACCTGATTTAGACCTGGTTTAGACTTGGTTTAGACCTGGTTTAATCCCGGTTTAGTCCCAGTTTAGACCTGATTTAGACCTGGTTTAGACCTGATTTAGACCTGGTTTAGACCTGGGTTAGACCTGGTTTAGGCCCAGTTTAGAGCCGATTTATACCTGGTTTAAACAGGCGCCATAAAAGATAATTAAAAACAGTCACATCGTCAAACAATGGGCATAATTACGGAAACAATGCTGACACTGTGAAACCAAACGAGCTAACGGGCTAACGAGCGCGCAGGCTCAGGGGGTCCGGGGTTTGTGGGGTCACATAGGTGTGTTTTGGGGGTGTTTTGGGGGCACTAAACCTCTCTGTGGTCCAGTGTGGGGCAGTGAATGGAGCCCTGTTCAGGCTGACACAGGAGCCAATCAGAGCTCATTATTTCACCTCCTGTGTGCGGCGAACACAGCGGCGGCTCAGGCTGTGAAACTGCACCTCTTTGTCCTTTAGCTGTGTGTTTACGGACAACATGACTTCACCCGCTCACACGGGGGACGAGGGCCGGGACGGGGCTCAGAATGGGACTGTGTTGGGACTAAATCCTGGTTTTGTGTTAAACTCGGAGTCAGCACAGAGCCCGAGTGTGCGAGGACCACGGCCGTCTGCAGCGCTCAGTGTAAACACAATTAAACATCAGTCATTTGGTTCACTTGTGTTCACTTATTCCAGAAGAGCTGAGGGAAGCGTCTGGGGAGAGCTTCTTCTGGATTGGTTCATACAAATATATCAAAGAAAATCACAAAGAAACAAACATTAGACCGTCCTGTGCTCCTCCGGCAGCTCCTGGTCATTCCCAAAGTCAGGACACAGACTCACGGAGAGGCGTCTTTTCAGGACTACGGCCCTCGAGCTCAGGGCCAAAGAGAACGTTCATGTTTTTAAAGGAGAATTAAAATTTTTTTTACAATCTGAGCCTTATTTCGGTAATAAAACAAGTTGTTTTAATCACCCATAGCACTTTGGTGTCATATGGAGCACTTCCGAAGATGTTTTAGATTTGCGATCTCCGTAACATGAGTTCTCGGGGCACATGTTTGCGGTCTCCAAATAACAAACTTTAGCACTTTTCAAATCATAGAAGCTCAATCTTAGTCTACACTTTCGTTTAAGTCAAAAGTGGCCTGTAATCTGAGATTTATCCATAATTTCAAGTAGACGAGGAGGACAGTGCGCATGTGCGGAGTCACAGCTTATTTCGCTCTCAGCTCTCGGGACCCAAACATGAAAGGCAAAGCTGTAAATTATGGGTATATATCGGATTACAGGCCACTTTTGACTCAAACAAAAGTGTAGACTAAGACATCGAGCTTCTATGATTTGAAAAGTGCTAAAGTTTGTGTTATTTGGAGACCGCAAACATGTGCCCCGAGAACTCACATGATGGATGTCGCAAATCTAAAACATCTCTGGAAGTGCTCCATATGACACCAAAGTGCTATGGGTGAGTAAAACAACTTGTTTTATTACCGAAATCGCTTGTTTGCTCTTTTTTTTTTTTTATTGTTGGCGGCACGGTGGCTGAGTGGCTAGCACTCATGCTTCACAGCAAGAAGGTTCGGGTCGCCCAGGTGTGTGTTCTGTGTGGAGTTTGCATGTTCTCCCCGTGTCTGGGTGGGTTTCCTCCGGGCACTCCGGTTTCCCCAACCAACCCAAAACATGCTCCAGGTAAAATCCTCCATTTGACCCGGGATGGTCCCCGGGTCAAATGCAGAAAACGATTTTTCCTGTGTGAGATCAATAAAAAGTCAATCTTCTAATCTTAACATTAAGATTAAGCCTTTATTGATCTCACACACAGTGACACACAGGAGAAATGTTACTTCTGCATTTGACCCATCCTTTTCAGGATCTTCTAATCCTTAATCACTGTAAGGTGCTTTGTGTTACATTTTTTGTATGAAAAGCGCTTTATAAATAATGTTTGATTGATTGATCTGCTGGTTGGACAGACCCTGATGGAGAGTCTGGGGCTCAGGTTGTGTCTGGTCTTCTCAGTGTGAAGGAGCAGCAGCCTTGGGGATGGGAAAATAGTTTCTTAAAATATTACATACATTATAAATGGTACAACATCAAGTGCACTGGAAAATATTGATGAACGGATTTTTTTTTTTTTTTAAATCAAATCTTGTCAGTTCTGGTTTCATGGTAACCAGGCCTGGACTGGTAATCAGGCATACCGGGCATTTTCCCGGTGCGCCAACAGTCCCAGGGGCAGATGCTGTTTTTTGTTTGTTTGTTTGTTTGTTTTTTACTTAGAGACCGGCCCACACTTTAGAGGAGGCGTCCCATTGGTCCATCTTCAATACAGACGGTGGACTAAACCAATCAGGATACAGAAGCTTACGAGAGCGGTCCCGCCCCTTTCTCTGCACTGATCCCCGCCAGCTTCAGTGTTGAGGTGTTCAGGTGTTGAAGCGGCAGAAAGGGGGTGTGGAGAAGTTACGGGATAAAAGATTAAAAAATCTCATTATAGACGCTGCAAAATGTTCTAAAATAACAGACATATTCTCTGGAGGGGCTGGAGCCTCCACGTCCTCTGCAGCCCAGGCTGAAGGTGGACAGGGAGAGGAGCAGCCAGAGACTGTGGACAGGGAACCCGAGGGAACCCGAGGGAACCTGAGAGAACCCGAGGGAACCCGAGGGAACCCGAGAGAACCTGAGGGAACCCGAGGGAACCCGAGAGAATCCGAGAGAACCTGAGGGAACCTGAGGGAACCCGAGGGAACCTGAGGGACAGAGTGACCAGGGAAGTGTGGCACAGGCACAGCAGGTCAGCAGTAGTAATGTTAGGATAATACCAGGACTTTTAGGTGATGGACAGGCATGAAAATCACTCACTTTTTGTTGAAATTCGCCATTTTGAAGCCAAAACAGGCGACCTCTGTGAATCATGTAGATTCGATGAAAAAGGTTTTTTTTGTGTGTGGAAGATGCATTTTAAATAAACAGTTGAATGTGTAGTTACTGTGAGTTTGCTGGTGGTTTTGGGGATTTTTCCTTTAAATGTTGCGCCCTGGTTTCCCCTCGGCCAAGACGTAACAACAGTAAAATACTTTGCTTCTTCCCGAAGCAGCAAACATAAATTAGTCCGTTGTGCTCTGCTAATTATGAGGGGCCGGTCTAAGCCAAAAATGCCAGGGCCGTTTTTTTTGTCCCAGTCCAGCCCTGATGGTCACTTTTGGACAGATGTTGTAGCTTTTGGTGTGAGTGTGGAGTGACCGATTGTGTTTGTGTTTTTGTCCAACAACACAATAAAGACTAATATAACCGACTGTAACTGTGTATGTAAAACACTACACCACTACATTACCCATAATCCTTTGTGTTTCCAGGTGAGCTGTGTGGCCCCGCCCTCCTCTCCTCTCGGGCTCCTCAGGACTCAGCGGAGAGCAGGGAGGACGTGTACCTTCAGATGGAGCTGCAGTCTCTGGAACAGGCACTGGGGGGCGCTACAGTGAACAGCCTCCCCGAGCTGTGTGAGTCCAGGTGCTTTAGGACAAAGAACTTTGATCAAAGAAGAGGGGCTTGTCGAGTTTGATTATGGATCCACAGTTTAGGATGACGCCGTTTTAACATTTAAACGTTAAAGGTACAGTGTGTAGGATTCGTGGCGCATAGACGGATGGTGCTATTCCACTTCCTCTTTTGGCTACAGCAGACCACGAGGGTCAACCGGGCGAGTACGAGTGGTACAAGTAGGCGCTCACAAACGTACACAAACGTTCTTCTTATAATGCGAAAATAGTATATGAACGTGTCAGTGAAGCGGCGAAGCACGTAGCAATCCCACCACTCTCAGCACCAACACGTTCAGCGGCAGTAGCTCAGTTGGTAGAGTGTTTGTCCACTGATCCAAAGGTTGGCGGTTCAAATCCCGCTCAAATCCCCAGAAACATCAGTGGTTGAGCGGTCAGATCCACTGACCCACAGGTTGGTTGGTACGATTCCAGCTCCCACAGATGAATGCTGCCGTTGTGTCCTTGGGCAAGACACTTAACCCTCCTCGCCCCCAGTGTCTGCGTACACTGGTGTGTGAGTGTGTGTGAATGGGTGATTGGTTCCTTGTTGTAAAGCGCTTTGGGTGCCTTGAAGGTGGAAAAGCGCTATATAAAGATGTGACCATTTACCATTACCATTCTACGGACATTGCTGCCACTGCCCCACAAAACGCCGTGGCCAAAAACCTCCTCCTTCTCTTTCTCCGTCTCCTCCTTAAAACAAATAAGCTGTACATGTTCTGGCTCCGGTACGACAGCAACTTTAGGCGTAAAGACTGAGCATGCTCGCTGCACGTGACCTCGTCCTGTCCCCCAGTGCGCATGTGGGACACTTTTGGGGCGTTTAAAATTCACACTGGAGATCACAGACAAGTCGTATTTAATTGGAAATGTGAACGACCTCGCAAAAAAATCGGAATTCACAAAAAAATCGTAATTGAGCATTAAGCCGTGCAGTCTGAACATATCCATACGCGATCGACTGACACTCTGCCTGCGATCGACTGGTTGGGCACCCCTGCCGTAGTGGATATCTGGTGGTGAATTGTGGATATCCATAGTAATGAACCCCAGACACATGAATGGCAAAAGTGACGTCATTTTCCCGAGGAAGAATGTCTTTGTGGATATCCGAAATTTTCTTTTTGAGTTAGAGAAATCTGCAATACGCATCCAGCCGGGCGTTTAAATGTTAACACGGCTCGCCAAAGATGTCACCTTTAGGCCGTAAGGTGAACCCCGTTTTCGTTTCATGTCGCTCCACGGTCTCCAAACTACACAAACTGTAGTTTTAAAAAAAGAATGAATCACGCTAAGCTTACAACAAAATGTTCTCGCCTCAAAATCCTGTCAGTTTTTAATGCCAAGACATTTCAGAACGAACTAGATTCTTCAGAGCGGAATAAGATTTTGATGTCACTAAGCGTCACGTGACCGTGCTGGACCAATAGAGTAGCTGATTCTTGTCAACAAACCGGTGTCATGGCGGTCTCCGTGGTTACTGTGTTTGTTGCCGATACAGAGGAATTCTTACCTGCTGTTAAGGTTTCTGCCTTTGACTGAGCTGGGATGTCGGATGGAAACCAGCGTCCTCGGGAATGTTGTTAAAATCCACATCTACGCAGTGTTTGTATTTTTCGGCTACGGATCGAGACTGTTTCGATAGGTATTCAATCAGTCAATCAATCAAACAATATTTATAAAGCGCTTTTCATACAAAAATGTAACACAAAGCGCCTTACAGTGGTTAAGGATTAGAAAATTGACTTTTATTGATCTCACACAGGAGAAGTTGTTTCTGCATTTGATCCGGGGACCATCCCCATGATTTTGTTGTTTAGGTTTGGTCAGGCCCTAAGCTGGAGGATTTTACCTATGGCGCAAAAAAAAAGAAGACGAACAAACAAACAGATGAACAAATAGACGGACAAACAAACAGACAAACAAACAAACAAACAAACAGATGAACAAACAAACAGACGGACAAATAGACAGACGGACAAACAGACAGACGGACAAACAAACAGACAAACAAACAAACAAACAAACAGACGAACAAACAAAAGACAAGACAAGCAAACAGACGACCGAAGTCAATCAAAGGCCAAGCTAAACAGGTGAGTCTTGGAATACTCACGTATTCCATCGTGTGAGTGTAAAATCCTGAGTTTTCCCATGCTTCACAGACGCAATGTGCATATAGCAGTGCTTACGTCACGAAAATTTTGTCTTTTTTACTACACCCTGAAGAAACTAGTTCTTTATAAAATGCATCAGCATGAAAAATTGACAGGATTTTGTGACGAGAACTTTTTGCTGTAAGCTTAACATAACTCTTTCTTTTTTATGATCTGGAGATGGTGTAGTTCGGAGACGGTGGAGCGGAATTCAATTTCTGAAAGACTTTTCGTGGCTCACCTTGCGGCCTAGTTCTAGACCTGACGTGAACGGGATTTATCTCCATTATTACTTTACATCGATCAGAAAAGTGCATAACATTGTCGCTCTACTCACTTTTCTTCTTGTTCTTCTGTCATATTTTAGGTGACCTCGTGTCTCGGGCCATGCACTTCCTGTCCCGCCCACAGCCCGCCCCTTCTGCTCTGTCAGCCAATCACACACCAGTCTCGTGGACGCCAGACGCGCTGCACACTCTGTTTTACTTTGTCTCCTCCCAAACTGAACACACGGAAAACCTCCACGCTCCAAACATGACTCTGACCAACGAAAAGTGAGGATTTATAAAGATACACCGTGGAACATTTCTGGAGGAGCACACACGACACACACCTGTCACTGTTGAACACTATTCTGGGTTATTTTGACCCAGCAGTTTGGGTGACTGACCAGAACGACTTACTGAAAGTGCTCCTCACACCAGGCCGACTGACTAAAAGTGCTCCTCACACCAGGCCGACTGACTAAATGTGCTCCTCACACCAGGCCGACTGACTAAAAGTGCTCCTCACACCAGGCCGACTGACTAAATGTGCTCCTCACACCAGGCTGACTGACTAAATGTGCTCCTCACACCAGGCCGACTGACTAAATGTGCTCCTCACACCAGGCTGACTGACTAAATGTGCTCCTCACACCAGGCCGACTGACTAAATGTGCTCCTCACACCAGGCTGACTGACTAAATGTGCTCCTCACACCAGCCAGACTGACTAAAAGTGCTCCTCACACCAGGCCGACTGACTAAAAGTGCTCCTCACACCAGGCTGACTGACTAAATGTGCTCCTCACACCAGGCCGACTGACTAAAAGTGCTCCTCACACCAGGCCGACTGACTAAAAGTGCTCCTCACACCAGGCCGACTGACTAAATGTGCTCCTCACACCAGGCCGACTGACTAAATGTGCTCCTCACACCAGGCCGACTGACTAAAAGTGCTCCTCACACCAGGCCGACTGACTAAAAGTGCTCCTCACACCAGGCCGACTGACTAAAAGTGCTCCTCACACCAGGCCGACTGACTAAAAGTGCTCCTCACACCAGGCCGACTGACTAAATGTGCTCCTCACACCAGGCCGACTGACTAAAAGTGCTCCTCACACCAGGCCGACTGACTAAAAGTGCTCCTTACACCAGGCCGACTGACTAAAAGTGCTCCTCACACCAGGCCGACTGACTAAAAGTGCTCCTTACACCAGGCCGACTGACTAAAAGTGCTCCTCACACCAGGCTGACTGACTAAATGTGCTCCTCACACCAGGCTGACTGACTAAAAGTGCTCCTTACACCAGGCCGACTGACTAAAAGTGCTCCTCACACCAGGCCGACTGACTAAAAGTGCTCCTCACACCAGGCCGACTGACTAAAAGTGCTCCTTACACCAGGCCGACTGACTAAATGTGCTCCTCACACCAGGCCGACTGACTAAAAGTGCTCCTTACACCAGGCCGACTGACTAAAAGTGCTCCTCACACCAGGCCGACTGACTAAATGTGCTCCTCACACCAGGCTGACTGACTAAAAGTGCTCCTCACACCAGGCTGACTGACTAAAAGTGCTCCTTACACCAGGCCGACTGACTAAAAGTGCTCCTCACACCAGGCTGACTGACTAAATGTGCTCCTCACACCAGGCTGACTGACTAAAAGTGCTCCTTACACCAGGCCGACTGACTAAAAGTGCTCCTCACACCAGGCTGACTGACTAAATGTGCTCCTCACACCAGGCCGACTGACTAAAAGTGCTCCTTACACCAGGCCGACTGACAAAAAGTGCTCCTTACACCAGGCAGACTGACTAAAAGTGCTCCTCACACCAGGCCGACTGACTAAAAGTGCTCCTCACACCAGGCCGACTGACTAAAAGTGCTCCTCACACCAGGCCAACTGACTAAATGTGCTCCTCACACCAGGCCGACTGACTAAAAGTGCTCCTTACACCAGGCCGACTGACTAAAAGTGCTCCTCACACCAGGCAGACTGACTAAATGTGCTCCTCACACCAGGCTGAATGACTAAAAGTGCTCCTTACACCAGGCCGACTGACTAAAAGTGCTCCTCACACCAGGCTGACTGACTAAATGTGCTCCTCACACCAGGCTGACTGACTAAAAGTGCTCCTTACACCAGGCCGACTGACTAAATGTGCTCCTCACACCAGGCAGACTGACTAAATGTGCTCCTCACACCAGGCTGACTGACTAAAAGTGCTCCTCACACCAGGCCGACTGACTAAATGTGCTCCTCACACCAGGCCGACTGACTAAATGTGCTCCTCACACCAGGCTGACTGACTAAAAGTGCTCCTTACACCAGGCAGACTGACTAAAAGTGCTCCTCACACCAGGCCGACTGACTAAATGTGCTCCTCACTTCTAGTTAAGAAATATTTATTTAAAAAAATACTGTAAATAACGACATCCAAAACAACCAAAAACAGCAGCACGTCACTAATTCAGCAGTAAAATTATCATCGACATTGTAGTTTAGTATAAGTATAGTTTTGTCTCGTACGTAAGTGTAATTGAATGTCTCCTCCAGATCTCTTCCTTTCCTCCAGATCTTCTCCTGACTGTCTCTGGTCACTTACGAGGGTCATTCAAAAAATTCTAAGATAAATTTAAAAAAAACTTTATTTTTGAAAGTAACAAAATTATTTTTCTACATAACATCAACCTAAGTCAATACAGGCCCAGCGAATCCCCTTGGTAGCCATTGTTTAGACTGAACTTTGCTTTCTGGATCATACTGGTAAATCCATGTTTCATCACCAGTTATGACCCATTCAAAAAAATGGACTCATTTGCTTCAATTCTAGTCAGAAGGGCCAATGAGAGATCTGATCTCAAAGCCATTTGATCTTGCTGCAACGCCTTAGGGACCCACCGAGCAGAAAGTTTGCTTAAACCAAGATCTTCAGTTAGAATTGAAAAAGCTGACCCCGCTGAAGTACCAACCTGATTGGCAGTCTCAATTACTGTTATTCATCGATATTCCTCAGTAAGATTCCTGACAAGCTCAAGGTTCTGAACATTTCTTGATGTGGACGGCCTTCCTTCTCTTGGGTCAGCTTTAAGCTCTTCCCTACCATCTTTGAATCGCCTGATCAAACTATAAACAAAGGCTCTAGAAGGTGAAGAGTCTCCATATACATTGTGCAAAGCTTCAATAATTTCTTTAGGTTTCCATTGGAGTTTGAAGAAATTTAATGTTTGCTCGGACTTCAGATTGTCTCATTTTGGAGGGTCAAAAAAGTGGGTTGTGCAGTATGTAACGTAACTCTTTGAATAACAAAGCTACAAAAAAACTTGTCAAATTTATTTATAAGTCATCAGTTGTATGATTCAAGGTCATTTTGTTGAACTAGTTTGACTCATTTTGAATTTATGGCATTTGTCTTAGAACTTTTTGAATGGCCCTCGTATATCTGGTTTTATCTCTTCCAGGTTTCCTCCTCTCCTCCCTCTCCTCTCCTCCAGGTTTTGTCTCTGGTCTTCTCTCTCTCGTATGTATGGTTGTGTCTCCTCCAGATCTTCTCCTGACTCTGTCTCTGGTCTTCTCTCTCTCATGTTTTTGTCTCCTCCAGGTCTCCTCCTCTCCTCCTGGTTTTGTCTCTCTCTGGTCTTCTGTCTCTCTTATATCTGGTTTTGTCTCTTCCAGATCTCCTCCTCTCTCCTCCTGGCTGCACATCTCTCTGGTCTTCTCTGTGTCTTTTATATGATTTGTTTTGTCTTCTCCAGGTCTTCTCCTCTCCGCCATGTCCTCCTGGTTCTGTCTCTTTCTGGTCTTCTCTGTCACCTATAGATGGTTTTATTTCTTCCAGATGTCCTCCTCTCCACCCTGCCCTCTCCTCCTCCATCTGTCTCTCTCTGGTTTTATCTCCTCCAGGTCTCCTCCTCTCCTCCAGGTTTTGTCTCTGGTCTTCACTCTGTTATATATGGTTGTGTCTCCTCCAGATGTTCTCCTGGCTCTTTATCTCTCTGGTCTTCATTCTCTCATATCTGGTTTTATCTCTTCCAGGTCTTCTCCTCCTCTCCTCCTGGTTATGTCTCTGGTCTTCTCTCTCTTATATATGGTTTTGTCTCCTCCAGATCTCCTCCTGGCTGTCTTCTCTCTGTGGTCTTCTCTCTGTGGTCTTCTCTCTGTGGTCTTCTCTCTGTGGTCTTCTCTCTCTGGTCTTCACTCTGTGGTCTTCTCTCTCTCTTATATCTGGTTTTATCTCCTCCAGGTCTCGTCCACTCCTCCCTCCTCTCTCCTCCTGGCTGAACATCTCTCTGGTCTTCTCAGATCACAGACGCAGTTCTGTGGTGGACTCAGATGATGTGAGACAGAGCTCCAGAGTCCTGCTCCACCAGGACTGTGAGCCCAGAGTGCTCAGGTACGTCTCATTCTCATTTACACTTTGGCCAGTGAATTTAAGCTGCTGATTCTGCTGAAAGTGTCTGGACTCCTGTTTCTAACGAAGCTTCATGCGTTTGTCTCCTGGGCTCCGGCTTTAGCTTTTTTGGACAAATTTCAGACCTGCAATAAAACAGAGCTTCACACTGAGTCATTTTCCCTCTTGGCAGATGCAAAACATGTTCACTCCAAACGTTTAGTCCAGTTGACAGAATAAAATCAGCTTTTGCACTTACTTTTGTAGGTGTGTTGGTGTCCCTGGATCTGGAATCTGGAATCTGAAAATGATTTTTGTAGTTTGTAGTTTTGAAGGCCGGGAGGTCTGGGTGTTCTCCCCCAAGAAATTTAGTATAAAGTAGATTCTTTAATCTAGATCAGGGGTGTCAAACTCAATGAAATTGATTGAAAGCTGAAGCAGAGGCAGACACTACTAAATAGACAGGGCAGAGTGTTTTACATAAAACATATCAGTGTGAGCCAAATGTGGAGTGTCTTGTTTTGTAGAGTGCTGTAATAAGCTGCAGCTGTCGACCTTGGACATGTTTGTGCGGAAGGTGCCGAGTCAAAACAGTCCAGGTGAATCAGATTTTTCAAGGAGAACTGATTACACTGAAAGGGGGAAATTTAACAGAATCGATACATTTTTAGAACCCAGGGGAACAGATAATTTGTCAGAACCCTGGTTTCTGCCAGGCCCCCAACTTTACGCCACCAAGCAGGGCTGTGCGACTCGCAATTCTCCCCCTGGCAAATATGAATACGAACTGAGCCACTGTTCCCAGTTCCACATCCATTATCCGCGATGTTATCCAGTGCCAGACGGGTTTCCACAGATTGGATGGTACAGTTCAATCTGTGTTTCTCCTTCTGATGTAGTCCTAGTCTACAGCAGCCCCACCATGGTGTAAAATGACCGCCGGCGGCTCGGGGCTCTTTTATCCGCTCGGCTCCAGTTAGTGATGGGTCAGAAAACATCCCCCAGGCCAATCCTGCCATCAAAATTCCAATAGTAAATCGTTCCACGTCCTCCAGTAACAGCGGTGCCAGGTGCACGACGTGTCTCTCGTGTATCCAGCAGCGGTTTCCCTCGGGACTGTCCGGCTTTCCGGACCAGCGCTTCTCCGTGAAAAGTGTACCAAATTGCATTGTGGGACCAGATTATATTCCTTGAGCACTGCCACTTGTTGCAAACACACCAAGCATACAGGTTTCCCATTCACCTCCGTGAACAAATAGGAATTAGTCAATTTTTCTTGGAAAATCCTGCACTCGGCATCCACTTTTCTCATTTTTGACATTTTGCTGATGAGGGTGTCATGGTCATCAGTCCAAACGATGGTCCTTTAAGAGCGTTTGGAAAGAGGCGAGTCTTCATTTGTGCTGCTCTGGTGGGAGGGGCCACGCACAGAGGAGCTGGAGATGCTGCTATGCTAAACTGTGCAGAAAAGGCCTTCACGTTAAAATTTGGTCTCTAGATACGAAAGAAATCTCAAAAATTCAAATAATGCGTGCTCAGCCACACACATTATACGCTTTTCTCAGACTGGATTTAAACTTTTTGAAGTGTGGGGGGAAGGGGGAGGGCGGAGAAGTGTGCGCGCGCGGACACATGCGTGATAGCGCTGCATGACCCGGCGCGGGGCTGCGAGCATGAGACCCGTGCTCAAACCATGCCAGATCTAAACCAGGTCTGAACCAGGTCTAAACCAGGATTGGACCACCGCGGCTCTTGCCTGCGTTCGTTCATGCGCTCAGACTGCGTGCGGTCCCCTCCTCGCTGCTCGCCTCAGCCGTGACTCGAAACGAAACCAGGAAAAAGACCCGCACGCGGCGCTTTAATCCACCTGGTTTAGTCCTGGTCCAGTCCTGGTTTAGACCTTGGTCTAGACCTGGTATAGTCCACGTTTAGTCCTGGGTCTACAGTCTCTACACAGGACACAGTGTTACACTATAAAAAAAATGTTACACTATAAAAAAAAAACTTGGAACGAATCAGGCCTTTTCCATTGAAATAGCTACTCAACTTACGAAAAATTCACGTTACGAAACCACTTCTGGAACGAATTAATTTCGTAAGGTGAGGTACCACTGTATTTTAATGGAAAATTAAAATACAGTGAACCCTCGCTGTATCGCGGTTCACTGTTCGCGGCCTCGCTGTTTCGCGGATTTTTTTTTCCAATTTTTTTTTTTTTTTTTTCAATTTTTTTTATAGTGTAACTTTTTTTTTACAGTGTAACATTCTGTCCTGCGCCCTGATTAGCTAAGAGACTAGACCAGGACTAAACCAGGTCTAAAGCAGGTCTAAACCAGGACTAAACCAGGTCTAAACCAGGACTAAACCAGGTCTAGACCAGGGATGGTCACGCAGGGTGGTAGGGACAGAGTCTCTG
>JAVJIX010000084.1:2557500-2565000 GCA_036785185.1 Paratrypauchen microcephalus | reverse complement strand
TGCTGAGGCCTACATGAACCTTCGATGCTTGTCCCCACATTGCTGCTTGCAGCTATATCAGATCAAAGGTACAAAGATCAAAGACCTTTGATCAGGGCGTTGCCTAGCAACAAATACCTCCCATTCATAACTCATCACTCCCATTCAATAAATACCTAACTTTATCGATCCGCCGTATCGTCATATTACCACCTATTTGAAAATCCTTCGCAATTTAACATCTCCAACATCTTAAGATTATGTTCACCAAAATTTAAGCCTATCTGAGGTACGGTGTAGGCGAAGTGTTTCAAATTCCATTCTAAGTCAAATACCCCAAAATCACAAAAAAGGCCAATTATCTCACTTCCTGTTGGGCGTGGCCATGACATTGCAGTGAGGCGTTTGTTCGTCTTATTGAGATACACGTCCCTACCGAATTTCGTGCGCCTATCTTAAACGGTATGCCAGCCCCGAAAGACAACGCGCTAGGGGGCGCTATCGAGCTCCTGGGGGTCACTGGGGGACGAGACTTTGTGTGGTCGTACTGGCAGCACTTTGTGATGCCCGTGCAAAGTTTCGTTCGTTTTGAAGCATGGGAACATGCTCAAAATTGCCCCAGCGTGTATGAACAAGAATAATAATAATAATTAAAGCCGCAAGCGGCGTTGGTCGGGACCTCGCACCTGCGTTTGTTCGTCTTACTGAGACGCACAGCCATACCAAATTTCGTGGTATGGCTCACTGCAATGTTGGGCGTGGCCATGACATTGCAGTGAGGCGTTTGTTCGTCTTATTGAGATACACGTCCCTACCGAATTTCGTGCGCCTATCTTAAACGGTATGCCAGCCCCGAAAGACAACGCGCTAGGGGGCGCTATCGAGCTCCTGGGGGTCACCGGGGGACGGGTCTTTTTGGAAGCGTAGCTGCTGCACTACGGGATGGCCATGACATTGTAGATACCCTGTCAGAACAGACCCTGTCAGACCCTGTCAGAACAGACCCTGTCAGACCCTGTCAGACCCTGTCAGACCCTGTCAGACCCTGTCAGACTCTGTTAGACCCTGTCAGACCCTGCATGTGTCCTACATGCTGAGGCCTACATGAACCTTCGATGCTTGTCCCCACATTGCTGCTTGCAGCTATATCAGATCAAAGGTACAAAGATCAAAGACCTTTGATCAGGGCGTTGCCTAGCAACAAATACCTCCCATTCATAACTCATCACTCCCATTCAATAAATACCTAACTTTATCGATCCGCCGTATCGTCATATTACCGCCTATTTGAAAATCCTTCGCAATTTTACATCTCCAACGTCTTAAGATTATGTTCACCAAAATTTAAGCCTATCTGAGGTACGGTGTAGGAGAAGTGTTTCAAATTCCATACCTAACTTTATCGATCCGCCGTATCGTCATATTACCGCCTATTTGAAAATCCTTCGCAATTTAACATCTCCAACGTCTTAAGATTATGTTCACCAAAATTTAAGCCCATCTGAGGTACGGTGTAGGAGAAGTGTTTCAAATTCCATTCTATGTCCAATACCCAAAAATCACACAAAAGCCCAATTATCTCACTTCCTGTTGGGCGTGGCCATGACATTGCAGTGAGGCATTTGTTCGTCTTATTGAGATACACGTCCCTACCGAATTTCGTGCGCCTATCTTAAACGGTATGCCAGCCCCGAAAGACAACGCGCTAGGGGGCGCTATCGAGCTCCTGGGGGTCACTGGGGGACGGGACTTTGTGTGGTCGTACTGGCAGCACTTTGTGATGCCCGTGCAAAGTTTCGTTCGTTTTGAAGCATGGGAACATGCTCAAAATTGCCCCAGCGTGTATGAACAAGAATAATAATAATAATACGGAAACGAAGCAACAACAATAGGGACCTTCGTCCCCCTTCGGGCTCGGTCCCTAATAATTAAAGCCGCAAGCGGCGTTGGTCGGGACCTCGCACCTGCATTTGTTCGTCTTACTGAGACGCACAGCCATACCAAATTTCGTGTGCCTGGCACAATTATCTCACTTCCTGTTGGGCGTGGCCATGACATTGTAGATACCCTGTCAGAACAGACCCTGTCAGACCCTGTCAGACTCTGTTAGACCCTGTCAGACCCTGCATGTGGCCTACATGCTGAGGCCTACATGAACCTTCGATGCTTGTCCCCACATTGCTGCTTGCAGCTATATCAGATCAAAGGTACAAAGATCAAAGACCTTTTGATCAGGGCGTTGCCTAGCAACAAATACCTCCCATTCATAACTCATCACTCCCATTCAATAAATACCTAACTTTATCGATCCGCCGTATCGTCATATTACCGCCTATTTGAAAATCCTTCGCAATTTAACATCTCCAACGTCTTAAGATTATGTTCACCAAAATTTAAGCCCATCTGAGGTACGGTGTAGGAGAAGTGTTTCAAATTCCATTCTATGTCCAATACCCCAAAATCACACAAAATGCCAATTATCTCACTTCCTGTTGGGCGTGGCCATGACATTGCAGTGAGGCATTTGTTCGTCTTATTGAGATACACGTCCCTACCGAATTTCGTGCGCCTATCTTAAACGGTATGCCAGCCCCAAAAGACAACGCGCTAGGGGGCGCTATCGAGCTCCTGGGGGTCACTGGGGGACGGGACTTTGTGTGGTCGTACTGGCAGGACTTTGTGATGCCCGTGCAAAGTTTCGTTCGTTTTGAAGCATGGGAACATGCTCAAAATTGCCCCAGCGTGTATGAACAAGAATAATAATAATAATAATACGGAAACGAAGCAACAACAATAGGGACCTTCGTCCCCCTTCGGGCTCGGTCCCTAATAATAATAATACGGAAACGAAGCAACAACAATAGGGACCTTCGTCCCCCTTCGGGCTCGGTCCCTAATAATAATAAAAGATCCCACAAAAATAATATTTACCCAAAGTTTGGGGTGCAGCTGCTGCTGGAGGCCGGGGCCGACGTCGAGGCTCGTGGAGGAGCTCAGGACGGATCTGTGGAGACACCGCTGCAGCTCGCCTCCTCTGCAGGTGACAACAACACAACAACAACACAACAACAAGAATAACACAGTAATACAATAATACAACAACACAACAACAACAACAATTAAAGCCGCAAGCGGCGTTGGTCGGGACCTCGCACCTGCGTTTGTTCGTCTTACTGAGACGCACACCCATACCGAATTTCGTGTGCCTGGCAAAAATGGTAAGCCATATCAGACAATTTATCCTGTTAGGGGCTCAGCTAGCGGTAGATTTCTGACAGTTCACTGGCCTGTCATATGGGGGCGCTATGTCAAACTGCCAGTTATTTGGCATGAAAATCTTGGTAGTCCTCATCTACATTACCCTGTGAAGTTTTAGTCTGAGGAAGAACTCCAAATTCAATAAAAACCTCCTATTCATAACTCATAACTCCCATTCAATAAATACCTAAGTTTATCGATCCGCCGTATCATCATATTACCGCCTATTTGAAAATCCTTCGCAATTTAACATCTCCAACGTCTTAAGATTATGTTCACCAAAATTTAAGCCCATCTGAGGTACGTTGTAGGAGAAGTGTTTCAAAATGAAGTGGTGACACACCTCCTATTGAATTTGGCACTTTCAAATGGTAGCAAAATTCATCAGGCCGCCATTTTGTCATCTTACAAGATATCAAAAATCCCTTCGCAATTTAACATCTCCAATGTCTTGAGCTCATGTATACCAAAATATACACCCATCCGATGTACGGTGTAGGAGGAGTGTTTTAAAATCCATTTTATGTCATATCACACAAAATCGCAATACAAGTCTTCTTATCTCACTTCCTGTTGGGCGTGGCCATGACATTGTAATTACAATTTTGTTCATCTTAGTGAGATACACACCCATACCAACTTTCGTGTGTCTGGCTGAAATCGTATGCCACCCACGATCCTCTTTGTGTTAAAACGCTCATTTGCTGTACATTTTCTGACAGTTCACTGGCCTGTCATATGGGGGCGCTATGTCAGACTGCCAGTTATTTGGCATGAAAATCTTGGTAGTCCTCATCTACATTACCCTGTGAAGTTTTAGTCTGAGGAAGAACTCCAAATTCAATAAAAACCTCCTATTCATAATTCATAACTCCCATTCAATAAATACCTAAGTTTATCGATCCGCCGTATCGTCATATTAAAGCCTATTTGAAAATCCTTCGCAATTTATCATCTCCAATGTCTTAAGATTATGTTCACCAAAATTTAAGCCCATCTGAGGTTCGGTGTAGGAGAAGTGTTTCAAATTCCATTGTCTGTCCAATATTACAAAATCACACAAAATGCCAATTATCTCACTTCCTGTTGGGCGTGGCCATGACATTGCAGTGAGGCGTTTGTTCGTCTTATTGAGATACACGTCCCTACCGAATTTCCTGCGCCTATCTTAAACGGAACTCCAAATTCAATAAATAACTCCCATCCATAACTCATAACTCATACCTAAATTTATTGATCCGCTGTATCGTCATATTACCGCCTATTTGAAAATCCTTCGCAATTTAACATCTCCAACATCTTAAGATTATGTTCACCAAAATTTAAGCCCATCTGAGGTACGGTGTAGGAGAAGTGTTTCAAATTCCATTGTATGTCAAATTTCATAAAAGGCCAATTATCTCACTTCCTGTTGGGCGTGGACATGACATTGCAGTGAGGCGTTTGTTTGTCTTATTGAGATACACGTCCCTACCGAATTTCCTGCGCCTATCTTAAACGGTATGCCAGCCCCGAAAGACAACGCGCTAGGGGGCGCTATCGAGCTCCTGGGGGTCACCAGGGGACGGGTCTTTTTGGAGGCGTAGCTGCCGCCCTACGTGATGCCCCTGCAAAGTCACGTTCGTTTTGAAGCATGGGAACATGCTCAAAATTGCCCAAAAGCGCGTGAACAAGAACAAGAATAATAATAATAGAGAAACAGAGCAACTTCAATAGGGACCTTCGTGCCCCTTCGGGCTCGGTCCCTAATAATACAACAACAACACAGCAACGGCATGGTGGCTGAGTGGCTAGCACTCATGCTTCACAGCAAGAAGGTTCCAGGTTCGATCCCCAGGTCGCCCGGGCCTTTCTGGGCCTTCCGGACCTTCCCCCACCAACCCAAAACATGCTCCAGGTAAAATCCTCCTGAGGACCTGAGGTCCTGACCAAACCAAAGCAAGAAGATGATGGAGATGGTCCCCGGGCGCAGTCATGTGTCGCCCACTGCTCCTAATGACAGGATGAGTTAAGAATTTCTCCAGTGTGAGATCAATAAGGTCACTTCTTTCTTCAACAATAATAACAACACAACAACAATGCAACAACACAACAATAATACAAGAATACAACAACAACACAACAAGAATACAACATCAACAATAATACAACAATAATACAACAACACAACAATGCACACTGGAATACACACTGGGAGAGATGGAGGAGGCAAGAAGGAGGGAAAGAGAGCAAAGACAAGAAGGAGGAAGACTGGGAGAGAGAGGGAAGGAGGGAGGGAGGCAAGAGGGAGAGATATGGAGTGGGAGGGAGAGAGGGCAGGAGAGTAGGAGAGAGAACTAAGAGAGAATGGAGAAAAGGAAGGCAAGAAGGAAACATAAGGGGGAAGGAGAGATAGAGAAGGGGAAAAGGGAAAGAGAGATGAGGGGGTAAAGGAGAGATAGAAGGAGAGAAACTTCCAGATCTGGACGTTTGTTGTTCTGCAGGAGATTACGAGATGGTGTCTCTGCTGCTCTCTTATGGGGCTGACCCTCTGCTCCCGGTGCATCATGGGAGCTCCGCTCTGTCCGAGGACCTGGAGTGTTTCAGCTGCGCCGCCGCTCACGGACACAGGTCAGTGTGTGTGAGCCCTATCCCGCAATCATTCACTTCTCTTTTCATAATTATGACTTCATTCATTGTTTCATTACATCTTTAAAAGTGCACTACGTCACTTTTCTGGTTGTTTGTCTCCATGGAGATGTTATTAGTTTGTCTGGAATCTTCCACAGCATGACATTAAACCTTATCTGACTTTTTTCATTTGTTTAATTTTTTCAGAAACGTCGTGCGCAGACTCGTCCTCGAGCCCGTCCCCTGCAGGGAGGACGTCCTGTCACTGGAGGAGATCCTGGCCGAGGGCGTGGACCACCCGTGGGAGAAGGGCACCCAGGGGACCCTCCGCATGAGTAAAGCCCGACTCAAGGCCCTGCAGCAGGCGTCGTACTACAGCGCCGAGCACGGGTACCTGGACGTGACGCTGGACATCCGAGACATGGGTGAGGAACACTCCAGACAGTGAGCTAACCCGCTAACAGCCTGCAAACAGGAAGTGAGCAGGGACGCACTTCTGGCTCCATCGTCTCTGCTCCAATTGACTTTCCATTGAAAAACTCTCACCTCGTCATAATGTTCGTATTCACCCGCTCTACGTGATGCTGTTTTTTTCACTATTTTGTCCGTAAATAAATTCCTATTCCTAATATGGAACTCTGCTCCAAATTCAATCCGATAACTGCTGGCCTCAATGAGCTTCGTTTGACTGAAGCCGAACGCTCAGTGAATAAATCGTATGCAACTTTCAGTGGATTTGGATTTTAAACTTAAAGGGATAGTGCGTTGTTGTTTTTTTATGTTAATCTGTATGGCTTCCCCTTCAACAGTGTCCTGAGATGAAGGCCCTGTGTACACGGCAACGTTGTAGAGTGAATCCGATAAAGTTTTTTATCGTTTTGGCGATTTTTTGGGAACAGGTTCCAGAGTGAAAAACTCTGGCATCGTTTGTTTACGCCTGCGTCACAACCACATGGCCTGAACAAATAACCACCTCGCGCACAACATTCATTCGTAACAAGAAAGAAAGAAAGAAAATGTGCTGCAGTTATACCAACTAGGCGAGCAGCAGAGACGCTTACAGCACAACATGCGCAGGTAGAAAAAGGGGTGCATGCGCTTTACTTCTTCTGTTGTTCTGGAGTATCCGGTGGGACGGGCTTACAGCGCACATAGAAGCGTGGCATGTGTATTGCGTCGTTTTCAGCAAGCGTTCCATTGCCATGTGTATGTGATATTTTACTGATCCGTTCCCAGTGTGGACGTGATATTTTTTTTACCCGGTAAGAAAAAATCCTGCGTTGCGTTGCCGTGTGGATGTAGCCTAACACAGACTTACCCATGACAGTGTGATCTGCTCCCGGTTATCCTCCGTTAACGTAGCTCGTGAACATAGTTCTGGTAAGTTAGCCAGGACATTTAATAAAGCTTGTTTTTCTTCTCAAAACAACATTTGTCCAAAAAGTGATATATTTGCGTCACAAACAGTTGTCCGCTAAAAATTCAGCAGTGTATTTCGCATTTGCATATTTTCTCTAGATTCGTATCACTGCGCCCACGTTAGCTGTATTAGTCTGTTCACTTTAAGCGGATGTTTACAGCGGATGCGGTACGGCGACATCCGCTGTAAGCGGATGTTTACAAGTGAACAGGCTAATAGAGATAACCCGAGTG
>JAVJIX010000084.1:2395000-2552500 GCA_036785185.1 Paratrypauchen microcephalus | reverse complement strand
TCCGAAGGTTGGTGGTTTGAATCCCACCCTTGAGATAAAAAAAAACAAAACAGAAATGTCCCATTCCTCTGTCTTACCCCTACCCCTTGGTTTTGTGTGTTCATGTGAGGCCAAGGGGTGTCCCGATTCTGATTTTGATCAAGGGCTCGGGCCACGACCTCGGGCTACATACCCCTTGAAACGAAGTAAGCCCTCGACCAGACTTGGAATGAAGGTGTACGCAGGTTTTCCCAGGCAGGTTTTGGGATCAGGATGGCAGCGTCACATGGACCAGCCGAGGAGTCTCATAAATGTATTTTCAGCAGGTGTAATTATCGATTAACAGTTTAGCAGGTTTACAATTATGACGCTTATGTTCTACGTTACTTTTAGTGAACTGTTGTCTCGGCGTCTGTTTCGCCGACGTTATCGTTTTCATCGAACTTTCACGTATAAACGAGGTAGTTTTTTGTCGAGCTGAGGTACCCGATAATCCTTGACATGGCGTAGGACGATGACGCAAACGATAATCGAGCGGTGTCCCATTTCTTAGGGGAACATTCGTACCCCAAGCCCTCTCAGCTCAGTATCAAGGGACGTAGATAAAGGGGAAGGGGTAAGACAGAGGAATGGGACGCAGCCTAAGTCACAATTGAATGTCCTATGAAAATGGGGCAAAAATCTTCGCTCTGGGGGCTATGGTGGATTCTAAAGGTGAAAAGATGACGCTTTTTCGTAAGTGTCATTATTTATTATGCCTCAAAGACCGGGCATTTAACTAGTTCCTGTAGCGTTGTTCATTCCTCAGTGTGTCTTCTCTCTGTGTTCAGGACTACATGATCCTTCAGTGTTTGGCCTGGGCCCTGTCTCTGTCTTATGGATCGTCCCCTGTCCCTCCTGTCCCTCCTCTGGACTCGTCTCTGTCCACTCACCTCGGTAACTCGTCCGTCTGCTCCGAGTCGATCTTTAAAGTCTTCTCCGTTCCGTAACCTCACGTGTGTTCTGATGCAGACGTGCACTTCCTGAACAACCGGGAAATGTCCGATGTGACGTTTATGATCGAGGGACAACAGTTTTTCGCTCATCGAGTTCTACTCGTCTCCGCCTCCGACAGGTGAGGAGTTAAACACATCCCGCTGAAAAACGCTGACAACTCTGCACCAGTATTCCATTTTCTAACGGTTTCCTGTTTGCTAAATCAACATTTGTTTGTAAAATCCTGTGAGGCGCTCATAGACTGTTCGAGTAAATATGAACGGACACAGGAAGTGATTATGGGCGTGCTTCCGGGTCCATCCACTCCAATTGACTTTCTATTGAAAAAACGTCCACTCTGTAACTGCTGCTGTCAGACTCAATATTTTGGTGTTTAAATCTTTGTATTAACCCATTTTACATAATCCTGGGGTTTTTATTTTATATTTTATCTGTAAATCAAGATACGAACATTAAAAACAGACCAATGAAATGAGGCGTCTCCTTTCCCTGAGGCTGCTTCTCCTCGCAAAAGGTTTGATCGAGTAGTAGGAACTTTACCTTCAACGGCGTTGCTCCTGATTGGCTCTTTGGTCGCGCTCGGATTTCCAAATATGGACTTTGACTCCAAATTGTCCACTGTTACTTCTTGCCGATGAGCTCTGTGGGATTTCATTATTTAATACATGTATATTTACATATGTATATGTAATGTACCAGTGTAGTGTAAGTATAGTGTACCCCCCATTTTTGTATTTTTGTTATTGCCCTATTCTCATCTTCTGTCTTTTTGTTGACCTGTTATGACCTGAGTCTGTTCATTTGGATTATAGCTATTGCATTTGTTTACCAGAAGGTGGCACTATTACCAGATTTCCATCTGAAGTAGCCCGTATGTGTGGAGTGATGTGACGAAAACGAAACTTATGAGAGACTTGATTATGCAACAAGTGCAGTAGCATGTGTTTTTGTAAAGTTCTGTGCGATGGAATTAAACGCGAACCCTTAATAACTCAGCACACTGTGGAGGACATTGTTATTTCACATCAAGTGTGCAACAAAATTTGGCGCCCAACGTGGGGCCTCGGAAGAAACGAAGTTTGGAATACACACGATGGATGTTGAGCAGCTACAAGACCAGCTAACAGAGCTACTATGCCAGCTAACCTTGGATCAGCTAAAAGAGGTCTGTAACCAAGCTAAAGTTTCGACCGATGCCACAAAGAGACACGCGTTGATCCGTGCAGTAAATGAATGTGTGGATAAAACGATAGAAAGTGAAGATGAAGATGCGGCACGTTTCTTCGTTGGGGAGTTAATTACTACAGCTAAGCGGCTGAGGCATGGACATAAAGGGGATGGGGAAAATGGCGCGAGTGACGGCGAACTTCAGCGGCTACAGAAAAGATATGCTGAAATGCAAACAAGCTTCCAAGAATCGACGAAAATGCTCGAGGAAGAAATGCGTCAGCTAAGAGATAAAGTGAACAAGCCACCCAGCTCGCCCACCTCCCCTCACTCTCCGCTTCCCCAAGCTCCCGAAGTGGTCATCCGACGTGAATTTCGAATTAGTGGCCAAATAGGTGAATTGGGGCAGAAGGATAAATTGTCATACACCAGTCTCATACATCAAATTGATTTAGGAAAACGTAAAGGCCATTCGGATGCAGAAATTGTTGAAGCTGTAGTTAAAGCTGCTTCCCCAGGTCTGAGTCTAAGAGATATGCTGGAAAGCAAAAGTAATTTGACACTGGCACATCTAAAGACAATTCTGAAAGCTCACTTCAAAGAAAATAGCACGACAGATCTGTTTCACAGACTTGTTAATATAACTCAAGATGCAAAAGAATCACCACATAACTTTCTATTTCGTGCAATTGAGCTTAAAGAAAGACTGATGGCAGCTGCTTCTGATCCTAGCTCTGATGTGCAGTACAGCCCCGACCTAATTCAGAAGAAATTTCTCAGGTCACTTAGCACAGGGCTATTGAGTGATAATATTAAGCTGCAACTGAAATATTACTTGGATGACCAGAAGGTGACTGATGAGATTCTAATAGAGAAAATGAATGATGCTGCTGCTATTGACATGGAAAGAGAGCAGAAAATGAAGAAGAGTCTCCCAGTCAAACCCGCCAGAGTGAATGAGTTGCAAGCAGAGTCATCCCTGGATCAAGTGCAAGCAGGCACAAGTGAGCAGTCTGGACAGAGCGCCTCAGCCAAGGCCAATGTCAAAAGTCAGAAAGTGACAGCTGAAAAAAATAAAATAGAGAATGAACTGATGGATGCTGTTAAGCAACTGCGAGAGGAAGTAGCTGAGCTGAGGAAAAATATTCACCAGTCACCACGTCCACCTAATCAGTTCCAACCCAGACGGGCATGCAGAGGATGTCAGGAGAGAGGCAATGAGGAGCAATGTGACCACTGCTTCAAATGCGGCCAGACTGGACATCTCTCTCGAGGCTGCAGGGGTCAGCGGAACCGCAAAGGTAACAGTGACACTGTGAACATTTCTGGCCAAAGTGTAGGAGGTGTGTCCCCGGCTATTCAAGAACAGCTGAATGACTCACAGGACACCCAGGCTATCCTGAGAGACAGCATTCACCAGCTAGAGGAGAGACTGCTAGCAGCCGAAGGACCAGGTGAGCGCCTGGCTGGGTCTGTGTATGCCAGCCACATCTCCCCTCGACATCAATCTCAGCTGCTGCGTCTCATTGGAAAGAAGTGCATGGTAAACTGCTACCTCAATGGCGTCAAGACTCAAGCCTTGTGGGACACGGGATCACAGGTATGCCTCATCAGTGAAGCCTGGAGGAAGAAGTACATCCCAAAGGTGAGAGTCCGCGACACTGAAGAGCTGCTTGGCCCCGGCACTCTGGTGGGAAGAGCAGTCAACCAGACAGACATCCCGTTCCAGGGATGGGTGGAAGTGAAGTTCCAGCTGGAACCAGCCCAAGCCCCGCAGTTCATGCTTCAGGTGCCTATGCTGGTGACCAGTGAGGAGGGTGCAGCCGAGGAGCCTATCATTGGCTACAACGTCATCGAGTGGTTATTGAAGAGTGGGGTGGACCACCCACAGGAGGTAATAACACAGGCCGTCAGCACAGCTTTCTCTCTTAACTGTAAAAAGACTGAAATGTTTGTAAAAATAATAAGAGCTAGTGACCCTGAGTGCAGTGATGGTGTGGTGAGAATGGGAAGGCAGAAAGAGGTGATACCAGCTGGCCAAGTAAAAAGTGTGAAGTGCTCAGTGAGGACAGGGCCTCTGATAGCCAGACAAGAAGCACTTTTTATGCCCGATGAACATGTCCCCTGGCCAGATGGTCTTAGTATGACAGAGAACATGATAACACTGAGGAAAGGCACATACTCTCGCCTTGCCTTGCCGGTTGCCAATGACACATGTCATGACATCACACTAAGCCCACGCACAGTGCTGGGGCAAGTCCAGTTAGTCAAGGCTGTGTATCCAGCAGAAGCCAAGCCAGTTGTTGCCCCACCGCCCTCTCCAGTGTTGACACCAGAGGTCAGCAGTGAGGAACTTCAACAGGCTGAACAGGAGCTCGATGATAAAGACAGGTATGATCCCCCAATTGACCTGACTCACCTCCCCTTCGTTCAGCAACAAAAAGTGAAGCAGATGTTGAGGGAAGAGTGTCGAGCATTCGCGAGAGATGGAGATGATGTGGGTTGCATCCCTTCACTGCAACTCAAAATCAGACTCACTGACCAAACACCGGTAAGACGCACTTATGTGTCTGTTCCCAAACCACTACACAGAGACGTCAAACAGTACTTAGAAGATCTTCTAAACAGGGGCTGGATTAAGAAATCAAGATCACACTACTCCTCACCCATTGTCTGCGTGCGGAAGAAAGATGGGACTCTCCGTCTATGTTGTGATTATAGGGAACTCAACCAAAAGTCACTACCTGATCGCCATCCTATTCCGCGCATTCAAGACATGCTTGACAGTTTACATGGTAGTGCCTGGTTTTCAGTGTTAGACCAAGGCAAAGCCTACCACCAGGGCTTCATGGAAGAGAGTAGTAGGCCCCTCACTGCCTTTATAACACCCTGGGGACTTTACGAGTGGGTAAGAATCCCATTTGGCTTGTCTGCTGCCCCCTCTGAATTCCAGCGTAGCATGGAAGAGTGCCTGGTCGGCCTCCGAGATGAAATATGTGAGCCCTATTTAGACGACAATCTTGTTCATAGTCAAACCTTTGAAAATCACTTGAACGATGTGCGCAAAGTGCTTCAACGTTATCAGCAACATGGGGTGAAACTGACAGCCAAGAAGTGTGAGCTCTTCAAGAACAAGGTGAGATTCCTAGGAAAGATCGTGACAAAGAAGGCTACACCATGGATCCGGCAGAAGTAGCCCCAGTGCAAGATATGAAGGAAAGAAAACCAGCTACCGTGGGTGATTTGAGGAAATTACTTGGCTTCATCTCATACTACAGAGCGTATATCCCTAATTTTTCTCGCATTGCCAAGCCTCTTTATGCCCTTTTGTGCTCGGAAGCGACAAGCCAGGACACCTTTGTCGATGACAAGAAGCCAAGACCAGTGGCAAGGAAGAAAAAGCGAAACCAGGTGCCCTCATATCACCGAATCAAGTGGACAGATGAACATAGTGCAGTGCTTTGTCAGCTGATTGATCACCTGTCTAGCCCCCCAGTACTGGGCTACCCCAACTTTGAAGAGCCGTTTGTTCTACATTGTGATGCCTCACAAGAAGGACTCGGGGCAGTGCTCTATCAAAGACAGGAAGGAAAGCTGAAAGTCATCGCTTATGGCTCCCGCACACTCTCTGCTCCAGAGAAGAATTACCATCTGCACTCTGGTAAGCTAGAGTTTTTAGCCATGAAATGGGCAATCTGTGAGCGATTTAGAGATTATTTGTATTATGCTCCAAATTTCATAGTATATACAGACAATAATCCTCTAACGTATGTGCTTACCACTGCTAAATTGAATGCGACACTGCTGAGATGGGTGGCTGAACTAGCGGACTTCAGATTTACTATTAAGTACAGGCCAGGGAAGTCCAACTCTGATGCAGACGGGCTATCTAGGATGCCCCTTGACATAGAGAAGTACATGCTTACCTGTTCCCAGCAGATCCAGCCTGAAATCTTATCCAGTGTCTCCAAAGGGTTGTCGGTCCACCAGGAGGAGGCAGAACCGCTCCTGTGTCCCCTGGCCATCACGACAGCAATCGCAGAAGTGAGCAGTGAAGTGCAGAAGGATGCAGTCCAGCAGATCTCCCCTGACGAACTGAGGGCGGCACAAGACGAGGATTCCCTACTGCAGCAGGTGAAGCGGTGTGTCCTCCAGCAGCAGTGGCCAAGGATCAGAGACGCACACAGTGAGTTGTCTGTGTTTGCTAGAGAAAAAGCTAGACTGTTGTGTGATGCTGATGGTGTGCTCCAGCGTCAGACATCAACACGAACACAACTAGTGATGCCACCAAAGTTCCGGCCACTGATCCTGAACCAGTTGCATGAAGAGATGGGTCACTTAGGTGTTGAGCGGACGCTCCATCTAGTTCGTGAACGCTTTTTCTGGCCTCACATGCAGAGAGACGTAGAGCACCACATTAAGCACGTGTGCAGTTGTGTGAAGCGTAAAAGACCCCAGAAAGCAGTAAGAGCACCACTCACTAGTATCGTGACCACATACCCCTTTGAGTTAGTCTCAATTGACTTTCTCCATCTTGAGAAGTGCAAAGGAGGATATGATTACATTCTAGTGGTAATGGACCATTTCACACGCTTTGCTCAGGCGTATGCCTGCAGAAATAACAGTGCTCGAACAGCTGCAGAGAAAATCTTTGGAGACTTTGTACTCAAATTCGGCTTTCCCACTAAATTGCATCATGATCAAGGGAGGGAATTCGAAAACAAATTATTTGCTGAACTCCAAAAGCACTGTGGAATCCAAGGCTCGCGCACAACTCCCTATCACCCCCAGGGGAACGGCCAAGCAGAACGCTTTAATCGCACCCTGCTGGCCATGCTCCGTAACCTGGATGACGAAGCCAAAGCAGACTGGAAAAGTTCTCTGGACAAAGTAGTTCATGCATACAATGTCACCCGAAATGAGTCCACTGGATATGCCCCGTATTTCTTGCTCTTTGGCCGTAACCCGAGACTGCCGATTGACAGTATGTTCGGCATCCCACACAGTGATGGTAGTATCCCATGAAGAGTATGCGAAGAAGTGGAAACTCCGCATGAAGGAAGCATACCGGTTGGCCAACCAGGCAGCTCAGGCTAGTGGCAAAAGAGGAAAAGAACTCTATGACAGAAAGATTCAAGGAGCAGAGCTACATCCTGGCGATAGAGTCCTGATCCGAAATCTCACAGAAAGAGGTGGGCCTGGAAAACTGAGATCATTCTGGGAAGAGAAAGTTCATGTCGTTGTAAAGAGAAAACATCCAGAAAGTCCAGTGTATGAAGTGAAACCAGAGGATGGCCAGGGTCGCACTCGAGTACTTCATCGCAACTTGCTATTTCCTTGTGACTTCTTGCCAGTCGAGACACAGAAAGCTGAAAAGAGAAGAGTGGAGAAAGGACACAGAGATAAGACAAGAACAAAGATCACGCACCAGGCAGAACCAGAGCCTTCATCTGATTATGAAGAGGACGACTGGAGAGGCATCACTGGCTGGCCTCAAGAGGAGCCCGCGGAACAACAGAGCAACTTGAGAACTGAGGCTATGGAGTTCCACCCACAGCCACCAAGAGAAGAACCAGCACTGGTAGAGGAAGAGGGTATGGCAGAGCCATCGGTTGAGGATGAGGAACAAGAAGTGGCGGAGCCAGAAGAAGCCGAGACTGATCCTGAGGAAGAGGTGTCGCCACCATCCTCCCCGCCAGCAAGACAATATCCTTCCAGAATTAGATATGCACCTAGAACACTGACCTATGATACACTAGGACAACCTACACTTAGTTAAGTTCATGTGAAAGGGTTAGAAGTATTTGCATTTAAGTTGTGATCAGACACTCTAGTTCTATGATGAGTGTAGTTATATAAGATGTAAAGTGAAAGATTAATGTATAAAGAATGGTTAAAGAAGAGATGAGATAGTTCACTTAGAATCACACTATGGCTTTATTGAAGAAGAATTGGTCCTGCTGAGGGAAAAGTAGCAAATAAGTATAAATACTGACACTGTGAAAAAAAACCTCTTGCGTAAGAAAATAGTGGGGATGAGAGTTTGAGTATTTTGTGTTTGTGAAGTGTGAGATTCTACGATAAGATATGCTGCAGGTCAAAGGTCATCCTTTTCCCAACTGAGACAGACTACCCGTGGACACGGCGGAGAGAAATGGATGGTGGTCGTAGTGCACAACGACCTCCTCTATTGGACACATGATATTGAACTTGAGATAAATGCTATGTGATGTCTGTAATGAGATATGTGTCTTAGTCATGGGACTCTAACCTGTAAGCTATCTGACTGTTGGAAACAGTATGAACTGAAGTGGGAAATGTCGGGACGCCATTTAATTTAGCAGGGGAGAGTGTAATGTACCAGTGTAGTGTAAGTATAGTGTACCCCCCATTTTTGTATTTTTGTTATTGCCCTATTCTCATCTTCTGTCTTTTTGTTGACCTGTTATGACCTGAGTCTGTTCATTTGGATTATAGCTATTGCATTTGTTTACCAGAAGGTGGCACTATTACCAGATTTCCATCTGAAGTAGCCCGTATGTGTGGAGTGATGTGACGAAAACGAAACTTATGAGAGACTTGATTATGCAACAAGTGCAGTAGCATGTGTTTTTGTAAAGTTCTGTGCGATGGAATTAAACGCGAACCCTTAATAACTCAGCACACTGTGGAGGACATTGTTATTTCACATCAAGTGTGCAACATATACTTTAATCTCTCTGTGTACAAGTATACTGTATGACCTTTTATTTAGTTTTCCTGTATGTTTTTCAACCTAGTGTAAGCGTAACTCAATACGTTTTCCATAGGTTGGGGGTGTAATGGGATATCCACCTGCTCCCATCCGTCAACTATTGGTAGACTCCCCTCCTGTTATTGGCTAACTTCAACTATTGGCTAACTCGTCTATTATTGGTTAAAGGAAAAGTAACGTTTTTTTTACAATCTGAGCCTTCTTTCGGCAATAAAACAAGTAGTTTTACTCACCCATAGCAGTTTGGTGTCAATTTGAGCAGTATCGCAGAACTTATGTTGAGCCGTTCTGTTCTACTAATGATCCCGTATCCGTTAGCGTGAGTGCTCGGGGCATTACTTTGCGGTGTCCAAATAACACAAACTTTAGCACTTTTCAAATCACAGAAGATCGCTGTGTCAGCGTACACTTTTAGTAGATTCCAAAACGGCCTGAAACCCGATATCGCAACAGAAAAGTAAAGCTCAGAGCAGTGTTAGCTTCTTTCGGACTAGCGGTGTTTACAAAACAGCTGAGTTCACGCATGCGCACTGTCCTCTCTGATGACGTCATCAAATGAAACTATAGCTGCATATCGGGTTTCAGGCCGTTTTGGAATCTACTAAAAGTCTACCCTGACACAGCGATCTTCTGTGATTTGAAAAGTGCTAAAGTTTGTGTTATTTGGAGACCGCAAAGCAGTGCCCCGAGCACTCACGCTAACGGATACGGGATCATTAGCAGAACAGAACGGCTCAACATAAGTTCTGCGATACTGCTCCAATTGACACCAAACTGCTATGGGTGAGTAAAACTACTTCTTTTATTGCCGAAAGAAGGCTCAGATTGTAAAAAAAACGTTAATTTTCCTTTAACGTTTGGGAGCTACTCTACAGGTCCCCTTACAAGGATTGGGAACTATGGGCAGTAAATTTAGACACTGCATAGTTCAGCATAGCTACCACTATATAGGTGGCCACAGTGGTCAGTTCTCTGTGTGGGCCGAGGGGACATGTCCAGTGTGTGGACGATGTGACAACTGAAGAGATGCCATCATTACGTTTGTATATCTACCTAATTCAACATTAAATGCTAATAACCTCAATCTTGAGTCTATGCCCTTCTTCCAATCCCTTTCTGAAAACTCGCAGCTCCAATTGACTTGACGCTGTGTTGTTTTGTGTTGTTTTTCCCCTCAGGTTTGCGCAGCTCCTGAGCGAGTCTCCTGACGCCATCATCCACATCGATCACATGACCTACAGCACGTTCCAGGTGAGACGCTGCAGCTCTGTGAACGCCAAAAAAAAACGAACTCTACAGAGAACATGTGTGTGTCCATCTGTGACGGCGCAGACCCGTCAAAACCAGCGCTCACTTAAGTATCTCCAAACAGCCCGCGCTCGCCGCTCACCCGGTTTCATTCATTCCGCTGTTTTCCACTCCGTGTCCCGCTCCCCGTCTGACCGCTCTGTTCTCCGATATATTTTGGATCATTCCAGAAGTGGAGGACATTTTGGCTTTAAAATTCTTGAAAAATAAACCTTCACTTTTCTGATTTTCTGCTACATATTCATCAATAATCGGTAATAAACTATCAAATGCTTGATTAGCTCAGCTTACAGATCAATGGTATAGTTTTTATTCCATGATCAAAGGAGAAGTTCAATTTGTCAACTGGACAAAGTTTGTTTGGTTGAAAACGTTTCGCCGCTCATCCGAGAGGCTTCGTCAGCTCTGGTTATTGAACTGGTTAGACCCTGCTTATATCTAGCTGCCGGGAGGCGCGTCCTACAATGACAAAAGCTCTGAAAACGATCCCCCCTAATCTGTCTCTTTGTTTTTCAAATTACTCTGACGGCTGTTTCGACCCCCTATTCAACGTCTAACGACCCTCTCCACCCCTCTGCCCTGGCTCTGTTTGACTGGTCTAAGAATCGCATTATAAATGGGAGACATGATTTATTATTATTATTATTCCATGATTTATTTGGTTTATTTATTGATTTCCTCTAATCACAGTAACAGGGTTGCAGGTAACAGGGTTGCAAATCCGCACTAATGTTCACTTTATCTCAGGAATAGAAGCTGTTTAGCTGTTACTGCTAATCAAGAGGAAAAACGTATTTATGCAAATAAGTAAAGGAAAAATAATAATAATTGTCTTATTCTGATCATTTGCATAACAGGGTTGCATGAGGCAGAGTGAGACATTAAATCAAGTCTAACGATGTTATAAAAATATGAAAAATAGAAGAGAAGATAAACCTTTGCTCTGCCCATTCTTTTGGAAAACTGTTTGATGACGTCAAGTCCAGGGGATCATGTGGTTCACTGCTGATTGATTGATTGATTGATTGATTGATCATGTGGTTCTGCTTTCTTCTTCTTCTACCAGGCTAAAAATGTTCTGGTAACAGGGTTGGTGCAGGTTGTGGGACACATGTTCCATGAATAATAATTATTATTTGAAATATTATGTTTATTAAAACAAATGTTCCACAGTTACAAGAGATGGAAATGAAACAAATTATACAAAAAACAAGAAATTTCAATTAAATTTTAACTGGTTTATTTGAGATTCAGTTTGGTCATTAGAGGAGTGGGACAAGAGGAAAATGGCATTTTGGGGGGAACTCCAGATTTATTTGGCATTTTAAAAACTATTTTCAAGCATTCTTTTCTCTTAGTTTTTTTTAGATTTCTCAGGACAAGTAAATTCACTCAGAAACTGTATGTTTTAGTATTTTGTATGTGGATTATTTAATATTTGATGGGTGGGACGTAAAATGTCCTCCAATTCTGGAATGACCCATTTACCGTCCGTTGGCGCACACAAGTCCACTGTTAAATCATCCACGTCCATAACTTTGTTTTCCAACAAACTTCAAACCAGGATCCATCTCCTGTTCACAAATCTCACTGTCAAACCAAGCGCCTATCGCACTTCCTGTTTCTATCGGGACACTGGCGTCTGACGACACAGTGACGTCATCCCAAAATATCAGTAAATTCTCAATATTATTTTTCCTGGTCCTGCTACAGGTGCAGAGACATGGTCGTGTTATCAAATGTATTTTTGTGTATTTTTCTATATTTTTGTTATGATTGTTAATTGGGTTTTAGTGGGAAAACAGTATTTTTGTGTTAATTGGCTCGGGGGAGGAGTCTTGGTGGATAAAAGAGCCACTCTCCTTCCCTCAGTCAGTCTGGACCTGGACTTGTACATGAAGGTAACAACCGAGCTGATGATTTATGAAGCAGAATTCTGCGGTTGTGTGGACATGTTGTAAATATCTTTTTTTATTTTATTTTTTTTGTGATTTTCTATTTGGAGGTAAATGAACATCTTACACTGCAAATTCTCTGATCTGGCCAAGATTTTTAAACTCTTATCAGGTTATTAATCTTGTTTTCAGATGTATTATCTACTTACGAGTTCAGAAACTGCTTAATTCTAGTGTAGAGGGAGTTTATTTTAACATCACTTGTCAAGTAATATTATCTTGCTGCATGCATAATTTAACTACTTTTAAGTCATTTTCTGATAGATTTCAGTGTTTATATGTTAAAGTTTGGACAAGCTTTTTTGCTGTGTAGCATTTACATTTTGTTATTTTTTTATTCATAATGTTGTAACATATCCTCTGTAATGGACTGTAATAGTCTTAAATCCATGTGACGTTAAACAACCTAAAAACAAAAACATTTTTTTTTAAATGACCAACATCTCTGGCTTCTACAGTCACCTCAAAAAGTTTTTAGACTCCCTTTTAATTAATTAATTAATTAATTAATTTATTTATTTATTAGGGGCCGAGCACCGTAGGTGCTAGGCACCCTATAGTGTTTGTACTGCGTTGCCTAGCAACCCTTTGATCTTTCCTTTGATGTGTCTGGTCTCCTGATTCTTATTATTATTTATTCTCTTCAACATGGGAGTCTAGGGCAGCCCCTAGAACCGTCTGGTAAAAAGTTGTGAAATTTGGCATGCACATTCCAGCCAGTCTCCTCATTACCCACAGCAATTTATAGGTCCCCAGCCCCAACCGTCTAGTGCCACCAGCAGGTCAAATTTACAGGAATTTTCAGGAATTGCCTAGCAACGCACCTAGCAACCGATCTGTCTTTGATGTGTCTTTGATCTGTTAAACCTTGTTAGACCCTGTTAGACCCTGTTAAACCCTGTTAAACCCTGTTAGACCCTGTCAGACTCTGTTAGACCCTGTCAGACTCTGTTAGAGCCTGTTAGACCCTGTCAGACTCTGTTAGACCTTGTTAGACCCTGTCAGACTCTGTTAGACCCTGTCAGACCCTGTCAGACTCTGTTAGACCCTGTTAGACCCTGTCAGACTCTGTTAGACCCTGTCAGACTCTGTTAGACCCTGTTAGACCCTGTTAGACCCTGTCAGACTCTGTTAGACCTTGTCAGACCCTGTCAGACCCTGTTAGACCCTGTCAGACTCTGTTAGACCCTGTCAGACCCTGCATGAGGCCTACATGCTGAGGCCTACATGAACCTTTGGTGCTTGGCCCCACATTGCTGCTTGCAGCTATATTTTATTTTTATTTTTTATGTGTTATTTATATATTTTTATTTTCTTATGTATTATTTATGTATTTATGTATTATTTATGTATTATTTATGTATTATTTATGTATTATTTATATATATATATATATATATATATATATATATATATATATATATATATATATATATATATATATATATATATATATATATATATATACAGGGGGTCCTCGGGTTACGACGTTTCGTGGTTACGACGTTTCGTGGTTACAAACGCGCCCCCATTAAAAAAAAATATGTATATATTACGCGTCATTCCGTCTTAGGCGGTTTAGCGTGGTAAGAGATGTAAACAAACGCCAACGGCGCGCGGCGGAAGAATACACTGTTGTGGTTGTAGGGAGAAGAAGACGGCCTCGTGTGCGTGCCCAATGTGGGCGGAAGTACCTGATGTGGGCTCTGATCTGCTCCTATGAAAGCGGCAGTGATAACCAAGCAGCATAGTGGTCTAATTATTGAGATGGAAAGGTTATTGGTGCTTTGGTTGGAAGATCAAAGGCAAAATCCGGCTTACGACGAAATTCGGGTTACGACGCGTCTTAAGAACGGATCAATGTTGTAACTCGAGGACCCCCTGTATATATAATCATAGCGCAGCCACAAACTAGAGTCTATCTCAAAACACTTTAAAGACAGACTGGTTAACTCAATGTCCACTACAAAGGACACAAATGAACGGGTCTCTGGAGGATATAGCACTCTTCAAACTTTTTTGGGAACTTTATTAATTAAACAATCAAAAACATCCTTGTGACTACGCCAACGTAAAACACACAGGAATAGACCCCACCGTCACACTGTCACTGCTGTCTCGGAGGGAGAGCCGGATGTGTGAGTCACAGTTGTGTTGTTGTGTTTCAGTTGATGATGAAGTCTCTGTACTGTGGAGGAACTCCTGGACTCACTCTGTCTCCTGATGAAGCTCTCAAGGTACAACAGCTCAGTGTGAATCATCAGCTCCAGACCCGCTCGCTCCACGTTCATGTGTGCCACTCTCACTGAAAGAGTCGGGAAACACTGATTAGAGCATTTAAACAAATATTTCACGCTGATTGGTTGAAGTAAAAACTGCATTGGTACCATTTTTTTATTTTATTTGAGAGAGACGTGTTTAACGGCACAAATCAGCTCACCTGTCGTTCCAGCTCAGTCTGTTTTTTCTGGTCAGATCAAAGTTCAAAGTCAGTTTTATTGTCAAAAACCCTAGCCGTGTCTCAATTCTCAGTGTGCACAGTTCGGAGCGTAGTTTTTAGGGCACGTACGTCACATCTGGCGCGACGACTGCTGTCCCATTTCTTTTTTGTCTCATGCACAGTTAACAGTCGTTTCCATGGAAATCGGGGCGTGGACCAACTGTGTGAAAAAGCACACGCCGCACACTCATATATCCCAGCATGCACCGTGCGCTACTTCTTCTACGGGAGAAAATGGAGTCGGCGGCTGCATCTGGTAGTTGCCAGACCTGTCGCATTTCGCCGATGCCCCTGCGGTCTGCGGACTGCACTCAGGGCTGAGCAAGTATGCACAGTCCTGAGTGCAGTCTGAGCCCCCTTAAAACCACACTCCGAACTGTGCACTCTGAGAATTGAGACACGGCTCATATGTACAGGTCGCACACACAGGATTTGAAATTGCAGCGCCCCCTAGGCCCACAGTGAACATAAAACAAGTGATAAACAAGACAATAAACACTATGAGTAAAACATCACATATACCTGTAGCAAAAGTACAGTAAACTTGTATATAATACAAAATAATTAAAACACAATGTGTAGCGTAATAAAGCTCAAATGGTGTCATTTAAGCAGCAATGTTACTGTTGTTTAAGTGTCATTTAAGCAGCAGATAGTTTTAAAATAAAGCTCAGATTAAAGTCTAAGTTAAAGGAGAATTAACAATTTTTGCAATCTGAACCTTATTTCGGTAATAAAACAAGTTGTTTTACTCACCCATAGCACTTTGGTGTCATTTGGAGCATTTCCGGAGATGTTGTAGTTTAGCGATATCCGTAACGTGAGTTCTCGGGGCACATGTTTGCGGTCACCAAATAACACAAACTTGATCACTTTTCAAATTACAGAAGTTCAATGTCTTAGTCTACACTTTGGTTTGAGTCAAAAGTGCCTCTAATCTGAGATTTATCCATAGTTTGGAGTAGATGAGGAGGACAGTCACATGTGCTCAGTCACAGCTGATTTGCAGATAAGAAGACGCTCAGAACTTTTCTGTTGCGAGTGACACATGGCTGAAGATTCGGACTTCGAGACTGAAGAGGACTTATTTGAGTATGATGGTCGTCCCTATCGTTTTGAGCCTGAGTATACGGATGAGGAGACAGAATGGATACAGAAAGAATGAAGCGGAGACAGTTTTAGGAGCAGCAGAGAACAGCCATCGGTTTCACATTACTTCTCAGAATCGTGCGCTGAATCCGCTGGCCTTCTTTCTTTTCCTTTGCTGGTAAAAAATGGTCCTGACTGAAGTGGGTACTGCAAACACGATGGTCCAAACGTCTTACAGCTTTGCCTTTCATGTTTGGGTCCCGAGAGCTGAGAGCGAAATCAGCTGTGACTGAGCACATGTGACTGTCCTCCTCATCTACTCCAAACTATGGATACATCTCGGATTAGAGGCACTTTTGACTCAAACTAAAGTGTAGACTAAGACATTGAGCTTCTGTAATTTGAAAAGTGATAAAGTTTGTGTTATTTGGTGACTGCAACGTCGTGCCCCAAGCACTCACGTTAACGGATATCGCTAAACTACAACATCTCCAGAAATGCCCCAAATAACACCAAAGTGCTATGGGTGAGTAAAACAACTTGTTTTATTACAGAAATAAGGTTCAGATTGTAAAAAATCTTAATTCTCCTTTAAGTAACAGAGCTTCAGACAGAGCAGTGCGTCCGGTTAGCTTCACACTTCCAGTGAAAGTTGATGACATCAGCTGTAGATTTGTTATTGTTAGACTTTTAGACTTTAGACTGTCATTGTCCCTAAAAGGAAGTTCACTGCGTACATAGACTGATGGAGGAGGAGCTGGAGAGGCTGAGGAGGCTGTGGTTCTGCTACTGCGGCGCTCATTAAACATGTTCTTTTATACGTTTATATTTATTTCCTTGTGCTGTTGCAGCTGTTGCCGGTCAGTGTCTTCTTCAGGCTGCGCTCGCTGCAGAGGAGCTGTGAACTCGCTCTGTCCCAGAGTCTCACCGTGGACACCGCCGTGGCCCTCTACAGGAGCGCCAAGGTAACTACAACTTCACTGACACAAACTTTATTGATCCACAAAGGAATTATTTGGGTTAGAGCTGGGCGGTATGACCAAAAACTGATATTACGGTATTTTTCAAAATTATATCGGTATCACGGTATTTGACGGTATTATTTTTTCATGCATGACTCGGTGTTAACCCCATTTCCTAATAATTTAGAGAATAATTCCTGCAGTAAATGTGACTTGGTAAAACATATCTGCGCCCAGAGCTTTAATCATCTCCTTGAAGCTCCTTTCTCAATAGGACTAAGTGGTTCCATGTCTAAATGGACAGTAACAGCGTTGGTAATATCGTTCCACCGTTTGCTTTTCTTGTTTTAGGCGTTCCCCTTAGCAAATGCGTCTATGAGTCGCTACAAGTTTAGCCCGACAACATTACAAAATATGTTTGTCATATTTTTTAAAGCCAAAGTTCTTCCACACAACTGACACGGCACCTCCTGTTCCTGTTTCTAACAACAACGTCCATGTTGTTCACCGCTCAACACACACTGTAGCCGTGTCCCAATTCGAGGGTTATTGATCCATGTACGTAATTTGCGTGGGGCGTGTTTTTAGCATTAGCGTTAGCCACGGCTCCATGCGCAGGACCTGTGCCATTTCGGCAACAGCCTTGTGGTCCGCGGAGGCTATTTCGAGGGCTGCAGCCTTCGCAGCCTTCGGAGCTGCCGAAAAAGCAGCGGAGGCTGCAGCCCTCGAATTGGGACACAGCTTACACTTCCACCGCTCTCATGCCACTACAAAATAGTTCCCCGGCGCAACACTCCGTTCTGTGTTCCTGATGTTTTGTACGCACACACTCACCGGTATTGTGGTAAATAAAAAATTCATATCATTAACAAAAAAAAACACCAGTATTCGGTATGCCCCAGTATACCGCCCAGCCCTAATTTGGGTACAGTAGATCACTCATCAAATATAATATATATACAGGGCTCTCAAGTTTTGAGCGGGTTCGTGCGTGAGACCGCGTAATTTCCGAGGGGGGGGGGGTGCCACGTCGACTAATGAGAGTTATATAAATGAAGTTATTACCTGATGGTTCTCAGTTTGTTTTATCATCACCGTCAGTCGCTGTGTGCGCTTAGCAGCTGAAACTAGTCTGCCCAACAACAGAACAATCTATTTTCTGATTGGCTGAAACTGAGATTTTTTTTCCGGGGAGCGGGGCGGGGAGGAGGGGGGAGTTTCGCTGAAAACGCGCGGTGCCTGCATAAACTGAGCCACACAGACCGATTTTCTGGGCACAAAAAAAAATAATACTACAACTGAAAACAGACTCTGATTTATTCACTCAAAATCCGTTCTTCTTCTCCTGTTCTGATCATGTCACTGTTATTTTTTTATTTATTTACTTTATTTGACACGTATGAAGCAAACTGGATATGTACTCGTTAGGGATGCAAATTATCGATTAATTCATTAATTGATAGTTGATTGACCTTATTGATCGATTAACGATTAACTGATAAGCGGTGTTTTTCACCTGAATTTGAGTGTTTCAATAGGGTCTTTAAGAATATAAGCTATAGTAACATAACACTGAGTCATAAATATATCATAGTATTATTATATTGTATATTCCTCAATTAATTATTCCTTAGTAAAAAGCAGACAAATGTATTGATGCTGAATAACAAAATACAGTAATCCCTCGCTCTATCGCAGTTCGCAGATTTATTATTTTATTTCTTTTATAGTGTAACATTTTTTTGTAGTGTAACATTTTTTTATAGTGTAACATTTTTTTTATAGTGTAACATTGTGTCCTGATTGGCTAAGAGACTAGACCAGGACTAAACGTCTAAACAACTAAACGTAACCAGGTCTAGACCAGGTCTGGACCTGGACTAAACCAGGATTAAACCACCACGTTCCGCTGCTGGTTTCGTGCGGCTGGCCCCGAGCCACAAACCAGCCGCACGAAACCAGCAGCGGCACGTCCGGGTGCATTCCGGGCGCCGCGGACGGCTGTGAGTCGAGCTTGGTGCCTTGTTTCGTGACCACGCGGTTGCGCGTGTCCGCGATTAGCGATGAATTACAATTAATGCATTTGTTCGACCAACGTCTTAATCGACAATTAATCGATTAATTGTTGACAGTACTCGTCATGTTCCTGGTTTCTCTGTTAATCACATTGAATTTTCATAAAATGTTTCAAAAGTCTGTGTTTAAAAGTGTAAAAGATGTAAATAAGTGACATGCTGTGTGTGACAATAAGTGTACATTGCTTGGACTTAATAACTTGACCTGATCATTTAAATAATTTTGTTCATTTCAAATCTGGATGTTTTATATATAAAGTTTTGCTCCTCCTCCGACCCAGGGAACTGTGAGGTCCACCACAGACCCCGGGAGAACTGTGAGGTCCACCACAGACCCCGGGAGAACTGTGAGGTCCACACAGACCCCGGGAACTGTGAGGTCCACCACAGACCCCGGGAGAACTGTGAGGTCCACACAGACCCCAGGAACTGTGAGGTCCACCACAGACCCCGGGAGAACTGTGAGGTCCACCACAGACCCCGGGGAAACTGTGAGGTCCCGCACAGATCTCAGGAACTGTGAGGTACACCACAGACCCTGGAGGAACTGTGAGGTCCTACACAGACCCCGGGGGAACTGTGAGGTCCACCACAGACCCCGGGGGAACTGTGAGGTCCACCACAGACCCCGGGGGAACTGTGAGGTCCACCACAGGTCCACCTTTTGAATATAAATAAAGGTAAATTCACAAATGTTGAACCTGATCATTTCTATAGGACCAAAACCTTGAACACACTGTTTTACAACAAAAATCTATACAAAATATAAATATATCAATATAAAATCAATATTACCATTGAGTTATATGAAAATGTTTTTGTCTTTTCCACAGTTGAACTCCTCCTCAGAGCTGGTCTCGTTCTGTGAGGGCTTCTTCCTCCAGAACCTTCCGTCTCTCCTGGAGCGCGAGGACTTCCACCGTCTGCTGCTCGGAGGCTGCGGTCCGGAGAAGACGTGCCCGGAGACGGTGCTTCGTCCTGGGGCAGAGCTCGACCAGGACCAGGGCCAAAGCTCCAGACTCCTGGTGGATCTGGAGACGGCGCTAAAGGACAGACTGGTGAAGATCTGCCCCTCGTGTCGGGACTAGACCTGAGTTTATTTATCCAAACTATTTAAATTATTCTATTTAAACGAACGCTCATCTATAGATGCAACATACCTGATCAACAATCAAACATTATGATCGCCAGCACTGCTCACTGTATCCACATATGAACCAGGACTAAACCAGGACTAAACCAGGTATAAACTAGGACTAAACCAGGTATAAACTAGGACTAAACCAGGTCTAAACCAGATCTAAACCAGATCTAAACAGGACAAACCAGGTCTAAACCAGGACTAAACCAAGACTAAACACGGTCTAAGCTAGATCTAGATCTAAACCAGGTCTAAACCAGGAATACAAAAGGTCTAATGCAGAAGTAAAGCAAGACTAAACCAGGTCTGAACCAGAACTAAACCAGGACTAAACCAGGACTAAACCAGGAATAAACCAGGTCTAATCCAAGTGTAAACCAGGACTAAACCAGGTGGACCAATCAGATGACCTAGTTTTGTGTCTTTAATTTTTTAAGCATTATTTATATTTCCAGTTAATGACCTTTTCCCCTTTTCCCCTTTTTGTGACAGAATTGTTTTTGTTTTAATTTAAATCCTATTTGGTGAGTTTGTACATTTACTTTTCTAAATTAAATAAAAAAAAAAAACATGTCGAAGTTTTCAGGTTTGTTATTAGCTTTAGCGCTGGTGTAGTTCACAGTAACACCACAAGAGGCGCCCTGAGCTCCGGTGTACTGTCGAAATGGGCCGCTTCGTCAGAATGGGCCGCCTCGTCGCTACTGCGCATGCAGTTAGTAACCCTAACCCCTTTAAGTGTTGTTTAAAGTTTAAATGCCGTCGAGCTGAGTTCTCGAGGCAGAAATGGAGTTGTTTTCAACAGTGACAACCCAAGTAAGTAACATTTTAACAGTGTATTGGTTTTATTGTATGTTTTAACCAATTAAGCATGTAACGAACGATATGTGAATGCTAGATTTGCGGCAGAATATCTACGTCAGATGATTATAGTTTGGATTTAACATTTGACTGCATCGTTATTGTTTTCATTCCATCGTATATTTTAGAAAACTTTGTACATATATATATATGTTATATTATGTTCTCATTACATTTGTTTAATCTTCCCTGCAGTAGCCTACAGTTATTTTCATTACACACTTCATTGTTTTCGAACAGGAACGCGTTCATCAGCTCAGTGAAGACGTCTTGAAGTCTCGACTAGAGGTCATGTGCTCCTAGACACATCATCATTGTGATACATTTCCCTCCTTGGATGTTTATACTGTATATATTTTTGTAAATAAATGTTTCTTGCGTGCACGATGTCATGTGCACCCACAAAATGATTACAATTTTGCCGCCGTAGTAATGTGTGTGGCTGAGCGCGCATTATTTGAATTTTTGAGATTTCACGTTTCGTAACTTGGAATTTTCGTTTGTTGGGTCGTTCGTACGGTGAGGTACCACTGTAATAATAAAAATAACAGAGGAATCTGGGTTTGTAGTTCTGATTTTTTATTTACAGATGAAGAGAAGGAAAGAGAAAGAAGAGAAGGAGAGAGAGATGAGCAGGACAGAGAGAGGAGGTGATGGGCTCGACTACATTCCTCAAAAACTCAAACAGAGAAAGTCAAAATAGTTTTACAAAGATCAGGAGTTTTACACAGAAACAATAAATAGGACAAAATACAGATTAAATAAAGCCTCGTTCCACAGAGAGAAGCAGAAATCAGGTTCATCCAGGTCTTTTTTAGCCAATGAAAACTCCTGTTGTAATTGTAAAGACAGACATGTTTAAAGCCCTACTGCGGAACATTCCAGGCGCAGCAGTTCTCCGTGGAGACGCTGCACCTTTAAATGAACATTTGTGTTTTCCTGTGCTGAAAACTGAACAGAGCTCCTTTAGCAACTGTTTTGGACTGACTAAAGCTACAGTGTGTAATTTTCTGGAACATCCATGGAAACATAAAGTTAAAACCACACTGCGGAACATTCTCCATGGAGATTATTTTGGCTGAAAATACTGTCTTTAAATATACTTTATTATTATTATTATTATTATTATTATTATTATTATTATTATTATTATTACTAAACCAGGACTAAACAAGGACTAAACCAGGTCTAAACCAAGTCTTAACCAGGTCTAAACCAGGTCTAAACTAGGACTAAACAAGGACTAAACCAGGTCTAAACGAGGACTAAACCAGGTCTAAACAAGGACAAAACCAGGTCTAAACTAGGACTAAACAAGGACTAAACCAGGTCTAAACGAGGACTAAACCAGGTCTAAACAAGGACAAAACCAGGTCTAAACGAGGACTAAACCAGGTCTAAACCAGGACAAAACCCAGGTCTAAACCAGGTCTAAACAAGGACTAAACCAGAACTAAACCAGGTCTAAACCAGGACTAAACCAGGTCTAAACCAGGTCTAAACAAGGACTAAACCAGGACTAAACCAGGTCTAAACCAGGACAAAACCCAGGTCTAAACCAGGTCTAAACAAGGACTAAACCAGAACTAAACCAGGTCTAAACCAGGACTAAACCAGGTCTAAACCAGGTCTAAACAAGGACTAAACCAGGACTAAACCAGGTCTAAACCAGGACAAAACCAGGTCTAAACCAGGACTAAACAAGGACAAAACCAGGTCTAAACCAGGTCTAAACCAGGACAAAACCCAGGTCTAAACCAGGTCTAAACAAGGACTAAACCAGAACTAAACCAGGTCTAAACCAGGACTAAACCAGGTCTAAACCAGGTCTAAACAAGGACTAAACCAGGACTAAACCAGGTCTAAACCAGGACAAAACCAGGTCTAAACCAGGACTAAACAAGGACAAAACCAGGTCTAAACGAGGACTAAACCAGAACTAAACCAGGTCTAAACCAGGACTAAACTAGGTCTAAATCAGGTCAAAACCAGGTCTAAACTAGGTCTAAACAAGGACTAAACCAGAACTAAACCAGGTCTAAACCAGGACTAAACCAAGTCTAAACCAGGACTAAACCAAGTCTAAACCAGGACTAAACGAGGTCTAAACCAGGTCTAAACCAGGTCTAAATGAGGACTAACTATTATTATTATTATTACTACTACTGATAATAATAATAATTTATTACAATCATCATACAAAGATCATTATAAAAACGAGTAATGAAATATTAAATAAACAGATTTAAAATGTTGGTATTGATACTTTGCAGCTGATGTGTGATGCTAACTGTAGGCACTGCTCTGTCTGAGGCGTGATTAGACTTTAATCTCAGTTTCGTTTTAACATGATCTAACCGTTAGGGTTTGTTAACTGATCACAGACTCCTGAAAACGCGCCGTTTAAATCGACGGCGTTTGCTCATGTATGCGTTGCGTCTCCATGGAAACCGCCGAACATATTCCGCCGTACACATACATGTAGAACAGCCCAGATTGTGTGGTTTGGCTCTGATTAAACCTGCGGCGCTCCTCTCCGGTGGAACGGGCCGTCGATAAGAGACCGGGGACACATTCTTTGTATAAATAAGTCAGAATAAATAAAACCCCCAAAGTACAAAAATATACACTGTCTATTGTCTGAATCCTGCAGATAATTCAACACAAGGTACGAAATCATAATAAAATACTAATCATATCAAGAGGTGGAAAAGAAATGTACAAAAAAGTGCGGCCAACACAAAATAACTTCAACAAAACATCACGAAAAGACGCGGGATCCAAACAGAAGTTAACGTCTTTCATTCCCGACCCCAGCACTGATACAATCGACGGCGATACATCCCACAGACGACGGGTGAGGGGAGGAGAGCGCCCCCTACCAGGTCTAAACCAGGTCTAAACCAGGTCTAAACCGGGTATAAACCAGGACTAAACCAGGACTAAACAAGGTCAAAACAGGACTAAACCAGGTCAAAACCAGATCTAAGCCAGGTCAAAAACAGGTCTAAACCAGCTCTAAATCAGGACTAAGTCAGGTCTAAACCAGGTCTAAACCAGGACAAAACCGGGTCTAAACCAGGTCTAAACCAGGACTAAACTGGGTGTAAACCAGGACTAAACCGGGTCTAATCCAGGGCTAAACCGGGTCTAATCCAGGGCTAAACCGGGTCTAAAACAGGACTAAACAGGGTATAAAACCTGGACTAAAACAGGTCTAAACTGAGTCTAAACCAGGACTAGAACAGGTGTAAACTGAGTCTAAATCAGGTCTAAACCGGTTCTAAACCGGTTCTAAACTGGGTCTAAACTGGGTCTAAAACAGGACTAAACCAGGTTTAAACCGGGTCTAAAATAGGTCTAAACCAGGTCTAAACCAGAACTAAACCTGGTTTAAACTCGGCCTAAACTGGGTCTAAACCAGGTCTAGAGCGGGGTTGCCTCTCCACAGATCTGACCTGTAATGTAGCCTATTGTTGTCTTTCTTGTGATTGATTGGTGGAACATTCTAGACGAAGCAATAATATCACCGTGGAGACAAGCAGGTGACGGAAGTAGTGAGATTTTTGGTTGCTCTACCCATGTTTGAGAAGTTTAAAAAGATTTGGTGTCACGTCTTTGCTCAGACTAAAGTTCTCGGCGACATCTTGTGGTCAGAGTGGGCAGTTCTGTGGTCACACTTTCGCAGGAGTGTTGTGGTCAATACTGGTTTAAAAGAGGTTTGAGGTTCGACTCCCGGAACTGGAGTGAAACTTTCTCTGTGGAGTTTGTTAAAATGTAAAACTTGTCTTTTTTAAACAGTTTGTAGAGTTATTCCTCACTTTTCTCACAGGACTAAACCAGGACTGAACCAGGTCTAAACCAGGTCAAAACTAGGACTAAACCAGGACTAATCCAGGTCTAAACCAGGACTAATCCAGGTCTAAACCAGGACTAAACCAGGTCTAAATCAGGTCTAAACCAGGTCTAAAACATGACAAAACCAGGACCAAACCAGGTCTAAACCAGCAAAAACCAGGTCTAAACCAGGTCTAAATTGGGACTAAACCAGGTCTAACCAAGGATTAAACTAGGTCTAAACCAGGACTAAACCAGGTCTAAACCAGGACTAATCCAGGTCTAAACCAGGACTAAACCAGGTCTAAATCAGGTCTAAACCAGGTCTAAAACATGACAAAACCAGGACCAAACCAGCTCTAAACCAGCAAAAACCAGGTCTAAACCAGGTCTAAATTGGGACTAAACCAGGTCTAACCAAGGATTAAACTAGGTCTAAACCAGGACTAAACCAGGTCTAAACCAGGACTAAACCAGGTCTAAATCAGGTCTAAACCAGGTCTAAAACACGACAAAACCAGGACCAAACCAGGTCTAAACCAGCAAAAACCAGGTCTAAACCAGGTCTAAATTGGGACTAAACCAGGTCTAACCAAGGATTGAACTAGGTCTAAACCAGGATTAAACCAGGTCTAAACCAGGACTAAACCAGGTCTGAACCAGGACTAAACCAGGTCAAACTCAGACTAACCCAGAAGTAAACCATGTCTAACCCAGGACTAAACCAGGACTTTAAAAATCTCTTCTAAACTCATCACGACGAATAAGGAGGATGCTCAGAATGCGTAAGGGAAGTGAGGAAGAACTCTGGACCACTGTTTACGGTTTACAATGACCTCGTTCTGTTTTAAAAAAGCAAAAACTAAAAACGACCCCGACCACAACACCTCCGCTCAAACGTAAACGTATCCAAAACGAGAGGAGCGAAAACGATCCAACATTCCCGTATTAAGGCCAAAGTCTGCGACGTCTGCGTCCGGGGGTGAGTTTGGGTGGGACCAGGCTGGGGTGACGGGCTGTCCTGTGGGTGGGGGTGGGTCCCGTGGGTGCGGGTGAGGGGGTCCCATGGGTGCAGGGTGAGTGGACCTCTGCGGCTGCGTTAGAGTTTGTACGGGCGATCCCTGGTGGAGCGTCGTCAGCCCCGTTCACACAGAGGTCCCGGTAAATTGCCGGGTAGAAAAGGCCAGAGCACTCAGCGGTGGACCCATTCACACACGCTCCAGCCCCGGAACTTTGAACAGGGTCGCCTCTCCACAGATCTGACCTGTAATGTAGCCAATTGTTGTCTTTCTTGTGATTGAATTGGTGGAACATTCTAAACCAGGTCTTAAACAGGTCTAAACCAGGTCTAAACCAGGTCTAAACCAGGTCTAAACCAGGACTAAACCAGGACTAAACCGGGTCTAAACCAGGACTAAACCGGGTCTTAAACAGGTCTAAACTGAATCTAAACCAGGTCTAAACAGGGTATAAACCAGGACTAAACCAGGTCTAAAACAGGACTAAACTGGGTCTAAAACAGGTCTAAATTGAGTCTAAACAAGGTCTAAACCAGGACTAAACTGGGTCTAAACCAGGTCTAAACCAGGTCTTAAACAGGTCTAAACTGAGTCTAAACCAGGACTAAACTGAGTCTAAACCAGGTCTAAACTGAGTCTATACAAGGTCTAAACCAGGTCTTAACCAGGACTAAACCAGGTCTAAACCAGGTCTAAACCAGGTCTAAACCGGGTCGAAACCAGGACTAAACCGGGTCTAAACCAGGGCTAAACTAGGTCTAAAACAGGTCTAAAACAGGTCTAAATTGAGTCTAAACAAGGTCTAAACCAGGTCTTAAACAGGTCTAAACCAGGACTAAACTGAGTCTAAACCAGGTCTTAAACAGGTCTAAACCGAGTCTAAACCAGGACTAAACTGAGTCTAAACCAGGTCTAAACTGAGTCTAAACCAGGTCTTAAACAGGTCTAAACCAGGACTAAACTGAGTCTAAACCAGGTCTTAAACAGGTCTAAACCGAGTCTAAACCAGGACTAAACTGAGTCTAAACCAGGACTAAACTGAGTCTAAACCAGGTCTAAACTGAGTCTAAACCAGGTCTTAAACAGGGTATAAACCAGGACTAAACCAGGTCTAAACTGGGTCTAAACCAGGACTAAACCGGGTCTAAACCAGGACTAAACCGGGTCGAAACCAGGGCTAAACCAGGTCTAAAACAGGTCTAAATTGAGTCTAAACAAGGTCTAAACTAGGACTAAACCAGGTCTAAACCGGGTCTAAACCAGGACTAAACTGAGTCTAAACCAGGTCTTAAACAGGGTATAAACCAGGACTAAACCAGGTCTAAAACAGGACTAAACCGGGTCTAAACTGAGTCTAAACCAGGTCTAAACCAGGTCTAAAACAGGACTAAACCGGGTCTAAACTGAGTCTAAACCAGGTCTAAACCAGGACTAAACCGGGTCTAAACCAGGACTAAAACGGGTCAAAAACAGGTCTAAAACAGGTCTAAATTGAGTTTAAACAAGGTCTAAACCAGGTCTTAAACAGGTCTAAACTGAGTCTAAACCAGGACTAAACCGGGTCTAAACCAGGTCTAAGCCAGGACTAAACCTGGTCTAACATGAAACACCGCTCAACGCACATACAACATCTAACGCTAATGCTAATATCCACTTAGCGCTCGCGCCGCTAGTCCAGGAACCTGTATTTTCCCGATCGTCGTTAGCGTTAGCCCGTAAACATTGGAAATTGTAAATAAACCAGAGGGTGTCAGCTGGTACCGACCACAAACTGTGTAAAGAAACGGACTAAGGGAGTAACGCTGTGGGTGACGCCGCACTCCTTTAGTCCACTTCTTTATGCAGTTTATGGCAGAAAATAGAGAATTTCTATGTATTTTTCTATGTATTTTTCTATGAATGTCTATGGTACCGTCTTTACTCACACACACTGTAATCCTTCCTGGCAGATTCCTGGTAATTTACTTGGAAAATTGTCGGATCAAAAACGCAGGAAGATCAGTTCTGGCTTCGTTCACACACACAACATAATCTGGTAAAAAGGAGGTAAATTCCAGGGTCGGGCGGCATGTGTGAATGGGGCTTATAAACACAGATAGGAGAAAGCTACATGGGCTACTTATTGTAAAATACTGCTTATAGCCATTCCCGCTAAATATTGTACAAAAGTTATTAGGCAAAAGTAGATCATCTTCTTGTATTTGAACTAAAGGGTTTGAGTCCCGGCGGTCCGGCCATCATGCAATAGTCTCTCTTTAAAGGTCCTATATTACGCACAGTGGACTCTTCTGAGCTTAAAACCGTGTTCTTGCGATGTTTCCTCCTCAGAAACAGACCTGGAGTCGTGTGTTTTTGTTTCATTCACGTGTTTGAGTAAACCTGGATCACTAAAATGTCTAAAAAATGCCTCACTCTGCCTGGAATGTTCCACAGTGTGACATTAAACAGCAACAACTTTTACATTTATTCAACCACAGCTCAAAAATACCTAGAAAAACAAACAGGCATTCGGACTTTCCACAGATCTGACCTGGAACTTGGTCTGGTTTGGACTCCATGAAGATAGAAAGGTTTAATGCCGTACTGTGGAACATTCCAGACAAAGCAATAAACCAGGACTAAACCAGGTCTAAACCAGGACTAAACTGGGTCTAACCCAGGTTTAAACCAGGTCTAAACTGGGTCTAAACAAGGTCTAAACCGGGTCTAAACCGGGTCTAAACCAGGACTAAACCAGGTCTAAACCAGGACTAAACTGGGTCTAACCCAGGTTTAAACCAGGTCTAAACTGGGTCTAAACAAGGTCTAAACCGGGTCTTAACCGGGTCTAAACCAGGTCTAAACTGGGTCTAAACCAGGTTTAAAATAGGTCTAAACCAGGTTTAAACTGGGTCTAAATCAGGTCTAAACCAGGTTTAAACCGGTTTTAAACTGGGTCTAAACCGGGTCTAAACTGGGTCTAAACCGGGTCTAAACCGGGTCTAAACCGGGTCTAAACCAGGTCTAAACATGGTCTAAACCAGGTTTAAAATGGGTGTAAACCAGGTTTAAACTGGGTCTAAACCGGGTCTAAAACAGGTCTAAACCAGGTTTAAACCGGTTCTAAACTGGGTCTAAACAAGGTCTAAACCAGGTCTAAACTGGGTCTAAACCGGGTCTAAACTGGGTCTAAACAAGGTCTAAATCAGGTCTAAACCAGGTCTAAACTGGGTCTAAACCAGGTCTAAACCAGGTCTAAACTGGGTCTAAACCAGGTCTAAACCAGGTCTAAACTGGGTCTAAACCAGGTCTAAACCAGGTCTAAACTGGGTCTAAACCAGGTCTAAACCAGGTCTAAACTGGGTCTAAACCAGGTCTAAACCAGGTCTAAACTGGGTCTAAACCAGGTCTAAACCGAGAGTGGGGTCGCCTCTCCACAGATCTGACCTGTGACTTGGTCTGGTTTGGTCTCCATGAAGATAGAAAGGTTTAATGCCGTACTGTGGAACATTCCAGACAAAACAATAACATCTCCACGGAGAAAAGTTAAAGTTACGTTTTCGTTTTGTTGAGATTGTCAATAAAAATCCTCCAGTATCTGCTGCGGGCGCACTGAGGAGTGAAGCAGTTTAACTGAGGCTAAAACATTAGCTGTATTTTCAAAGTTAGGCAAATCTATGGCTGCAAACGCTCTGTTCCACCTTGTGATGTCATGAAGAGGTGGCGAACAGCTCCTTTTTACCTTTAGTTCAGTCGAGATCGGCGATCCCAGGGCTGAAATGAACGTTTAAAAACACAGTGGAGCACTTCTTGTATCACCACGTCATGACATCACAAGGTGCAGGTTTGTGCGTTAAACGTGTGAATGAAACAAAACACGACTCCAGGTGTTTGCGGCGTTCGAACACGGATCAAAAACAGCGTCATATCGGACCTTTAAGCTTGTTCTTGAGTTCTGCCGCCGCCGGACGCCATCTTTGTTTTGTCCTTGGGTTTGGGGTCGGTGGGCGGGGCCTGCGGCGAGGACGGCGAGGAGGGCTTGTGGGTCGTGGCGCTGCTGCTGCTGCTGTGAGGGGCATGCTTGGCGGGCGAGCAGGGGGGCGGGCACGGACCTCCCGGCGCCAGGTTCTTGTCGTCCGTGAAGAGCTGTTTGATCACGTCGAAGAAGTTACTCAACGGACTGCCTGCAAAGAGAGAGAGAGAGAGGAGAGGAAGAGAAGAGAGAGAGAGAGAGGAAGAGAAGAGAGAGAGAGGAGAGAAGGAGAGAAAAGAGAGAGAGGAGAGGAAGAGAAGAGAGAGAGAGAGAGAGAGAGAGAGAGAGAGAGGAAGAGAAGCGAGAGAGAGAGAGAGAGAGAGAAGAGAAGAGAGAGAGAGAGAGAGAGGAAGAGAAGAGAGAGAGAGAGAGAGGAGAGGAAGAGAAGAGAGAGAGAGAGAGAGAGAGAGAGAGGAAGAGAAGAGAGAGAGAGAGAGAGAGAGAAGAGAGAGAGAGGAGAGAAGGAGAGAAAAGAGAGAGAGGAGAGGAAGAGAGAGAGAGAGAGAGAGAGAGAGAGAGAGAGAGAGAGAGAGAGAGAGAGAGAGAGAGAGAGAGAGAGGAAGAGAGAGAGAGAGAGAGAGAGGAAGAGAAGAGAGAGAGAGAGAGAGAGGAGAGGAAGAGAAGAGAGAGAGAGAGAGAGAGAGAGGAGAGAGAAGAGAGAGAGGAGAGGAAGAGAAGAGAGAGAGAGAGAGGAAGAGAAGAGAGAGAGAGAGAGAGGAGAGGAAGAGAGAGAGAGAGAGAGAGAGGAGAGGAAGAGAAGAGAGAGAGAGAGAGAGAGAGAGAGAGGAAGAGAAGAGAGAGAGAGAGAGGAGAGGAAGAGAAGAGAGAGAGAGAGAGAGAGAGAGGAGAGGAAGAGAAGAGAGAGAGGAGAGGAAGAGAAGAGAGAGAGAGAGAGAGAGAGAGAGAGAGAGAGAGAGAGAGAGAGAGGAGAGGAAGAGAAGAGAGAGAGAGAGAGGAAGAGAGAGAGAGAGAGAGAGAGAGAGAGGAAGAGAAGAGAGAGAGAGAGAGGAAGAGAAGAGAGAGAGGAGAGGAAGAGAGAGAGAGAGAGAGAGAGAGAGAGAGAGAGAGAGAGAGAGGAGAGGAAGAGAGAGAGAGGAGAGGAAGAGAAGAGAGAGAGGAGAGGAAGAGAAGAGAGAGAGAGAGAAGAGAGAGAGAGGAAGAGAAGAGAGAGAGAGAGAGAGGAGAGGAAGAGAAGAGAGAGAGGAGAGGAAGAGAAGAGAGAGAGAGAGAGAGGAAGAGAAGAGAGAGAGAGAGAGAGGAGAGGAAGAGAAGAGAGAGAGAGAGAGAGAGAGAGAGGAAGAGAAGAGAGAGAGAGAGAGGAGAGGAAGAGAAGAGAGAGAGAGAGAGAGAGAGGAAGAGAAGAGAGAGAGAGAGAGGAAGAGAGAGAGAGAGAGAGAGAGAGAGAGAGAGAGGAAGAGAGAGAGAGAGAGAGAGGAGAGGAAGAGAAGAGAGAGAGAGAGAGGAGAGGAAGAGAAGAGAGAGAGAGAGAGGAAGAGAAGAGAGAGAGAGAGAGAGGAGAGGAAGAGAGAGAGAGAGAGGAGAGGAAGAGAAGAGAGAGAGAGAGAGAGAGAGGAAGAGAAGAGAGAGAGAGAGAGGAAGAGAAGAGAGAGAGAGAGAGAGAGAGAGAGAGAGAGAGAGGAGAGGAAGAGAGAGAGAGAGAGAGAGAGAGAGGAGAGGAAGAGAAGAGAGAGAGAGGAGAGGAAGAGAAGAGAGAGAGAGGAGAGGAAGAGAAGAGAGAGAGGAAGAGAAGAGAGAGAGAGGAGAGGAAGAGAAGAGAGAGAAAGAGAGAGGAGAGGAAGAGAAGAGAGAGAGAGAGGAGAGGAAGAGAAGAGAGAGAGAGAGAGGAAGAGAGAGAGAGAGAGAGGAAGAGAGAGAGAGAGAGAGAGAGGAAGAGAAGAGAGAGAGAGAGAGAGAGAGGAAGAAAAGAGAGAGAGGGAGAGAGGAGAGGAAGAGAAGAGAGAGGAGAGGAGAGAGAAGAGAGAAAAGAGGAAGAGAAGGAGAGAAAAGAGAGAGAGGAGAGGAAGAGAAGAGAGAGAGAGAGAGAGAGAAGAGAGAGAGAGAGGAAGAGAAGAGAGAGGAGAGGAAGAGAAGAGAGAGAGAGGAGAGGAAGAGAGAGAGAGAGGAGAGGAAGAGAAGAGAGAGAGAGGAAGAGAAGGAGAGAGAGAGGAGAGAAGGAGAGAGAGAGAGAGAGGAAGAGAAGAGAGAGAGAGAGAGAAGGAGAGAAAAGAGAGAGGAGAGGAAGAGAAGAGAGAGAGAGGAGAGAAGGAGAGAAAAGAGAGAGAGGAGAGGAAGAGAGAGAGAGAGGAGAGGAAGAGAAGAGAGAGAGAGAGAGGAGAGGAAGAGAAGAGAGAGAGAGGAGAGGAAGAGAAGAGAGAGGAGAGGAAGAGAGAGAGAGAGAGAGGAGAGAGGAAGAGAAGAGAGAGAGAGAGAGGAAGAGAAGAGAGAGAGAGAGAGAGAGGAGAGGAAGAGAAGAGAGAGAGAGGAAGAGAGAGAGAGAGAGAGAGGAAGAGAAGAGAGAGAGGAGAGGAAGAGAAGAGAGAGAGAGAGAGGAGAGGAAGAGAAGAGAGAGGAGAGGAAGAGAAGAGAGAGAAGAGAGAGAGAAAGAGAGAGAGGAGAGGAAGAGAAGAGAGAGAAGAGGAAGAGAAGAGAGAGAGAGAGAGAGAAGCAGAGAAAAGAGAGAGGAGAGGAAGAGAAGAGAGAGGAGAGGAAGAGAAGAGAGAGAGAGAGAAAGGAGAGGAAGAGAAGAGAGAGAGAAGAGAAGGAGAGGAAGAGAAGAGAGAGAGAGAAGAGAAGGAGAGAAAAGAGAGAGAGGGAGAGGAAGAGAAGAAAGAGAGAGAGGGAGAAAAGGGAAGAGAAAAAGAGAGAAGAGGAAGAGAAGAGAGAGAGAAAGAAGAGAAGGAGAGAAAAAGAGAGAGGAGAGGAAGAGAAGGGAGGAAAGAGGAAGAGAGATAGAGGAGAGGAAGAGAAGAGAGAGATAGAGAAGAGAAGGAGAGAAAAGAGAGAGAGGAGAGGAAGAGAAGAAAGAGAGAGAGAGGGAGGAAAGAGGAAGAGAAAGAGAGAGAGGAGAGGAAGAGAAGAGAGAGAGAGAGGAAAGAGGAAGAGAAAAGAGAGAGGCGAGGAAGAGAAGAGAGAGAGAGAGGGAGGAAAGAGGAAGAGAAAGAGAGAAAAGAGGAAGAGAGAGGGAAAAGAGGAAAAGAGAGAGAAAAGAAGGAGAAAAAGTGAGAGAGAGAGGTGAGGGGATAGAGGGAGGGAGGGAGAGAGAGAGAGAAAGAGAGAGAAAAGAGGAAGAGAGAAGAAAGAGGAAGAGAAGAGAGAGAGAAAAGAGGAAGAGAGAGAGAGAAAAGAGGAAAAGAAGAGAGAGAGAGAGAAAGAAGTAGGGAAGCGAGAGAGAGAAAAGGAGAGAAAGAGAGAGAGAGAGAAGAGGAAGAGAGAGAGGAAAGAGGAAGAGAGAGAGAGGAAAGAGGAAAAGAAGAGAGAGAAAAGAGGAAGAGTGAGAGAGAAAAGGAGAGAAAAGAGAGATAGAAAAGAAGAGAAAAGAGGAAGAGAGAGAAAAGGAGAAAAAATAGGAAAAGAAAAGAGAGAGAGAAAAGGAGAGAAAAGAGAGAGAGAGTGAGAGCAAGGAAGAGAAAAGAAGGAGAGAAAACAGAGAGTGTGATGGGTAGGGATAGAGGGAGAAAGAAAGGGGAGGGAGAGACAGAGAGAGAAACAGAGAGGAGAGTAAGAATGAAGAGAAAAAGAAGAAAGGATAAGACACAGAGAGACAGAGCAAAAGAGAGTGAGACAAAGAGAGAGAGAAAGAGAACAGAGAGAGAGAGAAAGGAGAGAAAAGAGGGGGTGAGACACAGAGGACTGGTATAAAGTGGATGGTCGGTGAGGAGGGAGTTTGATCAAAACAAAACAAGGAGCTAAATAAACGGAACGACAGATGTGGAATTTTTATCTTTATCAACTGAAAAATAGACGTTTTGGCCACGGAAAAATGAAAAATCCAATTTGACACAATTATGCCAAAACAAACAGAACTTGTGGCATTATTCTGTGTTCCACACACTGTGGTTCCTCCTTGCTTCTTTGGGAAAGTTCAAACATGAGATTTGAAAAACTGTTTTTATTATTTTGCTTTAAGTTTTTGTCCCCTGAGCTGCTGAGAACTGGAACTGTCTGTGGAGACCTTGTTTTTATGTATTCCAATCCATTATTCTAATGGGCTCGGAAGACGTTTGGAAACATGCGGATGATTTCCTTTGGGCTCTGCTGGCGATAGGAACTCTGACAAAATCTGAAGACAAAAAGTGAGAAAATGGCCCAGTTTAATTCATTTCGATGTCTTTTATAAATCGCCTGTTCACTTGTGTATTATCATTTCCATCCATCCATGTTCTTCCTCTTATCCGGGGCCGGGTCGCAGGACACTTCCTCCAGCTCCTCCGGGGGGACCCCAAGGCGTTCCCAGGCCAGCCGGGACACATAGTCCCTCCAGTGTGTCCTGGGTCTTCCCCGGGGCCTCCTCCCGGTGGGACGTACCCGGAACACCTCCTGAGGGAGGAGTCCAGGAGGCGTCCGGAACAGACGCCCGAGCCAGACCAGGTCTAAACTGGGACTAAACCAGGACTAAACCAGGATTAAACCAGGACTAAACCAGGACTAAACCAGGTCTACTCCTCACCCTATCTCTAAGGGAGCGTCCAGCCACTTTGTGGAGGAAACTCATTTCGGCCGCTTGTATCGGCGATCTCGTCCTTTCGGTCATTACCCAGAGCTCATGACCATAGGTGAGGGGAGGAACGTAGATCGATGGTAAATTGAGAGCTTCGCCTTTCGGCTCAGCTCCCTCTTCACCACAACGGTCCGGTACAGCGACCGCATCACTGCCGACGCTGCACCGATCCACCTGTCAATCTCACGCTCCATCCTCCCCTCACTCGAGAACAAGACCCCGAGATACTTGAACTTGAATAATTTGTATAACTTAATTTTTTTTTTTAAAAAGACGTCATTGAGATGTTCCGTTATGTTCGTCAGATCGACAGTTCCAACCAGCTGCCTGTAGGTGATATCGAAGACCCCGTGGAAAGCTTCGGCAGGTCGTGAAGACGCTGCAAATGAATCCACAGTTTTATTGTTTTATCACACGCCCAGAGTCGGGAACTACAAAGGAAGACGTCATCCGCAGGTTTCCAAACGTCTTTCTTTTCTACGCTGGTTTTCAGACGGTGGTAAAAGATCTCCATTTCAGTTCAAGGTGAAATCCTTTTGTGATCTCACTGGAACTGGGACATGTCTGACATTTTGTTGAGGATTGTCCAAAAGTAAAGGCCGAGTGTCCGGTGAAATCTTCTCGAAGTCGTTCAAATCTCATGTTTCAGACTTATTAGAGTTAAGCGAATCCATGCGACATTTTCCACTAGAGTTCGGAGTTAAATGTGAGTGCGAGAAATGAACTTCCCGCGGCGTTCCCGTTACTCCGGTTATTTCATGCACAGGCTCATTCTCAACATGTCCATTTTATTTTGACATTTTACAAGACGACAGCTTCAAGTGCAAAAGAAAAACTGCCTTAAACTTCCCACATTTTAAAAGCTTCTAAGAATGAAGCACTTTTTATAGAGTCAGAGAGAGTCAGAGAGTCAGAGAGAGTCAGAGAGTCAGAGAGAGTCAGAGAGAGTCAGAGAGAGTCAGAGAGTCAGAGAGAGTCAGAGAGTCAGAGAGAGTCAGAGAGCCAGAGAGTCAGAGAGAGTCAGAGAGAGTCAGAGAGCCAGAGAGAGTCAGAGAGAGTCAGAGAGAGCCAGAGAGAGTCAGAGAGAGCCAGAGAGTCAGAGAGAGTCAGAGAGTCAGAGAGAGTCAGAGAGAGTCAGAGAGAGTCAGAGAGCCAGAGAGAGTCAGAGAGAGTCAGAGAGTCAGAGAGAGCCAGAGAGTCAGAGAGAGTCAGAGAGTCAGAGAGAGTCAGAGAGAGTCAGAGAGAGTCAGAGAGCCAGAGAGAGTCAGAGAGAGTCAGAGAGTCAGAGAGAGCCAGAGAGAGTCAGAGAGAGCCACAGAGTCAGAGAGAGTCAGAGAGTCAGAGAGAGTCAGAGAGAGTCAGAGAGAGTCAGAGAGCCAGAGAGAGTCAGAGAGAGTCAGAGAGTCAGAGAGAGCCAGAGAGTCAGAGAGAGTCAGAGAGAGTCAGAGAGAGTCAGAGAGAGCCAGAGAGAGTCAGAGAGAGCCAGAGAGTCAGAGAGAGTCAGAGAGTCAGAGAGAGTCAGAGAGAGTCAGAGAGAGTCAGAGAGAGTCAGAGAGAGTCAGAGAGCCAGAGAGAGTCAGAGAGAGTCAGAGAGTCAGAGAGAGCCAGAGAGAGTCAGAGAGAGCCAGAGAGAGTCAGAGAGAGCCAGAGAGTCAGAGAGAGTCAGAGAGTCAGAGAGAGTCAGAGAGAGTCAGAGAGAGTCAGAGAGCCAGAGAGAGTCAGAGAGAGTCAGAGGGTCAGAGAGAGCCAGAGAGTCAGAGAGAGTCAGAGAGTCAGAGAGAGTCAGAGAGAGTCAGAGAGAGTCAGAGAGCCAGAGAGAGTCAGAGAGAGTCAGAGAGTCAGAGAGAGGCAGAGAGAGTCGGAGAGGACCAGAGAGTCAGAGAGAGTCAGAGAGTCAGAGAGAGTCAGAGAGAGTCAGAGAGAGTCAGAGAGCCAGAGAGAGTCAGAGAGAGTCAGAGAGAGCCAGAGAGAGTCAGAGAGAGCCAGAGAGTCAGAGAGAGTCAGAGAGTCAGAGAGAGTCAGAGAGTCAGAGAGAGTCAGAGAGCCAGAGAGAGTCAGAGAGAGCCAGAGAGAGTCAGAGAGTCAGAGAGAGTCAGAGAGAGCCAGAGAGAGTCAGAGAGTCAGAGAGAGTCAGAGAGAGTCAGAGAGAGCCAGAGAGAGTCAGAGAGAGCCAGAGAGTCAGAGAGAGCCAGAGTCAGAGAGAGTCAGAGAGTCAGAGAGAGCCAGAAAGAATCACAGAGAGTCAGAGAGAGCCAGAGAGTGTCAGAAAGGGTCAGATAGAGTCAGAGAGAGTCAGAGAGATCCAGAGAGTCAGAGAGAGTCAGAGAGTCAGAGAGAGTCAGAGAGCCAGAGAGAGTCAGAGAGAGCCAGAGAGAGTCAGAGAGTCAGAGAGAGTCAGAGAGAGCCAGAGAGAGTCAGAGAGTCAGAGAGAGTCAGAGAGATTCAGAGAGCCAGAGAGTCAGAGAGAGGCAGAGAGAGGCAGAGAGAGGGAGAGAGAGTCAGAGAGAGTCAGAGAGAGTCAGAGAGAGCCAGAGAGAGTCAGAGAGAGTCAGAGAGAGTCAGAGAGTCAGAGAGAGTCAGAGAGTCAAAGAGAGCCAGAGAGAGTCAGAGAGTCAGAGAGCCAGAGAGAGTCAGAGAGAGTCAGAGAGAGCCAGAGAGAGTCAGAGAGAGCCAGAGAGTCAGAGAGAGTCAGAGAGTCAGAGAAAGTCAGAGAGAGCCAGAGAGAGTCAGAGAGTCAGAGAGAGCCAGAGAGTCAGAGAGAGCCAGAGAGAGTCAGAGAGAGCCAGAGAGAGTCAGAGAGAGTCAGAGAGAGCCAGAGAGTCAGAGAGAGCCAGAGAGAGTCAGAGAGAGTCAGAGAGAGCCAGAGAGAGCCAGAGAGTCAGAGAGAGCCAGAGAGTCAGAGAGAGTCAGAGAGAGTCAGAGAGAGTCAGAGAGAGCCAGAGAGAGTCAGAGAGAGCCAGAGAGTCAGAGAGTCAGAGAGAGTCAGAGCCAGAGAGTCAGAGAGAGTCAGAGAGAGCCAGAGAGAGTCAGAGAGAGCCAGAGAGTCAGAGAGAGCCAGAGCCAGAGAGTCAGAGAGAGCCAGAGAGTCAGAGAGAGCCAGAGTCAGAGAGTCAGAGAGAGTCAGAAAGAGTCAGAGAGAGCCAGAGAGAGCCAGAGAGAGTCAGAGAGAGCCAGAGTCAGAGAGACAGAGAGAGTCAAAGAGATCCAGAGAGTCAGTGAGAGTCAGAAAGAGTCAGAGAGAGCCAGAGAGAGCCAGAGAGAGTCAGAGAGAGCCAGAGTCAGAGAGTCAGAGAGAGTCAAAGAGATCCAGAGAGTCAGTGAGAGTCAGAAAGAGTCAGAGAGAGTCGGAGAGAGTCAGAGAGAGTCAGAGAGAGTCAGAGAGAGCCAGAGAGTCAGAGAGAGCCAGAGAGTCAGAGAGAGTCAGAGAGAGCCAGAGAGAGAGCCAGAGAGTCAGAGAGAGCCAGAGTCAGAGAGTCAGAGAGAGTCAAAGAGATCCAGAGAGTCAGTGAGAGTCAGAAAGAGTCAGAGAGAGTCAGAGAGAGCCAGAGAGAGTCAGAGAGAGCCAGAGTCAGAGAGAGTCAAAGAGATCCAGAGAGTCAGTGAGAGTCAGAAAGAGTCAGAGAGAGTCAGAGAGAGCCAGAGAGAGTCAGAGAGAGCCAGAGAGTCAGAGAGAGCCAGAGTCAGAGAGAGTCAAAGAGATCCAGAGAGTCAGTGAGAGTCAGAAAGAGTCAGAGAGAGTCAGAGAGAGCCAGAAAGAATCACAGAGAGTCAGAGAGAGCCAGAGAGTGTCAGAAAGGGTCAGAGAGAGTCAGAGAGAGTCAAAGAGATCCAGAGAGTCAGTGAGAGTCAAAGAGAGTCAGAGAGAGTCAGAGAGCCAGAGAGAGTCAAAGAGAGCCAGAGAGTCAGAGAGAGCCAGAGAGATCCAGAGAGTCAGTGAGAGTCAGAGAGAGTCAGAGAATCAGAGAGAGTCAGAGAGAGCCAGAGAGAGTCAGAAAGAATCACAGAGAGTCAGAGAGAGTCAGAGAGAGCCAGAAAGAATCACAAAGAGTCAGAGAGAGCCAGAGAGTGTCAGAAAGGGCCAGAGAGAGCCAGAGAGTCAGAAAGAATCAGAGAGACGCAGAGAGCCAGAGAGAGTCAGAGAGCCAGAGAGAGCCAGAGAGAGTCAGGGAGAGCCAGGGAGAGCCAGAGAGAGTCAGAGAGCCAGAGAGAGTCAGAAAGGGTCAGAGAGAGTCAAAGAGAGTCAGAGAGAGTCAGAGAGCCAGAGAGAGTCAGAAAGGGTCAGAGAGAGTCAAAGAGAGTCAGAGAGAGTCAAAGAGAGTCAGAGAGAGTCAAAGAGAGTCAGAGAGAGTCAAAGAGAGTCAGAAAGAGTCAGAGAGAGTCAGAGAGTCAGAGAGAGCCAGAGAGAGTCAAAGAGATCCAGAGAGTCAGAGAGAGTCAGAGAGAGTCAGAGAGCCAGAGAGTCAGTGAGAGTCAGAAAGAGTCAGAGAATCAGAGAGAGCCAGAGAGTCAGAGAGAGTCAAAGAGTCAGAGAGAGTCAAAGAGATCCAGAGAGTCAGTGAGAGTCAGAGAGAGTCAGAGAATCAGAGAGAGTCAGAGAGAGCCAGAGAGAGTCAGAAAGAATCACAGAGAGTCAGAGAGAGTCAGAGAGAGCCAGAAAGAATCACAAAGAGTCAGAGAGAGCCAGAGAGTGTCAGAAAGGGTCAGAGAGAGCCAGAGAGTCAGAAAGAATCAGAGAGAGTCAGAGAGCCAGAGAGAGTCAGAGAGCCAGAGAGAGCCAGAGAGAGTCAGGGAGAGCCAGGGAGAGCCAGAGAGAGTCAGAGAGCCAGAGAGAGTCAGAAAGGGTCAGAGAGAGTCAAAGAGAGTCAGAGAGAGTCAGAGAGCCAGAGAGAGTCAGAAAGGGTCAGAGAGAGTCAAAGAGAGTCAGAGAGAGTCAAAGAGAGTCAGAGAGAGTCAAAGAGAGTCAGAGAGAGTCAAAGAGAGTCAGAAAGAGTCAGAGAGAGTCAGAGAGAGCCAGAGAGAGTCAAAGAGATCCAGAGAGTCAGAGAGAGTCAGAGAGAGTCAAAGAGATCCAGAGAGTCAGTGAGAGTCAGAAAGAGTCAGAGAAAGTCAGAGAGAGTCAGAGAATCAGAGAGAGCCAGAGAGAGTCAGAGAGAGTCAAAGAGAGTCAGAGAGAGTCAAAGAGAGAGTCAGAGAGTCAGAGAGAGTCAGAGAGGCAGAAAGAGTCAGAGAGAGTCAGAGAGAGCCAGAGAGAGTCAGAGAGAGCCAGGGAGTCAGAGAGAGTCAGAGAGAGTCAGAGAGAGTCAGAGAGAGCCAGAGAGTCAGAGAGAGTCAGAGAGTCAGAGAGAGTCAGAGAGTCAGAGAGCCAGAGAGAGTCAGAGAGAGCCAGAGAGAGTCAGAGAGAGCCAGAGAGTCAGAGAGAGTCAGAGAGTCAGAGAGAGTCAGAGAGTCAGAGAGAGCCAGAGAGTCAGAGAGAGCCAGAGAGAGTCAGAGAGAGCCAGAGAGAGTCAGAGAGAGTCAGAGAGAGCCAGAGAGTCAGAGAGAGCCAGAGAGAGTCAGAGAGAGCCAGAGAGTCAGAGAGAGCCAGAGAGAGCCAGAGAGCCAGAGAGAGTCAGAGAGAGCCAGAGAGAGTCAGAGAGAGCCAGAGAGAGCCAGAGAGTCAGAGAGAGCCAGAGAGAGTCAGAGAGAGCCAGAGAGTCAGAGAGAGCCAGAGAGTCAGAGAGAGTCAGAGAGAGCCAGAGAGAGTCAGAGAGAGCCAGAGAGAGTCAGAGAGAGCCAGAGAGAGCCAGAGAGTCAGAGAGAGCCAGAGAGAGCCAGAGAGTCAGAGAGAGTCAGAGAGAGCCAGAGAGAGTCAGAGAGAGTCAGAGAGAGTCAGAGCCAGAGAGTCAGAGAGAGTCAGAGAGAGCCAGAGAGAGCCAGAGAGTCAGAGAGAGCCAGAGCCAGAGAGTCAGAGAGAGCCAGAGAGAGCCAGAGTCAGAGAGTCAGAGAGAGTCAAAGAGATCCAGAGAGTCAGTGAGAGTCAGAAAGAGTCAGAGAGAGCCAGAGAGAGCCAGAGAGAGTCAGAGAGAGCCAGAGTCAGAGAGTCAGAGAGAGTCAAAGAGATCCAGAGAGTCAGTGAGAGTCAGAAAGAGTCAGAGAGAGTCGGAGAGAGTCAGAGAGAGTCAGAGAGAGCCAGAGAGTCAGAGAGAGTCAGAGAGAGCCAGAGAGTCAGAGAGAGTCAGAGAGAGCCAGAGAGAGAGCCAGAGAGTCAGAGAGAGCCAAAGTCAGAGAGTCAGAGAGAGTCAAAGAGATCCAGAGAGTCAGTGAGAGTCAGAAAGAGTCAGAGAGAGTCAGAGAGAGCCAGAGAGAGTCAGAGAGTCAGAGAGAGCCAGAGTCAGAGAGTCAGAGAGAGTCAAAGAGATCCAGAGAGTCAGTGAGAGTCAGAAAGAGTCAGAGAGAGTCAGAGAGAGCCAGAGAGAGTCAGAGAGAGCCAGAGAGTCAGAGAGAGCCAGAGTCAGAGAGAGCCAAAGAGATCCAGAGAGTCAGTGAGAGTCAGAAAGAGTCAGAGAGAGTCAGAGAGAGCCAGAAAGAATCACAGAGAGTCAGAGAGAGCCAGAGAGTGTCAGAAAGGGTCAGAGAGAGTCAGAGAGAGTCAAAGAGATCCAGAGAGTCAGTGAGAGTCAAAGAGAGTCAGAGAGAGTCAGAGAGCCAGAGAGAGTCAAAGAGAGCCAGAGAGTCAGAGAGAGCCAGAGAGAGTCAAAGAGATCCAGAGAGTCAGAGAGAGTCAAAGAGATCCAGAGAGTCAGTGAGAGTCAGAAAGAGTCAGAGAAAGTCAGAGAGAGTCAGAGAATCAGAGAGAGCCAGAGAGAGCCAGAGAGAGTCAGAGAGAGTCAGAGAGAGTCAGAGAGAGCCAGAAAGAATCACAGAGAGTCAGAGAGAGCCAGAGAGTGTCAGAAAGGGTCAGAGAGAGCCAGAGAGTCAGAAAGAATCAGAGAGAATCAGAGAGAGTCAGAGAGCCAGAGAGTCAGTGAGAGTCAGAAAGAGTCAGAGAATCAGAGAGAGCCAGAGAGTCAGAGAGAGTCAAAGAGTCAGAGAGAGTCAAAGAGATCCAGAGAGTCAGTGAGAGTCAGAGAGAGTCAGAGAATCAGAGAGAGTCAGAGAGAGCCAGAGAGAGTCAGAAAGAATCACAGAGAGTCAGAGAGAGTCAGAGAGAGCCAGAAAGAATCACAGAGAGTCAGAGAGAGCCAGAGAGTGTCAGAAAGGGTCAGAGAGAGCCAGAGAGTCAGAAAGAATCAGAGAGAGTCAGAGAGCCAGAGAGAGTCAGAGAGCCAGAGAGAGCCAGAGAGCTAGAGAGAGTCAGGGAGAGCCAGGGAGAGCCAGAGAGAGTCAGAGAGCCAGAGAGAGCCAGAGAGAGTCAGAAAGGGTCAGAGAGAGTCAAAGAGAGTCAGAGAGAGTCAGAGAGCCAGAGAGAGCCAGAGAGAGTCAGAAAGGGTCAGAGAGAGTCAAAGAGAGTCAGAGAGAGTCAAAGAGAGTCAGAGAGAGTCAAAGAGAGTCAAAGAGAGTCAGAGAGAGTCAAAGAGAGTCAGAAAGAGTCAGAGAGAGTCAGAGAGAGTCAGAGAGTCAGAGAGAGCCAGAGAGAGTCAAAGAGATCCAGAGAGTCAGAGAGAGTCAAAGAGATCCAGAGAGTCAGTGAGAGTCAGAAAGAGTCAGAGAAAGTCAGAGAGAGTCAGAGAATCAGAGAGAGCCAGAGAGAGTCAGAGAGAGTCAAAGAGAGTCAGAGAGAGTCAAAGAGAGAGTCAGAGAGAGCCAGAAAGAATCACAGAGAGTCAGAGAGAGCCAGAGAGTGTCAGAAAGGGTCAGAGAGAGCCAGAGAGTCAGAAAGAATCAGAGAGAATCAGAGAGAGTCAGAGAGAGTCAGAGAGCCAGAGCGTCAGTGAGAGTCAGAAAGAGTCAGAGAATCAGAGAGAGCCAGAGAGTCAGAGAGAGTCAAAGAGTCAGAGAGAGTCAAAGAGATCCAGAGAGTCAGAGAGAGTCAGAGAATCAGAGAGAGTCAGAGAGAGCCAGAGAGAGTCAGAAAGAATCACAGAGAGTCAGAGAGAGTCAGAGAGAGCCAGAAAGAATCACAGAGAGTCAGAGAGAGCCAGAGAGTGTCAGAAAGGGTCAGAGAGAGCCAGAGAGTCAGAAAGAATCAGAGAGAGTCAGAGAGCCAGAGAGAGTCAGAGAGCCAGAGAGAGCCAGAGAGCCAGAGAGAGTCAGGGAGAGCCAGGGAGAGCCAGAGAGCCAGAGAGAGCCAGAGAGAGTCAGAAAGGGTCAGAGAGAGTCAAAGAGAGTCAGAGAGAGTCAGAGAGCCAGAGAGAGCCAGAGAGAGTCAGAAAGGGTCAGAGAGAGTCAAAGAGAGTCAGAGAGAGTCAAAGAGAGTCAGAGAGAGTCAAAGAGAGTCAGAAAGAGTCAGAGAGAGTCAGAGAGAGTCAGAGAGAGTCAGAGAGTCAGAGAGAGCCAGAGAGAGTCAAAGAGATCCAGAGAGTCAGAGAGACTCAGAGAGAGACAAAGAGATCCAGAGAGTCAGTGAGAGTCAGAAAGAGTCAGAGAAAGTCAGAGAGAGTCAGAGAATCAGAGAGAGCCAGAGAGAGTCAGAGAGAGTCAAAGAGAGTCAGAGAGAGCCAGAAAGAATCACAGAGAGTCAGAGAGAGCCAGAGAGTGTCAGAAAGGGTCAGAGAGAGCCAGAGAGTCAGAAAGAATCAGAGAGAATCAGAGAGAGTCAGAGAGAGTCAGAGAGCCAGAGAGTCAGTGAGAGTCAGAGAGAGTCAGAGAATCAGAGAGAGCCAGAGAGTCAGAGAGAGTCAAAGAGTCAGAGAGAGTCAAAGAGATCCAGAGAGTCAGTGAGAGTCAGAGAGAGTCAGAGAATCAGAGAGAGCCAGAGAGTCAGAGAGAGCCAGAGAGAGTCAGAAAGAATCACAGAGAGTCAGAGAGAGTCAGAGAGAGCCAGAAAGAATCACAGAGAGTCAGAGAGAGCCAGAGAGTGTCAGAAAGGGTCAGAGAGAGCCAGAGAGTCAGAAAGAATCAGAGAGAGTCAGAGAGCCAGAGAGAGTCAGAGAGCCAGAGAGAGCCAGAGAGCCAGAGAGAGTCAGGGAGAGCCAGGGAGAGTCAGAGAGAGTCAGAGAGCCAGAGAGAGCCAGAGAGAGTCAGAAAGGGTCAGAGAGAGTCAAAGAGAGTCAGAGAGAGTCAGAAAGGGTCAGAGAGAGTCAAAGAGAGTCAGAGAGAGTCAAAGAGAGTCAAAGAGAGTCAAAGAGAGTCAGAAAGAGTCAGAGAGAGTCAGAGAGAGCCAGAGAGAGTCAGAGAGAGTCAGAGTATGGACATTTTTAAAGCTTCTAAGAATGAAGCATTTTTCGGTTTAAAGTGCATATGACAGGTTAGACTACAAACAAATATTAAAGTGAACACAATTATATTTAGATGTTTAGATATATTATCAATCTCTTACCGAGTTTTCCAAGTTTTGTTAAGTGTATAATTTTACTTCCTGGCGGGACATGAGGTAATTCCATAATTTTTACCTAGAAACTAATGTAAACAAAGGCAAAACTTGTCTAAATTACACAATATGATTTTGTTATGAATTAAATTGTCCCTGCAGTTTGGATAGTTTTGTATTTTGATGACATATTTTTATATCGGCAGAAGGATTCCTTTTCAGAACTCAACGCTGCTTCCTTTTCATTTTCAACTTTTTTCAACATTTCTTCACAAGCTGCCGCAAAACCCTGAAAACCTGCCATATGCACGGACTTGGTTTTAGTGTTTGTTGCTTCTAGCCTGACTCGTTTTCCTTTAGAATTAGTGAAATGAACATGTTTCTCTTGTGTTTGTGTCAGTGGAGGAGTTAGTACAGGGGGAGTGCGGGTCTCAGTACTGCAGAAGCTCCTGAGTACTTCACAGGGGGTACATTAGAGGTGGTTTTGGGATGCACGACTGGACTTGGTCTGGACTTGAGTTTGGATTTAGGACTTTGGGTCTAGATCTTACCCCGTCTGGAGGTTTTACCAGGACTCGGGCGCTGGGGTTCGTCTGTGAATCAACGTGAATCTGTTACAAGTCGCTCCAGTCACTTTACCTGCTCCTTTATTTATTCATTTCATCTGTCCATAAGCTGGTCAGGATGGTCCGACAGCCACGTAACAGTGAGAGCGTTTACGTGCGCTGATCGGGTTTTTTGAGTATCCTGGTTATGTGAGTGTCTGTGTAGATGCAGTATCCTGAGTTCAGACTCTCACTGGGTTTTTCTCAGAGTATTCGGGATACGGTGGCCTGTAGACGCAGTATCCTGATTTGAACACAAATTCATCGCATTTAAGTCAACCTACTCCAAGATTATAAATGAATGGGAAATGACACAGTCCTGGTAATTCTATATTAAAAAATCTGAAAAATAAAAATAAAATAAAATCTTACGGCGCCTGTAAAAGGCTCACAGAAAATCTTTTTTGGGAGGTGTCAATAAAGCGTGTCCTCGTTTTGTGAAATCGCGTCCTCATTTTATTAAGTCGTGCGTCCGTGTAAATAGAGCGTGCGCTCGTTTGCCTAAATCGTGGAGTCGTCTTACTAAAACTGTGCGTGCCCACGTTATAAACCTCGTGAGCACAATTTACTAAAGCGTGGCCACGATTTCAAAACGAGCACACATTTTATACATCTCGTGTACACATTTTGAGCAAATTTAAACAATTTTTGTGTGTTTTTGTGTATTTTTGCTGTATTTTTATATATTTTCTGCATATTTTTCTATTTTTTGTGTATTTTTGTATGTTTTTGTGTATTTTTGTGTTTTTTGTGTATTTTTGTGTTTTTTGTATATTTTTGTATGTTTTTTGTGGATTTTTGTGTGTTTGTGTATTTTTATGTGTTTTTGTGGATTTTTGTGTTTTTGTGGATTTTTTTGTATGTTTTTGTGGATTTTTGGTGGATTCTTTTTTACATTTTATTAAGTCGTGCGTCCGTGTAAATAGAGCGTGCGCTCGTTTACCTAAATCGTGGAGTCGTCTCACTAAAACGGTGCGCTCGCTAAAATTAAGTCATGCCCACGTTATAAACCTCGTGAGCACAATTTACTAAAGCGTGGCCACGATTTCAAAACGAGCACACATTTTATACATCTCGTGTACACATCTTGAGCAAATTTAAACAAGAGCACGTTTTAGATAGACGAGGACACGACTTCATACAGCGGGTGCACGATTTAGGTAAACGAGCGCACAATTTAGTAAACTGAGAGCACGCTCTACTTCCACGAACGCACGACTTAATAAAAGGAGGGCACGCTTTGCAAAGTGAGCGCACGCTTTCTTGCCACCCCTCAAAAAAGATTTTTCCCTGAGCCCTCCCGGGTTCCGGTAAACTACAGCCATGTCTCATTTCTCTTTCCTCACTTCCTTCTCCTTGATTTCTCTCTTCGATCCTCCATTTCCTACTTGGCTTTCATCGTTTGAAAATAACATTCCCAAAATTCCAGATAACAGGCGTCTGTGTTGATCTACTGTGGAGCAAAGGAGTTTAAATGAGGCTAAAAACGATGAGCTTGTAGATGTACCCCTTCGTTCCAAGTCTGGTTGAGATCTTACTTCGTTTCAAGGGGTATGTAGCCCGAGCCCTTGATCAAAATTAGAATCAGGACACCCCTTGTCCTCACATGAACGTGCAAAACCAAGGGGTAGGGGTAAGACGAAGGGGTAAGACAGAGGAATGGGACACAGCATTAGTCTACAGCCTGGACGTGACTCTTGGCTCCTGATTTAAGGGCCGGTCCCCTCAGTGCATCATGTGAAATGAGGTGAGCGATTACCCCGGTCCGCCCGTCCGTCTGATCCGCTTTATTTGCACAGAGCTCGTATATCTGCGTGTACACACTGACTTTACATGCACTTTGTTCTTATGTTAAAATCCATCACAGTCAATCATGCTGTTATCCACTTCTCAATCTGGCAACCCAAGCACACAAGCACTCAGCGCCTGGCTCGGGACCAAACCCGGCAACGCTCCAACAAACAGGGACGGTGCAGTGAGCATGCAGACCAGCAGGGGGCAGTGCAGCGTGAGCTTGGGATTTAAAGCAGAAAAAGTCAAGTCTACAGCCCGTCCGGGGACAGTAAATACGATTTTTTGTGTGTGTGTGTTTTTGTGTAGCACGGGATTCATTTGTTTCTTTTTTTAGTCGGTGATTTAAATCAAATAATACAAACTGAGGTTAAAGGAATATTAACGTTTATTACAATCTGAACCTTATTTCGGTAATAAAACAGGTTGATTTACTCACCCATATCACGTTAGGGACATTTGGATATCCGGGTAGGTTAGGATATCCGGGTAACGTGAGTGCTCGGGGCACAATGTTGCGGTCAACAAATAACACAAACTTTAGCACTTTTCAAAATAATGATAATAATACATTTTATTTATAAAGTGCCTTTCAAGACACTCAAAGACGCTGTACAAGAGGTAAAATCAGTAATAAAACAAGTAACAAAACAATAAACAATCAGAAAAACATTTTCAAATCACAGAAGCTCAATGTGTCAGCGTAGACTTTAAGTGGAGTCCAAATAGCTGAATCCCGATATCCAGCTATAGTTTCATTTGATGACGTCATCATAGAGGACAGCGCGCATGTGCGAATTCCCAGCTGTCAGATCTCGGCTACAGTCCGAAAGAAGCTAAGACGACGAAAACATCTCCGTTTGAGAAAATGGTGCGAACATGCATTTATCCCGGTTGCGAAAACAAAATGACATCTTGGACGAAGTTGAGCTTTCACAGGCTTCCTCATCACAATCCGGAGCTACTTGCTTTGAGAATGGACCCAGACATGAAAGGCAAAGCTGTAAGACGTTTGGACCATCGTGTTTGCAGTACCCACTTCAGTCAGGACCATTTTTTACCAGCAAAGGAAAAGAAAGAAGGCCAGCGGATTCAGCGCACGATTCTGAGAAGTAATGTGAAACCGATGGCTGTTCTCTGGTGCTCTCCTCCTCAAACTGTCTCTGCTTCATTCTTTCTAATACCTCCTCATCCGTATACTCAGGCTCAAAACGATAGGGACGGCCATCATGCTCAAATAACTCCTCTTCAGTCTCAAAGTCCGAATCTTCAGCCATGTGTCGCTCGCAATAGAAAAGTTCTGAGTGGTGTTTATCTGCGAATCAGCTGGGAACTCGCACATGCGCTCTGTCCTCTATGATGACGTCATCAAATGAAACTATAGCTGCATATGGGGTTTCAGGACGCTTTGGACTCCACTAAAAGTCTACGCTGACACATCGAGCTTCTGTGATTTGAAAAGTGCTAAAGTTTGTGTTATTTGTTGACAACATTGTGCCCCGAGCACTCACGTTACCCGGATATCCTAACCTACCAAATCTACGGACCTGCTCCAAATGTTACTAAAGTGCTACGGGTGAGTAAATCAACGTGTTTTATTACCGAAATAAGGTTCAGATTGTAAAAAAACGTTAATATTCCTTTTAAAGACTGCTCAAGAACCATACATAAAAACCTGTATTTGAGTTTTAAGTAAGAACATTTTGTACAAGTGTAAAAAGAAATGGAAAAAGAACCAAAGATGCTGTTGTGTTGTTTCTAGAGCCGAGCTCGGCAAAGTCTTACAAAGTTAACCTTTACGTGCTTCGACGATTAAAAAATTCTAAAAAAAAAAAGTAAAAATACAGAAGAATCGTACAAAATCTGATCTTTGTGAAAGCCGGATGCCCTGACAGAAGACGAGGGGGGTGGGTTCAAATACGTTTTTTTTCTTCTTCCCGCTCCTTTTTGGGGAATTGTTTTGTTTGTTTTTGGAGTTTTGAACTTTTGAACCAAATGAAACTGTATTTGCACCAGAACAGAGTTATTTAAACACTTTTATATGATTTAGTTTCTTCCCAAAACTTCATGAAACCAGAAGAACGTGTTTACTGCAGATGACCAGCAGAGGGCGCTGTGACCAAGTGAATGTGGACAAAAAGATGAAAGGACCAAGGTCACTCCTCTTTCTCTCTCTTTCTGTCTCTCCTTTTGCTCTTCTCTACTTATCATTCTTTCCACTCGTCCTTCTCTTCCTCTCTCATGCGTCTCTCTTCCCTCTCTTCTGTCATCTACTTTTCTGACTTTCTTTCTTTCTTTCTCTCTCTCTCATTCTTTCTACTCATCCTTCCCTTTCTTCATGCTTCTCTCTCTTCCCTCTCTTCTGTCCTCTACTCTCTCCTCTTCTCCCTATTTCTCCCATCTCTCTCCTCTTCTTTTTCTCTCTCCCCTCTTCTCTTTCTCTCTCTCATTCATTCCACTTGTCCCTCTCGTCTTCTCGCTCTAATTTTTCATGCACCTCTCTCCTTTACCACTCCTCTCTCTCTTCTGTCCTCTTTCGCTGACCTCTTCTCCATCTCTCGCTCTCTTCTCTCTCTCTTTCTTTCTCATTCTTTCCACTCATCCCTCTCTTCCTCTCTCTCCTTTTTCATGCTCCCCTCTCCTCTCTTATCTTTCCTTTGCCTCTCCTCTTTCTCTCTCTCTCTCTCATTCTTTCCACTCGTCCCTCTCTTCCTACTATTTCGTGCTCCCCTTTCCTCTTTTGTCTTTCCTTTGCCTCTCCTCTCTCTCTTCTGTCCTCTTTTGCTGACCTCTTCTCCATCTCTCACTTTCTTCTGTCTCTCTCATGTCCTTTCTCTCACCCTCTTCCGTTCTCATTCTTTCCATTCCTCCCTCTCTTTCTCTCTCTTTTTCATGCTCCCCTTTTCCTCTCGTTTGTCTTTCCTTTGCCTCTCTTCCTCTCTTCCGCTGACCTCTTCTCTGTCCTTTCTCTCACTCTTTCCTTCTTTCTCATTCTTTCCACTCATCCCTCTCTTCCTCTCTCTCTCCTTTTTGTGCTTCCCTCTCCTCTTCTCTCTCTTTCTAATTCTTTCCACACATCCCTCTCTTTTTCCTACTTTTTCATGCTCCCCTTTTCTCTCTTTTGTCTCTCCTTTACCTCTCCTCTCTCTCTTCCCTCTCTTCTGTCATCTACTTTTCTGTCTCTCTCCTCTTTCTGTCTCTCTCTCTCTCTCTTTCCATTCATCCCTCTCTTCTGCTCTCCTTTTTCATGCTCCCCTCTCCTCTCTTCTTTTTCCTTTGCCTCTCCTCTCTTCCCTCTCTTCTGTCCTCTTCTGCTGACCTCTTCTCTATCTCTCTCCTTTCTCTCACTCTCTCTTTCTCATTCTTTCCACTCGTCCCTCTCTTCCTCTCCTTTTTCATGCTCCTCTATCCTCTCTCTCTTCTGTCCTCTACCTCTCCTTTTCTCCCTATTTCTCCCATCTCTCTCCTCTTCTTTTTCTCTCTCTCCTTTTCTCTATCTCTCTCTCCTTTCTCTCTCTTTTTCTCTCTCATTCTTTCCACTTGTCCCTCTCTTCCTACTTTCTGCGCTCCCCTTTCCTCTCTTTTGTCTTTCCTTTGCCTCTTCTCTCTCTTCCCTCTCTTCTGCTGACCTCTTCTCCATCTCTTGCTTTCTTCTCTCACCCTCTTATCTCTCTCTCTCTCTCTCCTTTCTCTCTCACTCTTTCTTTCTCTTTCTTTCCTTTGCCTCTTCTCTCTCTCTTCTGTCCTCTACCTCTCCCCCTCTTCTCTTTCTCTCTCTCCATTTCTCCTTTCTTTCTTTCTTTCTTTCTCTGTCTTCTTCTTTCAGTCCAGAAGCAGCTCCTCTCTAAATACTACTATTAATACTTTGTACTGCAGTCTGTGTAGTACTAAAATACTACTGTTAATACTTTGTACTGCAGTCTGTGTAGTACTAAAATACTACTGATAATACTTTGTACTGCAGTCTGTGTAGTACTAAAATACTACTGTTAATACTTTGTACTGCAGTCTGTGTAGTACTAAAATACTACTGATAATACTTTGTACTGCAGTCTGTGTAGTACTAAAATACTACTAATACTTTGTACTGCAGTCTGTGTAGTACTAAAATACTCCTGTTAATACTTTGTACTGCAGTCTGTGTAGTACTAAAATACTCCTGTTAATACTTTGTACTGCAGTCTGTGTAGTACTAAAATACTACTGTTAATACTTTGTACTGCAGTCTGTGTAGTACTAAAATACTCCTGTTAATACTTTGTACTGCAGTCTGTGTAGTACCTGTGAGTATTTAAATGAGGCGTGTTCATGCATGAGGCCAGAGATGATTTAAAGGTCCCACAAAACACAGCTCCAGGTCTGTGATATGGGCCCTTTAAGATCAAACACACAAGTACAGACAGAAAGTACAGTGGAACTTCACCTTATGAAAATCATTTGTTCCAGAAGTGGTTTCGTAACGTGAATTTTTCGTAAGTTGAGTAGCTATTTCAATGGAAAAGGCCTGATCCGTTCCAAGGTTTTTTTTTATAGTGTAACTTTTTTTTTTATAGTGTAACTTTTTTTTTTATAGTGTAACATTTGTGTTCTGCGTCCTGATTGGAATAAACCAGGTGTAGACCAGAACTAAACCAGGTCTAAACCTGGACTGGACCTGGACTAAACCAGGATTATCCCGGGACATGGCAGTGCCGTTGGAGGAGCGCGGTGCTCGTGTCTCCGCGCTCCTTGCACGTTCCGCGCTAGAGCTAAGAGGCCGAGAAAGACGTTCTTTCAGCGGGAATAAGAGCGGGGGGGCGGGCTCTGGTTCTATGTGACCTCCAGAGCCGGGGGGCTGACACTGTGAGCTAACAGGCCGAGAAAGATGCTCTATCGGCGGGAAAGACCGCGGGGTCTCGCTCGGGGCGGGCTCTGCTTCTATGTGACTTCCAGGTCTAGACCAGAACTAAACCAGGTCTAGACCAGGTCTAAACCAGGACCGGATCAGGTCCAGACCCGGACCAAACCGGGACCAGACCAGGATTAAATCACCCCGTGCTCGGCCCGCGGCCCCGAGGGGGAGGCACGGCCCGGGCGCCGCGGCTCCATCCCGCGCCGTGTCGACGTTGCTGTGTTGGATTGTTCACTCACTAAGGGAACGTGAGCGGGGTTTAGACCATCGTGAGACAGGTGAGTTTTACCATACTGATGATGTGTTGTTGTGATAGTAATCCTGTGTCTCCCCTCGCGCGTTCGGCGCTATATTGAGCCGTGTCCCCCCCACGCTTCTAACCTAACCTTCTAACCTAACCCCGTGTGTGTTGATAAAGTGTATTTACGTTTTGGGGCGTGAATCTGAGCGCGCATTAATTGAATTTTTGAGATTTCGCGTTTCGTAACTTGAATTTTCTTTCGTATCTAGAGACCAAAATTTGACGTGAAAGCGTTTCATAACTTGGATTTTTCGTATGTAGAGTCTTTCCTAAGGTGAGGTACCACTGTACTATTTACTACACTACTAGACAATATTTGGCCAAAAAAGAGGTACTTTTTCTGCCAGTATGTTGACTTGTATAGATTCTCTCTTAGTATAAATAGTTTCTGGTGCACTTGTGTTTTGGGACAGAAGGAGGTCTTCGTGGACGGAGAGACAGAGGTCCAGGGGTCCAGGGGTCCAGGGGTCCAGGGGTCCAGGGGTCCAGGGGTCCAGGGGTCCAGGGGTCCAGGGGTCCAGGGGTCCAGGGGTCCAGGGGGCTGTGGCTCAGGACTTACCCGAGATCTGAGGACTGGTCGCGGACTGGTCGCTCAGCAGCTGGGCCTGGATGGTCTCCACAACGCGCTTGAACCTCCGACTGGGACCTGCAGCACAAACAGACCCGTGTTTAAAGACAATCAGACCCCCCAGGATTTCATGGGCATTTTTTGTGATTGTTTCGGGCTAAAATGCCTGAAATTGCAGGAGCTTTTCCAAAAAGTTGTGATGAAAGTTGCGGTGCTTTTAAGGTTTTTGTTGCGATTTTGTTGCGGGAGGAAGTGAAAGTTGCGATAAACAGTTGCGATTTTCGCTTTTTGTAATTAAAATTGAGTAATATTTTGAATACTGAGTTATTACTGACAAAGAATAATACAAAGACACAGAGATCACAGATATGGTCCTAAAACAACCTTACCAACATCCAAAATAAATTACTACTAGGAGGGGAACTGTTTCGGTCTTTTGCTGTTATTTTTGTGGGCAAATGGCGCCGCAGACATGTTTCTTTGCCATTAGAAGCCGTGTCCCAGTTCCCAGAGCGCGCGGCTCGGAGCGTGGCCCGAAGGGCATGTGCGTCACACATTTTGACAGAACACCGGCGCGACGACTGCTGTCCCACTTCTTTTTTGTCCCATGCGCAGTTAACACGCGGTCCGAAGACCGCAGTCGTTAAGCGGTCCGCGGACTGCAGTCGGGGCTGAGCAAGTGTGCACCTCCTTGACTGCAGTCTGAGCCCCCTTCGGGCCGCGCTCCGAGCTGTGCACTCTGGGAACTGGGACACGGCCGCAGTTTTGTTTGTCACACGAAAGTAAGGCAGAAGGAAGTTGGTTGGTGTTCAATACGTCGCTGATGATTGGTCAAAATTTGTAAAAATTGCGGGAAAGTTGCGGTGATTGGTCAAAATTGCAACACCGCCCTGAATTCACAGGGATTGGCTGAAATTGCGTTGAATTTGCAAATCGCAACATCGCGAATTCCTGGAGGGTCTGGACAATATTCTCCAGAACTTCTGTCCCGTCTGTTTACTGTTACTACAAAACTGTTCTACTCCGTGTTCTTCACACGTTCACACACCGACAGTGAAAACGTAGAGTTAGGTAAAACTACAATAATAATAAAAAACTATGAACATTTAAAGTGACTGTATCTGCTCTCTCTTTCTCCTCCCACTGAAACTTGGCTGTGTTTGGTTCACAGTTTTGAGTGTGCACAGTTTGTACAGTGTGTTCCTGCTGTGAGTGAAGCTGCCTGTCCTTCTCTCTGCCACTTCAACTTGTCCATATTTAGTTCACAGTTGGAGTCCTCACAGTCTCTCCCTGCTGTGAGCAGCACTGAGGAGTCACGTCTCTCTCCTCGCTCCTCTCGCTCTGTCAGTGTCACGTCTGGAGGAAGTCTGGAGATGAGCAAACTTGGATTTAAGGCTACGTTTATACGGCGACTCTCTTTCCACTCATCCCTCTCTTCCTCTCTCTCCTTTTTCATGCTCCCCTCTCCTCTCTTATCTTTCCTTTGCCTCTCCTCTCTCTTCCCTCTCTTCTGTCATCAACCTCTCTCCTCTTCTCTATCTGTCCTTTCGCCCGCTCTCTTCTCTCTCTCTCTTTCTTTCTTTCTTTCTTTCTCACTCTTTCCACTCGTCCCTCTCTCCTGCTCTCTTTTTCATCCTCCCCTCTATTCTCTTTTACTCTCTTTCCTTTGCCTCTCCTCTCTCTTCCTTCTCTTCTGTCCTCTACTGCTCTCCTCTTTGCTATCTCTCTCTCCTTTCTCTCACTCTTTCTTTCTCATTCCTTCCACTCGTCCCTCTCTTCCGCTCTCCTTTTTGCGCTCCTCTATCCTCTCTCTCTTCTGTCCTCTACCTCTCCAGTCTGTGTAGTACTAAAATACTACTGATAATACTTTGTACTGCAGTCTGTGTAGTACTAAAATACTACTGATAATACTTTGTACTGCAGTCTGTGTAGTACTAAAATACTACTGATAATACTTTGTACTGCAGTCTGTGTAGTACTAAAATACTACTGATAATACTTTGTACTGCAGTCTGTGTAGTACTAAAATACTACTGATAATACTTTGTACTGCAGTCTGTGTAGTACTAAAATACTACTGATAATACTGACAGTGACGGGGGCTCACCTGACAGTAGCGTGAAGGTGACAGGGGCTCACCTGACAGTGACGGGGGCTCACCTGACAGTAGCGTGAAGGTGACAGGGGCTCACCTGACAGTGACGGGGGCTCACCTGACAGTGACGGGGGCTCACCTGACAGTAGCGTGAAGGTGACAGGGGCTCACCTGACAGTGACGGGGGCTCACCTGACAGTAGCGTGAAGGTGACGGGGGCTCACCTGACAGTGACGGGGGCTCACCTGACAGTAGCGTGAAGGTGACGGGGGCTCACCTAGTGACAGGGGCTCACCTGACAGTAGCGTGAAGGTGACAGGGGCTCACCTGACAGTAGCGTGAAGGTGACGGGGGCTCACCTGACAGTAGCGTGAAGGTGACGGGGGCTCACCTGACAGTAGCGTGAAGGTGACGGGGGCTCACCTGACAGTAGCGTGAAGGTGACAGGGGCTCACCTGACAGTAGCGTGAAGGTGACAGGGGCTCACCTGACAGTAGCGTGAAGGTGACAGGGGCTCACCTGACAGTAGCGTGAAGGTGACAGGGGCTCACCTGACAGTAGCGTGAAGGTGACAGGGGCTCACCTGACAGTAGCGTGAAGGTGACGGGGGCTCACCTGACAGTAGCGTGAAGGTGACGGGGGCTCACCTAGTGACAGGGGCTCACCTGACAGTAGCGTGAAGGTGACAGGGGCTCACCTGACAGTAGCGTGAAGGTGACGGAGTAGATGCCGTGGTCTTTGGTTGCTCCGGAGCTCTCGCTGTAGGTGATGTCCACCTGAAACTTCACAGGTTTCTGAAACACGGTGGGACCAGCCGCAGACTTGTACTCAGCTCTGAAACTCGTCTGAGAGATCACACTATGACTCAGACTCGGGATCTGCACAGAGGAACGTGTACATGAGGGCTGTGCAATCATTTATATTTTACTGAGATATAAACATTTCAAATTATCAGTGATCAACTTGAAGCTTTTTAAAGGAAAAGTAATGTTTTTTACAATTTGAGCCTTATTTCGGTAATAAAACAAGTTGTTTTACTCACCCATAGCACTTTGGTGTCATATGGAGCACTTCCAGAGATGCTTTAGATTAGCGATCTCCATCATGTGAGTTCTCGGGGCACATGTTTGCGGTCTCCAAATAACACAAACTTTAGCACTTTTCAAATCACAGAAGCTCAATGTCTTAGTCTACGATTTCGTTTGAGTCAAAAGTGGCCTGTAATCCGAGATTTAGCCATAGTTTCGAGTAGATGAGGAGGCCAGTGCGCATGTGCGGAGTCACAGCTTATTTCACTCTCAGCTCCCAGGACCCAAACATGAAACGCAAAGCTGTAAACTATGGCTAAATCTCGGATTACAGGCCACTTTTGCTTCAAACGAAATCGTAGACTAAGACATCGGGCTTCTATGATTTGAAAAGTGATAAAGTTTGTGTTATTTGGAGCCCGCACGGGGCATATTACATGCTCGGGGAATATATTATATGCCCCGAGCTATGGCTAGAAGTCGCGCTAGGCTAACCGCTAATCTAAAATATCTCTGGAAGTGCTCCATATGACACCAAAGTGCTATGGGTGAGTAAAACAACTTGTTTTATTACCGAAATAAGGCTCAAATTGTAAAAAACGTTACTTTTCCTTTAAGGTCTGTAAAAGTTTTTTTTTTTTTAATTTAGCCCTATTCAGACGGGATTAGTTTTCCAGGGGGATGTAGAGTAATGACCTCTGTAATATAAATGACCACAAGAAATGTCTGTAATATTGATTTGACATGGGAGGAGTTTGTTTACGCTCTGACGTCATGTATTCGTTGCCGCAGCTGAAGATAAAGAAGTCATGATTATGTGAAATATTAGCGAACTATGCAAATGATTGTCCATAATCAGGACTAATAGAGCATACATGACCTAAAACGAGCAGAAGTTTCATGCCTCTGAAGACTGGTTTAAACCTCTTGGGCTTTTTCATTGGTCGATGTGTGCGTTTGTTTGGGAGTACCGGTAGATCATTTTGCTCGCCGGCAAAACAAAGCACTTCGGATGTGAGGAAATATTACATACATCTTTACCGAGGGTCGCATTCGCACGGGATTAATATTCCCTACGGTAATTCCTCCAGACCGTTTTACAGAAGGTGAAACTGGCTGTAAATTTCACAGACATACTCCGTTATGTTTACGGACATGGCGCGTTCAGACACGACTAAATTCCCTGGTAATTATTACTTCACCCCATAAAACTAAACCCGTCCGAATAGGGCTTCAGACAGGTCAGGTTGTGTGTGTTGTGTGTCAGGTTGTGTGTTGTGTTGTGCTTCATATGATCTCAGGCAGATGGAGGTACCAATAGGAAGGCGTGATATGAAACGTAGTTAAAAGTATAACTTATTTACTCCATTTATTTTGAATTTTTCTGTCATTTCACACTTTATTGCACTCTATTTTGAAATATTTTGTAATTTATTTTGGAATTATTTTGTCATTTCAGACTATTTCACTCTATTTTGAAATATTTTGTAATTTATTTTAAAATATTTTGGGAATATTTGTGTCATTTCAGACTTTATTTCACTCTATTTTGAAATATTATGTAATTTATTTTAGAATATTTTGGGAATATTTTGTCATTTCAGACTTTATTTCACTCTATTTTGAAATATTTTGTAATTTATTTTGGAATATTTAGTAATTTCAGACTTTATTTCACTCTATTTTGAAATATTATGTAATTTATTTTAGAGTATTTTGGGAATATTTTGTCATTTCAGACTTTATTTCACTCTATTTTAGAATATTTTGTAATTTATTTTAGAATATTTTGGGAATATTTTGTCATTTCAGACTTTATTTCACTCTATTTTGAAATATTTTGTAATTTATTTTGGAATATTTAGTAATTTCAGACTTTATTTCACTCTATTTTGAAATATTTTGTAATTTATTTTGGAATACGTTGGGAATATTTTGTCATTTCAGACTTTATTTCACTCTATTTTGAAATATGTAATTTATTTAGAATTTTTCTGTCATTTCAGACTTGATTCCCTCTTATTTGAGTTGTAAGTACAGAAGGTGGTGTTACCGATAGAAAGGCGTGCACGATGTCGGCCTTGATGGAGCTCAGAGGTTTGTCTCTGATCACCACAAAGATCTGCTCCTCCTTCTCCAGGTTTATGAAGTTACCGAACCACGACTTCTTTGCCAGTCTGCAGAAAACACCAGAGATCCTGTTATTCAAAGAGCTGATGAACTGCAGAGAGGAACACTTTCCATTCTACACTTGTGTTTTTTGTTTTCATGCACGTTTGACTGATTCGGCATATTCAGGCTGGTGACCTCGTCCACAGCGAAAACCACACTTTTCCATCCCCTCTTTTCTCTCCCTCTCTCTCCCTCTATCCCCACACCTCTCACTCTTTCCTCTCCTTTTCTCTCTCTCTCTCTCTTCTTTTCCTCTTTCCTCTCTCTCTCTCTCTTCCTCTTTTCTCTCTCTCTCCTTCTCTCCTTCTTTTCTCTCTCTTCTTTTCCTCTTTCCTCTCTCGCTCTTCCTCTTTCCTCTCTCTTCTCTTCCTCTTTTCTCTCCTTCTTTTCTCTTTCTCTTTTCTTTCATTTTTTTTCTCTTCTCTTCCTCTTTTCTTTCTCTTTTCCTCTTTTCTTTCTCTCTCTTATTTTCCGCTTTCCTCTCTCTTCCTCTTTTCTCTCTCTTCCTCTTTCCTCTCTCTCCTTTTCCTTTCTCTCTTTTCTCTCCTTTTCTCTCTCTTCTCTTCCTCTTTTCTCTCTCTTTTCTCTCCTTTTCTCTCTCTTCTCTTCCTCTTTTCTCTCTCTCTTTTCTCTCCTTTTCTCTCTCTTCTCTTCCTCTTTTCTCTCTCTCTTTTCTCTCCTTTTCTCTCTTCCCGTCCTCTTCTCTCTCTCTCTCTTTTCTCTCCTTTTCTCTCTCTTCTCTTCCTCTTTTCTCTCTCTCTTTTCTCTCCTTTTCTCTCTCTTCTCTTCCTCTTTTCTCTCTCTCTTCCTCTTTTCTCTCTCTTTTCTCTCCTTTTCTCTCTCTTCTCTTCCTCTTTTCTCTCTCTCTTCCTCTTTTCTCTCTCTCCTTTCTCTCCTTTTCTCTCTTCCTGTCCTCTTTTCTCTCTCTCTCTCTTTTCTCTCATTTTCTCTCCCTCTTCCTCTTCTCTCTCTCTCTTCCTTTTTCCTCTCTTCTCTCTCTCTTTCCTCTTTTCTTCCTCTTTCCTCTCTCTCTTCCTCTTTTCTTTCCTCTCCTTTTCTCTCTCTCTTTTCTTTCTCTCTTTTCTCTCCTTCTTTTCTCTCTTTTTTTCTCCTTTTCTCTCTCTTCTCTTCCTCTTTTCTCTCTCTCTTCCTCTTTTCTCTCCTTCTTTTCTCTCTCTTCTCTTCCTCTTTTCTCTCCTTTTCTCTCTTCCCTTCCTCTTTTCTCTCTTTTTTCTCCCCTTTCTCTCGTCTCTTCCTCTTTCATCTTTTCTCTCTCTCTTCTCTTCCTCTTTTTCTCTCTTTTCTCTCTCTCTTTTCTCTTCCTCTTTTCTCTCTCTCTTCTCTTCCTCTTTTTCTCTCTTTTCTCTCTCTCTCTTCTCTTCCTCTTTTCTCTCTGACGATATAAAAAGTACTTCATTCTCAGAACACTTTTCCACCTTGTGATGTCATTAAGTGGGGATCTGAAAAGTCTCCTGCTCGTCTGGACTCCACAGTAACTTAGCTACAGCAGCTATCGTTTTTAGCCTCATTTAAACTCCTTTGCTCCACAGTAGATCGACACAGACGCCTGTAATCTGGAATTTTGGGAACATTATTTTCAAACGATGAAAGCCGAGTAGGAAGTGGGACGTTGGTATTTAAACCGCCTGAGAGAGCGGCTCCTGAGGTTCGTCCTGAAAACAACGACCTTTTTAACTTACTCTTGTTTGCACTTTAAGATTTTATTTTATTTTTATTTACTTCATCCGTCCAATAAAACACTCGCCATGTTTTTTGGGCATTCTTGTCAAATAATTTCCCTTGTGGATCAATAAAGTTTGTCCAAGTCTTAGGCTGCGTCCCATCCCTCTGTCTTACCCCTTCGTCTTACCCCTACCCCTTGGTTTTGTGTGTTCATGTGAGGACAAGGGGTGTCCAGATTCTAATTTTCATCAAGGGCTCGGGCCACGACCTCGGGCTACATACCCCTTGAAACAAAGTAAACTCTCGACCAGACTTGGAACGAAGGAGTACGACTACAAGCTCAGGCAGGTTTTGGGATCAGGATGGCAGCGTCACATCGACCAGCCGAGGAGTCTCATAAATGTATTTCAGCAGTTGGAATTATTGATTAACAGTTTAGCAGTTTAGAATTTCTAGGCGCAGTCAGGGGCCGGAGGGGACCCATTTTCATTTGATTGGTTTATTAGGACAGTGTACAATTACATTAAGCACAGTGGCAGAGATGTTTGTACCAGATTGTAGCTCATAGCTAATTTCCATCTGTAGCCGGTTTGGGAACCACAGGATCTCATCTCTGCTGTTTGCAGATGATGTTGTCCTGATGGCTTCATCGAACCGGGACCTCCAACGTGCACTGGGGCGGTTTGCAGCCGAGTGTGAAGCGGCTGGGATGAGGATCAGCTCCTCCAAATCTGAGGCCATGGTTCTCGACCGGAAAAAGGTGGCTTGCCCTCTCCGGGTGGGTGGAGAGTCTTTGCCTCAGGTGGAGGAGTTCAAGTATCTCGGGGTCTTGGAGGATGGAGCGTGAGATTGACAGGCAAATCGGTGCAGCGTCAGCAGTGATGCTGTACCGGACCGTGGTGAAGAGGAGCTGAGCCAAAAGGCAAAGCTCTCGATTTACCGTCGATCTACGTTCCTCCCCTCACCTATGGTCATGAGCTCTGGGTAATGACCGAAAGGACGAGATCGAGGATACAAGCGGCCGAAATGAGTTTCCTCCACAGAGTGGCTGGGCGCTCCCTTAGAGATAGAGTGAGGAGCTCAGTCATATAGGAGGGACTCGGAGTAGAGCCGCCGCTCCTCCCCGTCGAGAGGAGCAGCTGAGGTGGCTCAGGCGTCTGTTCCAGATGCCTCATGGATGCCTCCCTCCGGGGAAGACCCAGGACACGCTGGAGGGACTTTGTCTCCCGGCTGGCCTGGGAACGCCTTGGGGTGCCCTCCAGAGGAGCTGGAGGAAGTGTCCGGGGTTTCCCTGCTTAGACTGTTGCCCCTGCGACCCGAGCCCGGATAAGAGGAAGAAAATGGATGGATGGACAGTTTAGCAGGTTTACAATTATGACGCTTATGTTCTACGGTACTTTTAGTGAACTGTTTGCGCAGCGTCTGTTTAGCCGACGTTATCGTTTTCATCGAACTTTCATGTATAAACGAGCTAGTTTTTTTTGTGGAGCTGAGGTACCCGATAATCCTTGACATTTGTTTACGTTTGTTTGTTTCAGGTGTTGTCGCCTCTGTAGACGTAGCAGCTCAGGTAGAGGCGACGGACGATGACGCAAACGGTAATCGAGTGGGGTACCATTTCTTATGGGAACATTCGTACCCCGAGCCCTCTCAGCTCGGTATCGAGGGGCAAGACAAAGACATAGATAAAGGGGCAGGGGTAAGACAGAAATGGGATGCAGTCTTAGTCTATGCATAACTGAATATATAGTAGCTCAGTTGGTAGACCGAAGGTTGGGTTTCAAATCCCGTTCACTTGGTTGAGACCGGACACTGGACAGCGGACAGATGAATGCCGTCGTTGTGTCCTTGGGAAAGACACTTAACCAAGGACATTTGCATTCTGTATACACTGGTGGATGAAAGGTGGAAATATAAAAATGTACTTACTCTGGAGAGGAGTCTGGGGTCAGGCTGGACATGTCCTCTTGTGTAGGAACTGTAGAGACACGAGCATTTTACAGACATTAATACAAAAGGCAAACACAACTAGAGCTGAACTATTGGAGCTTTGCAATTCCGATTACATTTGCGATTTCTGTTTCAATAATCAGATTCTGTTCAAAGTTCACATTTTAAACACGTCCTGAAGAATGGACCAAGAGACTGAAATCTGAACTGACAAACTAATACAAGAATCACATTTCAGAACATGTTTGTGTCATGGTTCGTTTGTTTTTGCATATTTTGGTGTATCTTATTCCTTTAGTGTAGTAGTGTAGTGTGCTCTTGGTGTTTTATTTTTGACATTTTGTCCTGGGGTCTTCTTGTAGTGTGAGTTTTACTTCCTGTCTGTTGCTTGTTTTCCCCGCCCATGTGCTGTACCCTGTAACCGTGTCTCAATTCTCAGAGTGCACAGTTCGGAGTGTGGTTTTAAAGGAAAAGTAACGTTTTTTTTTTACAATCTGAGCCTTCTTTCGGCAATAAAACAAGTAGTTTTACTCACCCATAGCAGTTTGGTGTCAATTGGAGCAGTATCGCAGAACTTATGTTGAGCCGTTCTGTTCTACTAATGATCCCGTATCCGTTAGCGTGAGTGCTCGGGGCATTACTTTGCGGTGTCCAAATAACACAAACTTTAGCACTTTTCAAATCACAGAAGATCGCTGTGTCAGGGTAGACTTTTAGTAGATTCCAAAACAGCCTGAAACCCGATATCGCAACAGAAAAGTAAAGTTCAGAGCGGTGTTAGCTTCTTTCGGACTAGCGGTGTTTACAAAACAGCTGAGTTCACGCATGCGCACTGTCCTCTCTGATGACGTCATCAAATGAAACTATAGCTGCATATCGGGTTTCAGGCCGTTTTGGAATCTACTAAAAGTCTACCCTGACACAGCGATCTTCTGTGATTTGAAAAGTGCTAAAGTTTGTGTTATTTGGACACCGCAAAGTAATGCCCCGAGCACTCACGCTAACGGATACGGGATCATTAGTAGAACAGAACGGCTCAACATAAGTTCTGCGATACTGCTCCAATTGACACCAAACTGCTATGGGTGAGTAAAACTACTTGTTTTATTGCCGAAAGAAGGCTCAGATTGTAAAAAAAACGTTAATTTTCCTTTAAGGGCATGTGCGTCACATCCGGCACGACGACTGCTGTCCCATTTCTTTTTCGTCCAATGCGCAGTTAACACGCGGTCCGAAGACCACAGTCGTTTCCATGGAAATCGGGGCGTGGACCAACTGCGTGAAAAAGCACACTACGCACACTCATATATCCCAGCGTGCACCGCGCGCTACTTCTTCTACGGGAGAAAATAGAGTTGGCGGCTGCATCTGGAAGTTGCGAGACCTGTCGCATTTCGCCGACGCCCATGCGGTCCGCGGACTGCACTCAGGGCTGAGCAAGTATGCACAGTCTTGACTGCAGTCTGAGCCCCCTTAAAACCACACTCCGAACTGTGCACTCTGAGAATTGAGACTTGAGCTTTTGTTCTCCGCTGATCTTTCTTTTTGGGTCCTTTCTGCTCTAAACACGACAGTTTGTACAGATCTAAACTACAGGTTTAGAAGTTTTTAAGAAGAATAAGATGTCATGGAGACAAAGGGATACACAGGGATATTTCTGAACATGTTTGTGTCATGGTTCAGTACGGAAGTCGACAGAGGCCATATTCATAAGCAATATTTTTTCTTCCTTGTTATCCCGAGATAACGAGATAATTCATTTGTGATCTCGAGAAAACAAATCAGTTATTCCGTGATCTCGAGAAAACAACTGAAACGTCTACCACCACGTTGTGTCAGGCTGACTTCGGGGCTATTTCTCATTCTGAAAAGACGTGTTTTTGGTCATTAGAATGTCTGGAATAATAATCGATCAGCTGATAAGGCAATATATTGATCAGGGGTTGACACAGGGGGAGATTGCATTACGTCTTTTAATTCGGGATCATTTCAAGATTAGTCCACGGCACCTCCGCAGAAGACTGGCCCGGCTTCGTCTTTACCAACGGAGATACTAGGGATGGGCAAAGTGAGGCTTCATGAAACACCGAAGCAGTTGAAGCGATTGTGCCGGAGCTGAAACACAGTTCGAAACTCTCTCCACAGTGACATCTAGTGGCGATATGTTAGAACTACAACATCCAGAATGTTTTGAGGCGGAATAATTTTTTGTTTTCTCGAGATCACAAATTAATTGTGTCGTTTTCTCGAGATCTCGAGTTAATTTTCTCGTTATTAAGGTGGAAAATAATCATTACTCAAACTCAGACTCAAACTGAAATGTTCCTTAGTCCTGGTTTACTCATCGCTGTATTGACTGTCCTGATTTAGTCCACTTCTAGTCCTGGTTTAGTCCTGGTTTAGTCCGCTTCTAGTCCTGGTTTAGTCCTGGTTTAGTCCGCTTCTAGTCCTGGTTTAGTCCTGGTTTAGTCCGCTTCTAGTCCTGGTTTAGTCCTGGTTTAGTCCTGGTTTAGTCCGCTTCTAGTCCTGGTTTAGTCCTGGTTTAGTCCATTTCTAGTCCTGGTTTAGTCCACTTCTAGTCCTGGTTTAGTCCTAGTTTAGCCCAGTTCTAGTCCTGGTTTAGTCCTGGTTTAGCCCAGTTCTAGTCCTGGTTTAGTAATTGCTGTATTGACATGGTCCTGATTTAGTCCACTTCTAGTCCTGGTTTAGTCCTGGTTTAGTCCGCTTCTAGTCCTGGTTTAGTCCTGGTTTAGTCCTGGTTTAGAAGAAGAAGTGACTTTATTGATCTCACACTGGAGAAATTCTTCTCTGCATTTTAACCCATCCTATATATATATATGCACATATATTAGGAGCAGTGGGCGACACATTAGGGCGCCCGGGGACCATCTCCATGATCTTCTTGCTTCGGTTTGGTCAGGACCTAAGCTGGAGTACCTATGGTGCATGTTTTGGGTTGATGGGGGAAACTGGAGTGCCCGGAGAAAACCCACCCAGACACGGGGAGAAACATGCAAACTCCACACAGAAAGGCTCGGGTGACCCGGGGATCGAACCCAGACCATGCATGCAAACTCCACACAGAACACACACGGAAAGGCCTGGGCGACCCGGGGATCGAACCCGGAACCTTCTTGCTGTGAAGCAAGAGCGCTAACCACTCAGCTACCGTGCCGCCAGTCTAGTCTGCTTCTAGTCCTGGTTTAGTCCTGGTTTAGTCCTGGTTTAGTCCTGGTTTAGTCCGCTTCTAGTCCTGGTTTAGTCCTGGTTTAGTCCTGATTTAGTCCGCTTCTAGTCCTGGTTTAGTCCATTTCTAGTCCTGGTTTAGTCCACTTCTAGTCCTGGTTTAGTCCTAGTTTAGCCCAATTCTAGTCCTGGTTTAGTCCTGATTTAGTCCACTTCTAGTCCTGATTTAGTCAACTTCTAGTCCTAGTTTAGTCAACTTCTAGTCCTGGTTTATTCCACTTCTAGTCCTGGTTTAGCCCACTTCTAGTCCTAGTTTAGTCAACTTCTAGTCCTGGTTTATTCCACTTCTAGTCCTGGTTTAGCCCACTTCTAGTCCTGTTTTAGTTCACTTCTAGTCCTGGTTTAGTCCACTTCTAGTCCTGGTTTAGTCCACTTCTAGTCCTGGTTTAGCCCACTTCTAGTCCTGGTTTAGTCCACTTCTAGTCCTGGTTTAGTCCTGGTTTAGTCCACTTCTAGTCCTGGTTTAGTCCACTTCTAGTCCTGGTTTAGTCCACTTCTAGTCCTGGTTTAGTCCTGGTTTAGTCCACTTCTAGTCCTGGTTTAGTCCTGGTTTAGTCCACTTCTAGTCCTGGTTTAGTCCACTTCTAGTCCTGATTTAGCCCAGTTCTAGTCCTGGAAAAATCATTACAAACATGGCCTCTGTCGGCTTCCGTAGTTCAGGTTTTGTCCTCATTGTTTTGGATACTGTTTTTTGACTTTTACTTCTTCCTATGTGTTGGCTTAGTCCTTGTTTAGTCCGTTTAGTCCACTTCTAGTCCTGAACCAAACACAAACCAATAAGTAGTAAAATCAGAAAAAACTGATCATTTTGCAGTGGTCTCTTATTTTTCTCCAGAGCTGTAATTTAACACCTTTGCGTAGTAGTAGTTGTGTAGTTCTGCATTTTGGGTCCTTTCTGCTCTAAACGCGACAGTTTGTACAGATCTACAGATCGTTTGTGAAGGAAATTATGGTACTTTAAGTATCACATCCTTTACGATTTGTTAGTTGCGTTTTCATCTCAATTGTACTGAATCCTGCAGCCGTAAAAATAACCACCGTGAGAGCCTCTGCCGTCCCGTAATATGTCATTAGCGGGTCTAAACACCGTACTCGACTTTATTTGCATTTCCGTTAATTTGCATGATTAGACACAGAGCATGTACTTTTCCCCGCAGGCTTAAAGGGACTCGCTCACAGTTCACAGGCTAATTATTCATTAAAAAAGCATTAGCATAAATTATGAAGAGAGAGTGGAAGATAACCTGGTTACAAAGCCCCGCGGTCCCACAATGCACCTGCAAACTCCAGCCGCGGGATTCTAGTGTGATGTGGTCGTGTTTGGAGGAGTTTACAGAAGGATTAGCACATAAAAACTAGGAAAAGGAAATGTTGGCCTGAAATAGATCACATTATTACTGCATTTTCCATCAGCTTATGTGTTGTAAAGTATCGAGTTTATAGATATGCTTAGAAAACAAATAAATAAACAAACAAATTGAGTCCATTAACACTGACTTACCCCTGATAGTGTCCTGTGAGCTGAGTTCTGCCCCGGTTCTGGAGCTGATGAAAGTAGTTCCGGCAAGTTTGTGTAGACATTTAATAAAGCTTGTTTTTCTTCTCAAAACAATATTTGTCCAAAAAGTGATATATTTGCACCAGAAAACAGTTGTCCGCGAAAAAGTCCGAAGTCGGAATCGCTAGTGGATGTTTACAAGTGAACAGGCCATCCATCCATCCATGTTCTTCCTCTTATCCGGGCCGGGTCGCGGGGGCAACAGTCTAAGCAGGGACGCCCAGACCTCCTTCACCCCGGACACTTCCTCCAGCTCCTCCGGGGGGACCCCAAGGCGTTCCCAGGCCAGCCGGGACACATAGTCCCTCCAGCGGGTCCTGGGTCTTCCCCGGGGCCTCCTCCCGGTGGAACATGCCCGGAACACCTCCCGAGGGAGGCGTGTTCCGGGAGTGAACAGGCTAATAATACTAATAGGCGCGCAGTGATACAAAGCGACAGAAAATAGCACCAAGCGATTCCGACTGCTGATTTTTTTTCCCGACTGCTGATTTTTTTCAGCTAACTTGCCGGAACTACTTTGGTCAGCTCCAGAACTGGGGCAGAACTCGGCTCAGAGGACACTGTCAGGGGTAAGTCAGCACGACACTGCTGAAGGGGACGCCGTACAGATTCACATAAAAAAAACAAAACGCACTATCTCTTTAAAGGAAAATTAACGTTTTTTTATAATCTGAGCCTTATTTCGGTAATAAAACAAGTTGTTTTACTCACCCATAGCACTTTGGTGTCATAGGAGCATGTTTTAGTTTAGCGATATCCGTTAACGTGAGTGCTTGAGGCATGACGTTGCGGTCACCAAAATAACACAAACTTTATCACTTTTCAAATTACAGAAGCTCAATGTCTTAGTCTACACTTTAGTTTGAGTCAAAAGTGCCTCTAATCCGAGATGTATCCATAGTTTGGAGTAGATGAGGAGGACAGTGCACATGTGCTCAGTCACAGCTGATTTGCAGATAAGAAGACGCTCAGAACTTTTCTGTTGCGAGCGACACATGGCAGAAGATTGGGACTTTGAGGCTGAAGAGGACTTATGGAGGACTGAGGACTGAAGAGGAGTATACGGATGAGGAGACAGAATGGATACGGAAAGAATGAAGCGGAGACAGTTTTAGGAGCAGCAGAGAACAGCCATCGGGTTCACATTACTTCTTAGAATCGTGCACTGAATCCGCTGGCCTTCTTTCTTTTCCTTTACTGGTAAAAAATGGTCCTGACTGAAGTGGGTACTGCAAACACGATGGTCCAAACGTCTTACAGCTTTGCCTTTCATGTTTGGGTCCCGAGAGCTGAGAGCGAAATCAGCTGTGACTGAGCACATGCGACTGTCCTCCTCATCTACTCCAAACTATGGATACATCTCGGATTAGAGGCACTTTTGACTCAAACTAAAGTGTAGACTTAAGACATTGAGCTTCTGTAATTTGAAAAGTGATAAAGTTTGTGTTATTTTGGTGACTGCAACGTCGTGCCCCAAGAACTCACGTTAACTGATATCGCTAAACTACAACATCTCCAGAAATGCTCCAAATGACACCAAAGTGCTATGGGTGAGTAAAACAACTTGTTTTATTACCGAAATAAGGCTCAGATTGTAAAAAACGTTAATTCTCCTTTAAGTCACTGAAACTTAGCTCGTTGCGTTCTGGAGTGTTGGAAGTGGGCGGCCTGTGGAGCGCCGTCCTCTTCCTTTAAATCTTACCCTGCATTTTCCGGCGGTGGAACCTCGGCGATCCCAGGAAGCTGTTCTTGATGGAGTTGAGGCGAGTCCTCCAGGGCATGCCCCCGATGGAGGGCGAGGGCGGCGGGGTGGGGCTGGGGGTCCCGGCCGGGCTTTCCTTGGGTGTGTGCACGGGGGTCCCTTTGGGCGTGGGGAGGGGACTGCCGCGGGGGGACACCTGTGGGGGGGCAGCACATTTGCCGTTGCTGTCTGGGTGCAGGTGCCGACGGCGGGGGGACATGGGCGCCACGGGGGACAGGGGGATGGAAAGTTTGGGCGGCACGGTGAGCGGGGGGTGGCGGCGGACCTTCGGGCTAATGGGGGGGCACTGGGAGGGGCACAGGGTGAGGGGTTGGCAGGGCGTGGTGGGTTCAGATTTGGGCGCGGATGACGTCGGCGTGGAGCCGGGCAGCGGGTTGGAGCGGGTGGTTTGAAGCGGTTTCTCGGAGGGGCGGGGCTTAGCGGGTAGGGTCTGGGTGCGCGGGTGCATGAGGGGGGAACCCATGGGCGCTCTCGGGGCGATTCCGTTGAGTCGCGGTTCGCACGAGAGGGGCGACAGGGGGGATATGGGCGAGTTCGGGGAGTGGCACAGTTTCGGGGACTGGGGCGGGACGAAGAGGCGTCTGTGGGGCTGCGGTTGGTCATGCAGCGGGAGCGTCGGCCAATGAGAGAGGAGAGGGAAGTAACACAAAAGCACAGGAAACACAGAGGAGGCGAGGGGTGGAGGTGGAGCGGAGGTGAGGTGCAAGAAAGAAAGAAAGAAAAGACATGCCATTAGCCAGTGAACAGCCAATCAGCACGCAGCAGTGGAGCCGTGACGAGCCAATCAGGACGCAGCAGTGAAGCAGTGAAGCAGCACAGAGATGCACCAAGGAGAGGCAAAATATGAGTACTGTCCCTTCAAATCTTATTTTGAATTTAAAACAGTCACTTATTTCAGACATTGTACAGTAATATATAGTGTGTTTTCACGGACTCAAAAAATCCGACCATGACCCGGATGTGCGGCCATGTTGGAGATATCGCTCACTCAAAATAAACACGCTTATAACGGTGCAACGGTGCAGAAAAAAATCTAAATTTCGCAATAAAACTTCCACATTGGATTCCAAAACTTCTGGTACAGTTGACCAGTTGTACAGAGATAAGTTGGACGCCAAAGAAAAGGATCGTTATATGAACAAACTCAAATTAATTGGACGAGAAGATCCATATGAGATGGATTCAAGTTTGTTCAGTAACTGCGGCGATTTGTCGATTCTGCTGCTGTAAGAGATCCTGATATTGTCGACGACCTGGTCTCCTCCCCAAACCCTGATACAGCACAAGACCTTCAGAGCTCTAAAGGTCTGGAGGAAACAACCAGTTTGTTTGTGGCTGGTACGAAAGCGAAAAGTGTGGAAAATTGGAGACGAGCATATTGTGATGACAAAGGTCGGCATACTTGTATCACATGTGTAACGTGTTTAAGTACGAGTATTTGGCTTTTTATTATTCACGTTTTGCAAAGATTAAAATATTAAAATATGTACATTGTCTTTCTGCCTCTGTCGCCTCCTTTTCCTTTGATAATCACTCTGTTCACCCTGGTTTAGTCCTGGTTTAGACCTGGTTTAGTCCTGGTTTAGTCCTGGTTTAGTCCTGGTTTAGCCCTGGTTTAGCCCTGGTTTAGCCCTGGTTTAGACCTGGTTTAGTCCTGGTTTAGTCCTGGTTTAGCCCTGGTTTAGTCCTGGTTTAGCCCTGGTTTAGCCCTGGTTTAGACCTGGGTTAGTCCTGGTTTAGCCCTGGTTTAGTCCTGGTTTAGTCCTGGTTTAGCCCTGGTTTAGTCCTGGTTTAGCCCTGGTTTAGCCCTGGTTTAGCCCTGGTTTAGACCTGGTTTAGACCTGGTTTAGTCCTCGTTTAGACCTGGTTTAGTCCTGGTTTAGTCCTGGTTTAGTCCTGGTTTAGTCCTGGTTTAGACCTGGTTTAGACCTGGTTTAGACCTGATTTAGTCCTGGTTTAGACCTGGTTTAGACCTGGTTTAGTCCTGGTTTAGTCCTGGTTTAGTCCTGGTTTAGTGCTGGTTTAGTCCTGGTTTAGACCTGGTTTAGTCCTGGTTTAGTCCTGGTTTAGTGCTGGTTTAGTCCTGGTTTAGACCTGGTTTAGACCTGGTTTAGTCCTGGTTTAGTCCTGGTTTAGTGCTGGTTTAGTCCTGGTTTAGACCTGGTTTAGTCCTGGTTTAGTCCTGGTTTAGTCCTGGTTTAGTCCTGGTTTAGACCTGGTTTAGTCCTGGTTTAGTCCTGGTTTAGTCCTGGTTTAGTGCTGGTTTAGTCCTGGTTTAGACCTGGTTTAGACCTGGTTTAGTCCTGGTTTAGTCCTGGTTTAGTGCTGGTTTAGTCCAGGTTTAGACCTGGTTTAGTCCTGGTTTAGTCCTGGTTTAGTCCTGGTTTAGACCTGGTTTAGTCCTGGTTTAGACCTGGTTTAGACCTGGTTTAGTCCTGGTTTAGACCTGGTTTAGACCTGGTTTAGACCTGGTTTAGTCCTGGTTTAGTGCTGGTCGGTCACTACTTTAGGTAAACGATAGATCTGCAGGTGTTTTTCTCTGTCTGATCTGTTGTGACGCCGAGGACCCGACAATAGTTTGAACATTTTGCTTTTTTTAACTTGGCGGCATAAGTGCAATGTTTGTTTTGTTTCGAGTATCTCTTCCAGATTATGACGTCACGTGAAAACACACTATAGGCTATTGATTATCTGATTTTTGGACCTTTAAAAGTCCAAAAATCTAACATCTCTTTTCTAGAAGAGATGTTACTGCTTTTGTCTGGAATGTTTCACAGTATGGCATTAAACCTTTGTATCTCCATGGAGACCAAACCAAGGTCAGTTGGTTTACTGTTTTATTTGTGTTTCGTGTGTCTCATTATAATTTGGTCACTTGATTCTGTTTGTGGGCCTACGTGACTCGTTCGTATTCAGACACTTTGTTAGTTTTTGTGGTTTTGTCGTTCAATTGGTTATTTTCTGTACAATTAGTTTGCTTTGTGTAAGTTATTTTGAACCATTTATGAACATATTTTAGCATGTTTTGTTAATTTAACCTTTTACAAACCTGTTTATTAAATTATTACTTTATTTATACAATTTTTCCATCTTGTTTTACTTCCTGACCAGAGCGACTTGGGTCGTAACACAACCATATTCACGTGAGAATGCCTGATTTTCTAGGTGATTTTGAGCTCTAAAACCACCTGTAATTCAATAAATGTAAAGTAGAGCTGTTTAATGTCACACTGTGGAACATTCCAGACAAAGCAATGACATATCCATAGAACAAAGCAGGTGACGGACCCCCAACCAAAAAGTTACACAATTGTTAAACTGGAAATAAAATTCATTTATTCATGTTTTCAAATGGTTTTAGAGTTAAGAGCAATCCTGTTACACCTAGTTTAAACTAAACAGAAAAGACAGATATATCTGCATGTGAGCTGAATCGCAGGTGGAATGTTTTCACGTGGTGTTTTCACGTGACGTCATAATCCGGAAGTCGGCCATGTCGGAGATACTCGAAACAAAACAAACATTGCACTTATGCCGCCGAGTTAAAAAAAGAAAAATGGCCAAATTATTGTCGGGTCCTCGGCGTCACAATAGATCGGACAGAGAAAAACACCTGCAGATCTATCGTTTACCTAAAGTAGTGACCGACCAGGACTAAACAGGACTAAACCAGGACTAAACCAGGACTGAACCAGGTCTAAACCAGGACTAAACCAAACCAGCACTAAACCAGGACTAAACCAGGACTAAACCAGGACTAAACCAGGGTGAACAGACAGAGCGATTATCAAAGGAAAGGAGGCGACAGAGGCGGAAAGACGATGTTCATATTTTAATCTTTGCAAAATGTGAAAAATAAAAAGCAAAATACTCGTACTTTAAAGGTCCCATGGCATGAAATTTTCACTTTCTGAGGTTTTTGAACGTTAATGTGAGCTCCCCTACCCTGTTTAGGCCCCCCCCATGGTTAAAAGTTGCGAAATGTCTAAACTGAGCATTTGCGATCCTTTTCTGCGTTACAAAAATCGGAGCTCAAACGGGCGATTTTGAACAAGGCACCTTATTGACGTCAGATCGAAAAAAGAAATGCAAATGCAGTTCCACCCCCGTCTGTCTGTACTCAGCGTCTCTGTAAATCACGCCCAGAGAGTTTGGACTGCGAATGCGCTAGGCAATGCGAAATGCGTTTTTTTATTTGCCTGGAGGCACGTCCGAGTGTTTCTAGGCTCGGAAGTCCTTTATCTGAGCCTCTGGACCTTTGAACAGCAGTGGTTTAATTTTATTTTATGTGGAAATGTGTTTATTTTTCAATGGAACGCTTCAAATCTCTCCCCCCGTGCAAAAACACGGAAATGGATCAGAGGGGAGAGCTCAGAGCCGAGAGCCGAGAGTTTGGCCACGCCCCCACCCTCTACTATTGGCCAGCTCTTTTCTCCTCATTTGCATTCAAGCAACAACGCCCATTATGGCCTGTTCAGAGAGAGAAAAATTACTCTTTCTCATCTTATCTCTGTTTCTCATGCACTGAGTGTTGATTTTGAAGAAGGATTCATTTACAGTATTAGGGAACCATTAAGGAGCCATATAAAAGCATCAAGAAGTACCATGTCATGGGATCTTTAACACGTTACACATGTGATACAAGTATGCGCCCTCGTACCAGCCACAAACAAACTGGTTGTTTCCTCCAGACCTTTAGAGCTCTGAAGGTCTTGTGCTGTATCAGGACTTGGGGAGGAGACCAGGTCGTCGACAATATCGGGATCTCTTACAGCAGCAGAATCGAAAAATCTCCACTGTCACTGAACAAACTTGAATCCATCTCATATGGATCTTCTCGCCCAATTAATTTGAGTTTGTTCATATAACGCTCCTTTTCTTTGGCGTCCAACTTATCTCTGTACAACTGGTCAACTGGATCAGAAGTTTTGGAATCCGATGTGGAAGGTTTATCGCCAAATTTAGATTTTTCCTGCGCGGTTGCTTCATAAGCGTGTTTATTTTGAGTGAGCGATATCTCCAACATGGCCCCACATCCGGGTCAAGGTCGGATTTTTTGAGTCGGTGAAAACGCTGTATAGTTTGTTTACGTCTCTTCGCTCTGTACCTTCCCTCCTATCCGTTGGTGCATCCCTCCTTTACAAACTCTGCGTCTTTCTTGGACGCAGCTCACACATGCAGCAGAAGCACACGATGAAAAAGCTCCGACATCATCGATACACCACCACGATGTCAATGGGCCTTTCTCATAACAGCAAAAATACACCAACACGTAAGGTAAATACTGCTGCACGATTTGGACCCGTGTCTCTGTGATTACGAGCCCAATTCACGTGAGATAAAAACCGGTGCGAAGCTCTCAACGTCTTCTTTATAAACATAAATAAACGAGAGATTTTTTCCCACAATATCTTCAGAAAGCGGTGTCATTATTCAACCCCAAAGACGTGACTGTCGGTAAAATGGCTTTAAAAGATATTATGCTAAATTCACTTCTGCGAGCGTTTAGTCATGTTATGATGTTACCTCCTCAAAAACATACCAGGAGTTTTGTTTCATTCACACGTTATTAGTCTGTCTACACCTCTAAAAGCTCCATTCCACCTTGTGATGTCACAAAATAAATAAAATGTATTATTATTATTATTAAAATGGTAGTTTTCTTATTAAGCGCTATCTTTTACATCTGAGATTGGACATTCCAGGGCTGAAATGATCCAGATGATTCTAGTGAAGGTGTGTAGAGTTTAAAAACACAGTGGAGCGCTTCCTGTATTACCCAGTGACGCACAGTCAGGGGAGACAGGTGTCATCGCAAAGAAAAAAAAGTAAAGTGAAAAAATAAATGGTTATATTTATCCAATGATTTGTACTATAAAGTTATTTTCTATTTAACTTTGCCATTTTATTTATTTTTTTGTTCAAAATTGCTGAATTTTCACTTTTCCCGTTCCAAATAGTGGTCTTCGGCGTGCGGTTCTGCACCAGTCGTTGGTGCCTCACATGGACTGACTGTGCTGTAGCTCAGCAGTGACAGATTCTGCGCTAAAGCGGCGGCGAAAAGGCGCCGGGTTAAAGCAGCGGTGAAAAGGCGCCGGGTTAAAGCAGCGGCGAAAAGGCGCCGGGTTAAAGCGGCGGCGAAAAGGCGCCAGGTTAAAGCGGCGGCGAAAAGGCGCCAGGTTAAAGCGGCAGCGAAAAGGCGCCGGGTGAGGTTCGTAGTTCCCTGGCCTCATGGTCGAGGCACTCGTGAGCCCAGGGATTCTTCTGCAACTCCTGGAGCAGCAGATTAGAATAAGTGACACAAGATACAATTTAGAGTTAGCAAGTCAAGTTTAGCAATCCGCTCACTTTTTTCTAAACCAGGTCTAAACCAGGTCTAAGCCACATCCAAACCAGGGCTAAACCAGGTCCAAACGTGGTCTAAACCAGGTCCAAACCAGGTCTAAACAAGGTCTAAACCAAGTCTAAAGTAGGTTTAAACTAGGTCCAAATGTGGTCTAAACCAGGTCTAAACCAGGTCTAAACCAGGTCTAAACCAGGTCTAAACCAAGTCTAAACCAGGTCTAAACCACATCCAAACGTGGTCTAAACCAGGTCCAAACCATGTCTAAACAAGGTCTAAACCAAGTCTAAAGTAGGTTTAAACTAGGTCCAAATGTGGTCTAAACCAGGTCTAAACCAGGTCTAAACCAAGTCTAAACCAGGTCCAAACCAGGTTTAAACCAGGTCTAAGCCAGGTCCAAACGTGGTCCAAATGTGGTCTAAACCTGGTCTAAACCAGGTCTAAACCAGGACTAAACCAGGACTAAACCAGGTCTAATCCTTGTCTGGCCCGACTTTTTAAATGGAGGAAGATTTCATATTAAAGCTGGAGCAGTTTTCTAAACTGGACTTTGGGTCGAAGCAGGAGGTTAGAATTAAAGGAAGACCAACGCTGGAGCTAAAGGGTTTGGGGTAGGGCTAAAGTTAAAGGGTTTGGGTTTAAAGGGTTTGCTCCAGACTACGGGACGAAAGACTCGCTCTTTTCAAACAGCGTGGGAAGAAATCTCTTTCCTTCTTTTCTCAACCTGCTGTGACGATGTCTGGACAAATTTGCAAAGAAGCCTCGTTAAACAGGAGCGGTCCACACGCTAAAAATGTCGCTATTTTAATTTCCAACGCTACTCGGTGCTCTGGAAAATGCACTGAACAATAATAATTAATTTTCAGCTTCACATCAAAAATATTCGGAGCTCCAGTCACTTTCAGGGAGAGAAACTGGCCCTGGTTTAATATTTGTAAATCTGATCGTGACGACGTCAGCGCCTCAGCCTCGACGCTCACCGCACGTCACTGGTATTACCACATGACATCACCAGGTGGAACAGAGAGTTTATTTGTGTTTGAGACTCAGAAGTCAGGCTAAATAAGCAGGTTTGTGTGTTAAACATGTGCGAATGAAAAGAAAACATAACTCCAGGTGTGTTTGTGATGAGGAAACAACATTATAACGTAGATCAGAGAACAGCGTAACACGGGCCCTTTAAGACATATTATTATTATATTATTAATATTTGTGGTTTGTTTGGCAGCATCAGGCAGGGATCCAAATGGAAGAATCACAAATATATAATTTATAAACCAGTCACTAACATCAGCTGTATGAGAAAATGGATCTGTGTTGATGTGAGGTTTGATGAAGCTGTTCTCTTCATCTGGTATTTAAAAGTACCGTCAGGCTTTAAACTGCTGTTAAATCTGTTAAATATAATCGATCAATACAGAGACGATTCTCAAACACAGATCTGTAGACTCGCGTGCAGGGAATACAGACTCCAGATCGAAAATGAAGGTAGATTTGAATTAAAATATACGAAAATGTGACAAATTTTGATTATTTTAAAGTGCGTATGACAGGTTTTGATGATTCTCTAATTTCAACTACTATAACTACTGTAAATATAAATTATAATAGTTTTACACAAATCAAGAAGCAATTTGTGAAGAAAAGAAGTTGAAAAAATTTGTTGAAAATGACAGGAAGTAGAGTTCTGTTTTAGAGAGCTCCATATTGATGAGAATTCTGTCCAAAAGTTCTGCACAATTTACACAAAACACATTTTTCTGATACTTTAAAGAATAAAGGGATAGTGCGGTTTTTTTTTTATGTGAATCTGTACGGCGTCCCCTTCAACAGTGTCGTCCATTAACACTGACTTACCGATGACCGTGTCCTCTGAGCCGAGTTCTGCTCTGGTTCTGTAGCTCATGAAAGTAGTTCTGGTAAGTTAGTGGGGACATTTAAAGGAATATTCACTTTTTTTTACTATTTGAACCTTATTTCTGTAATAAAACAAGTTGTTTTACTCACCCATAGCACTTTGGTGTCATATGGAGCAGTTTCGTAGATGTTTTAGTTTAGCGATATCCGTTAACGTGAGTGCTCGGGGCAGGCGATTGCAGTCACCAAATAACACAAACTTTATCACTTTTCAAATTACAGAAGCTCAATGTCTTAGTCTACACTTTAGTTTGAGTCAAAAGTGCCTCTAATCCGATATTTATCCATAGTTTGGAGTAGATGAGGAGGACAGTGCACATGTGCTCAGTCACAGCTGATTTGCAGATAAGAAGACGCTCAGAACTTTTCTGTTGCGAGCGACACATGGCAGAAGATTGGGACTTTGAGGCTGAAGAGGACTTATGGAGGACTGAGGACTGAAGAGGAGTATATGGATGAGGAGACAGAATGGATACGGAAAGAATGAAGCGGAGACAGTTTTAGGAGCAGCAGAGAACAGCCATCGGTTTCACATTACTTCTCAGAATCGTGCGCTGAATCCGCTGGCCTTCTTTCTTTTCCTTTGCTGGTAAAAAATGGTCCTGACTGAAGTGGGTACTGCAAACACGATGGTCCAAACGTCTTACAGCTTTGCCTTTCATGTTTGGGTCCCGAGAGCTGAGAGCGAAATGAGCTGTGACTGAGCACATGTGCACTGTCCTCCTCATCTACTCCAAACTATGGATACATCTCAGATTAGAGGCACTTTTGACTCAAACTAAAGTGTAGACGAAGACACTGAACTTCTGTAATTTGAAAAGTGATAAAGTTTGTGTTATTTGGTGACGGCAATCACCTGCCCCAAGAACTCACGTTAACGGATATCACTAAACTACAACATCTACGAAACTGCTCCAAATGACACCAAAGTGCTATGGGTGAGTAAAACAACTTGTTTTATTACAGAAATAAGGCTCAGATTGTAAAAAAAATGTTAATATTCCTTTAATAAAGCTTGTTTTTCTTCTCAAAACAACATTTGTCCAAAAAGTTATATATTTGCGTCACAAACAGTTATCCGCGAAAAACTTTTCATTTAAAAAAGGGAATACGGCTGTATTCTTACGCACTGGAAAATAGTTCCCACCCAAAATGACCAAGGCAAGCTCTCCGTGTTGATTTGCACATTTATTTGCACTCGATATGAATGCGCTCTACACACAAAGTAATTGGGAAACGCATCGAGCAAATTAATTCCTTTTGGCCGAAATCTTTCTCTGGCGACGTTAGACTCCAGTCTAAGGCGGAGGAGCAGCAGATACCGCGGCGGTCAGTGGCGACAGACTCGGACAATGGCTGGGTGAGCAGGAAAACGCTTTCCACCACTTATTTTAGTCTCTGGACTGTGGGGAGATGCCCAAATTTGACCTGGGGGTGGGATATCCCTTTAATGTTAAGAAATGATTATTATTAGAGAATCAGCAGTGTCAGCATTAAGAATGGTAACTGGTATGATATAATCTTAGTGAGATTTTATTGTAAAATTTTATTGTGTAATAATTGGTCATTTGTAGCGTGTTTATTGATTATATTGCTTACATTTTATATTGTAATTCTCACCTGCTCAGGGACTAAAGGTGGAAACTAGCTTCAGCTATAATCTGGTGTGAAGCATCTTTAATGTTTTTGCACATTGACCCTGTCAAATAAACTAATAAAAGAATAAAGAAAGAATTCAGCAACGTAATTCGCATGTTGCTATTTTCTCTCGAGTCGTATCACTGCCCGCCTATTAGTTATTATTAGCCTGTTCACTTGTAAACATCCGCTTACAAGTGAACAGGCTAATAATAAGTAATAGGCGCGCAGTGATACGACTCGAGAGAAAATAGCAACATGCGAATTACGCTGCTGAATTTTTCACGGACAACTGTTCGTGACGCAAATATATCACTTTTTGGACAAATGTTTTGAGAAGAAAAACAAGCTTTATTAACTGTCCCCGATAACTTACCGGAACTACGTTCGCAAGCTACGGAACCGGAGCAGAACTGGGCCGAGACGACAATGTCATCGGTAAATCAGTGTTAATGGATGACACTGTTGAAGGAGACGCCGTACAAATTGACATAAAAAATCAAACAAACAAAAAAACGCACTATCCCTTTAATTCAACAAACGTGTCAGATATTGATGACGTTGACTGAGTTGGTTGCTTGGTAACAGTTAAAAAATTTCCTAACGTGATGTCAGGATTTCCAACTAGGAAGTCAAATTTGAAACCTAAAAAAAAATCCCTAAACTCGGAAACAATAATTGGGCATTTTTATAAATAAAATCTTAAATATAACAAACTTAACTCTTTAATCCAACCTGTCGTAGGCACTTTAAAAACATCTGATTTCCTACTGCACCAGCTCCAGAAGTGTGAAGTTCTTCTTTGTATCGTATTACACAAAGATCTATACAGTTTAAAGCCGAGTATCTCTGACCATGAAAGAATTGCTGGATTTCAGATTCTGCAGATCAGCACTATTTCATACAGATGGAGGCGGATGAAATTAAAGGGATAGTTCTTTTTAAAAAAAAATTTTTTATGTGAATCTGTACGGCGTCCCCTTCAGCAGTGTCGTGCATTAACACTGACTTACCCCTGACCGTGTCCTCTGAGCCGAGTTCTGGAGCTGACGAAAGTAGTTCCGGCAAGTTACCGGGGACAGTTAATAAAGCTTGTTTTTCCTCTCAAAACAATATTTGTCCAAAAAGTATGGAGCCCTGGAAGTGTCATAGGTGAAGAAATAAAATAAAGCGTGCGCACGAGTTAATAAGTCGTCCCACAAGTTATAACCCGTGCGCACGAGTTATAAGGCGTTCGCACGAGTTATAAAGCGTGGGAACGACTTATTAACTCGTGCGCACGCCTTATAACTCGTGCGCACGGGTTATAAGGCGTGCTCACGAGTTATAAACAGCTCGAACAACACGCAACTGCTGCCTTCGATTCATCACTCTCTGTTAAGTTTAGTTTTCATTACACTTCTTGTTACTAAGGCTACTCAGATTCATATCTGGTCTTTGCCTTATAACTCGCACGCACAACTTATTAACTTGTGCACACGCCTTGTTATTTTATTTATTCACCTATGACACTTCCAGGGCTCACAAAAAAAAGTGATATATTTGCGTCACAAAACAGTTTCCCACGAAAAAGTCAGAAGTCTAAATCGCTTGGTGCCATTTTCTCTCGAGTCGTATCACTGCGTGCCTGTTATTATTATTAGCCTGTTCACTAATAATAATAACCTCCTGGGACCCGAAGAAAAAAAGTGTATTTCAATTTTTATTTTTATGTTTTTTTTTTTTTTTCTATTTGGAGGTAAATGACCATATTTACTAAATTTTATTTTTATTCATAATTTTGTAAAATGTCCTCCGTAATGGACACCGGCAATATTTTCGTATTAAATCCATCTGACAAGCTTCTACAAATTTTTTGTCTCCATTTTAATTTCTTATGTATTTATTTTTTAATCATAGTACAGCCACAAACTAGAGTCTATCTCAAAACTTAAAAGACAGACTGGTTCACTCAATGTCCGCTATAAAGGATGAAGGATAATACAGTAGGTGCGCAGTGATACGACTCAAGAGAAAATGGCACCAAGCGATTTAGACCTCTGACTTTTTCGCGGGCAACTGTTTTGTGACGCAAATATATCACTTTTTTTTGTGAGCCCTGGAAGTGTCATAGGTGAATAAATAAAATAACAAGGCGTGTGCACAAGTTAATAAGTTGTGCGTGCGAGTTATAAGGCAAAGACCAGATATGAATCTGAGTAGCCTTAGTAGCAAGAAGTGTAACGAAAACTAAACTTAACAGTGATTCGATTCATCACTCTCTGTTAAGTTTAGTTTTCGTTACACTTCTTGTTACTAAGGCAGCAGTTGCGTGTTGTTCGAGCTGTTTATAACTCGTGGGGTTGCCTTATAAGTCGTCCCCACGCTTTATAACTTGTGCTCACGCCTTATAACTCGTGCACACGGGTTATAACTTGTGGGACACTTTATTAACTCGTGCGCACGCTTTATTTTATTTCTTCCTCTATGACACTTCCAGGGCTCCACACTTTTTGGACAAATATTGTTTTGAGAAGAAAAACAAGCTTTATTAACTGTCCCCGGTAACTTGCCGGACCTACTTTGGTCAGCTCCAGAACCGGGGCAGAACTCGGCTCAGAAGACACTGTCAGGGGCAGAACCGGGGCAGAACTCGGCTCAGAGGACACTGTCAGGGGTAAGTCTTTGTTAATGCACGAGACTGCTGAAGGGGACGCCGTACAGATTCACATCAAAAAACCCAAATTATCCCTTTAATATTGTTTAAATGCAGAGTTTTGTTAGGGTTGTCAAAAATATTGAATCAGCTACTAATCAATACTAAAAATAGTACTGAAATAGTACTGAAACGAGACTGCTGAAGGGGACGCCGTACAGATTCACATCAAAAAACCCAAATTATCCCTTTAATATTGTTTAAATGCAGAGTTTTGTTAGGGTTGTCAAAAATATTGAATCAGCTACTAATCAATACTAAAAATAGTACTGAAACTAGATACTCATTTTACTAAAGAAGTCCCATTGCCAGGACAGAAGTGAGGGATTACACAGATAAGTCCACATGGGAATAGAAAAAAAAAGTACAATGATTTAATGTTGAAAATTACATTCTATTGCCTAAATAAAGAGCTTTTTTTTTTTTTTTAATGAAATTCCCCTCAAAAATGTACAACAAGATGTTTCTAGGGGAAATTCCCATTGCCTGTTCCCAAGATTGAACAGAAACCCAAAACTTGGTAACATAAGGACAAGAATAAAGTGAAACAGGTCATCTTTTCTGAATACAATTATTTAGCTAGGAAAGATTTTTAGTTTTAAGGCTTCAACAACATCACATTTATGTTTAGAATACTTTAATAATTCACAATCAGCACAATCTAGAGAAAAAATATTGCCATGGAGAATAACAAATTATAACACAATAGAAAATGCAATATTTGCTCACTGGTATAATGGATATAATAATAATAATAATAATAATAATAATAATAATAATAATAATAATAATAATAATAATAATAATAATAACAATAATAATAATAATAATAATAATAGTTATTTTTTATTTTATTTTTTATTTCCTGTTTCTCTTATTTTAATATGGCTTGGTAATATGGTTGCTAATACATGTTTAATTTCTAGTTTGTGTTTTTTAATCTTATTTTTTTGTTGTTAATATTATTGTTATTATTGTTAATATTATTATTATTAGTAGTAGTAGTATTTCTTTCCTTCTGGATGTGTATTATGTGGGTGGTATTTGTCTGAGTGTGAAGCCTGGCCTCCTTGGGATTTGTCAATAATAAATAAAGAAAAAGAGGTTTTTATTATCATCGTGGTATCAGAATCTGTATTGAGTATCGAGTCTTTTCCTCGGCATTGAAATAGAGTTTGATCATTTTATTCAAGACACTATTTTGTCATAACACGGTGAGTCATATTAGGTGTAGTAGTCACTAATAAAAATGATCTGGTTCAACATTTCAACATTTGTGAATTGACATTTCTCGCCTCCATCTGAGAGTACGACAGTATCAAATTCAAGAATCTGAAAACCAGCAACAGCGCCTGAGCGCGATGGTGGTCCGTGCATCTGTTTATACTTTAGATAAGGGGTGCCCAACCAGTCGATCACAGGCCGAGTGTCAGTCGACCGCGTATGGATACGTTCAGACTGCAGGGCTTAATGCTCAATTCAGATTTTTTTGTGAAATCTGATTTTTTTGCGAGGTCGTTCACATTTCCAATTAAATGCGACTTGTATGTGATCTCCAGTGTGAACTTTAAACACCCCAAAAGTGTCCCGCATGCGCCTTTGAGGACACGACGAGGTCACGTGCAGCGAGCGTGCTCAGTGTTTACGGAAGTCGCCTAAAGTTGCTGTCGTACCGGAGCCAGAACATGTACAGCTTATTTGTTTAAAGAAGGAGACGGAGAAGGAGAAGGTTTTTGGCCACAGCGTTTTGTGGGGCAGTCACTGCGGTCACATGGTAGGATCAGATTGGATTTACTCGGCAGGTGGTCTGTCCTTAGATCCCAGTGCACATGAAACTCGTGTAATCAGATAATGGTCAGCGACCTGGCCGCTCCGCTACGCTATGTGGCGCTGTCGTCCAACTACTTCCGGGTGATGGCGACTCAATAAAAACACAACAAACTATGTGGCGGTTTACAAAGATGGCGCTCGAGGAGTTTGACGGACTAATATGAGACTGAACCTGGACTAAACCTGGACTAAACATGGACTAAACATGGACTAAATCAGGAGTAGACTGAACCTGGACTAAACCTGGACTAGTTTGCCGGAGCAGCATTGGTGTACGTGTTGTGCATTCTTTCTTCGCAGCCATGATTTCGTCTGACTTTTCCGGCAACAATCGCTACTTATGACGGCGTCGGCGCCTCCTGCCACTTCCGGGTGAAATCCCTGGCGAAAATTCCCGCGCATGCGCAGTACGCCAATCTGATCCGATATCGTGCACAAGGCGGCACCGAGCGGATTACTATCGGCCTAAGCCAGGGGTTCCAATCGGATTCGTGAAACCAATCCCTATAGGATCCTTAGCCTGTGCACGTGAATTCGATACGATCCCAATCCGTTTGCAATCGGAGTGCACTCGTCCATGTGACCGCAGTCAGTGGCAGCAACGTCTGCAGAAATGAACGTGTTGGAGTCGCAGCCAAGAGTGGTGGGATCGCTACGTGCTTCGCCGCTTCACTGACACGGGGTTCATACACTATTTTCGCATGACGAGAAGAACGTTTTTGAACGCCTACTTGTACCACTCTCACTGGAGGAAACACACCCAGGTCGGATGAACGCGACCTGGCCGTTCAGACTGAAGTCACATGCCAAAAGATCGGATATGTATCGGTTTTAGGAGCACATATCTTGAGCAACATTCACACTGCAGCCTGAAGTGACCCAAATCCGATTTTTTCGCCCCTATGCGACTTTAAAAATAATCTCACTCCAAAAGCCCATATTTGCCATGTCTAACAGAGCCTCTTGGTAGATCTCGGCACAACATCAACCTTAAAAGTAGATCTCGGTTAAAAAAAGGTTGAGCACCCCTGCTTTAGATGCCCTGAGTAAAGCAGTGCTGCCGCTCGGTTGGTGTTTCAAACGTGGCTGAACAGAGGGGAGACTGGGGGAAGCTGTGAAACCTGCAGTGAGAGGAGAACAGCGCCCCGTGTGGCTGGGAGGGTGAGTGCACTTACCCTGGGGCTGCTCAGAGGACTTGTGGACAGGCCTGAAGACGCTCCACTGATGGACCTGGACCTACACAACAAAAGTCAAAATGAGAAGGATTTTAATGTATTCATGTTTATACACTGCAAACATATTAAAAAGTGTTAAAATGACTGGAATTCAGAATGAGTTTTGAGTTGTTTTGATTCAAGTTTATGTTTATTTATTTAATAGTGTTATTAAATGTCCTGTATTACACAAAACTGACTCTTGTGAGCGTTAAGTCGTGTTCTAATGTTATTATCTCCTCAGAAATACACCTGGAGTTGTGTTTTGTTTGTTTGTTATTCTTCTGTTTACATCTCCAAAGCTCAAAACGCTCTGTTCCACCTTGTGATGTCATTTAGTGGTAGTTTTCAAGTGAACAGCTCCTTTTACCTTTAGTTCAGTAGAGATCGGGAAGTCCAGGGCTGAAATGATCCAAATGATTCTAGTGAAGGTGTGTGGAGTTTAAAAACACAGTGGAGCTCGTCCTGTATCACCACATGATGACATCACAAGGTGGAACAGAGTTTTCAGTTTGAGAGAAGAACGGCAGTTTAAATCTGCAGGTTTGTGCATTAAATGTGTGAATGAAACAAAACACAACTCCAGGTCTGCTTTAGTCCTGGTTTAGTCCTGGTTTAGTCCTGTTTTAGTCCTGCTTTAGACCTGGTTTAGACCTGCTTTAGTCCTGGTTTAGTCCTGCTTTAGTCCTGTTTTAGTCCTGGTTTAGTCCTGCTTTAGTCCTGTTTTAGTCCTGCTTTAGTCCTGCTTTAGTCCTGCTTTAGTCCTGGTTTAGTCCTGCTTTAGTCCTGTTTTAGTCCTGCTTTAGTCCTGCTTTAGTCCTGCTTTAGTCCTGTTTTAGTCCTGGTTTAGTCCTGCTTTAGTCCTGTTTTAGTCCTGCTTTAGTCCTGCTTTAGTCCTGTTTTAGTCCTGTTTTAGTCCTGTTTTAGTCCTGCTTTAGTCCTGCTTTAGTCCTGCTTTAGTCCTGTTTTAGTCCTGTTTAGTCCTGCTTTAGTCCTGCTTTAGTCCTGTTTTAGTCCTGTTTTAGTCCTGCTTTAGTCCTGCTTTAGTCCTGTTTTAGTCCTGCTTTAGTCCTGCTTTAGTCCTCTTTTAGTCCTGCTTTAGTCCTGCTTTAGTCCTGTTTTTGTCCTGGTTTAGTCCAGGTTTATTCTTGGTTTAGACCTGCTTTAGTCCTGGTTTATTCCTGGTTTAGTCCTGGTTTAGTCCTGTTATAGTCCTGGTTTAGTCCTGGTTTAATCCTGGTTTAGTCCTGGTTTAGTCCTGGTTCAGTCCTGGTTTAGACCTGCTTTAGACCTGTTTTAGTCCTGTTTTATTCCTGTTTTAGTCCTGGTTCAGTCCTGTTTTAGTCCTGGTTTAATCCTGGTTTAGTCCTGGTTTAAACCTGTTTTAGTCCTGTTATAGTCCTGATTTAGTCATGGTTTAGTCCTGGTCCAGTCCTGGTTTAGACCTGCTTTAGTCCTGCTTTAGTCCTGTTTTAGTCCTGTTTTAGTCCTGGTTTAGTCCTGGTTTAGTCCTGGTTTAATCCTGTTTTAGTCCTGCTTTAGTCCTGGTTTAGTCCTGGTTTAGTCCTGGTTTAGTCCTGTTTTAGTCCTGGTTCAGTCCTGGTTTAGTCCTGTTTTAGTCCTGGTTTAGACCTGCTTTAGTCCTGGTTTAGTCCTGTTTTAGTCCTGGTTCAGTCCTGGTTTAGTCCTGTTTTAGTCCTGGTTTAGACCTGCTTTAGTCCTGGTTTAGTCCTGTTTTAGTCCTGGTTCAGTCCTGGTTTAGTCCTGTTTTAGTCCTGGTTTAGTCCTGTTACTATTATTATTGCTTTAAATAATCTTGAAAATAGAAAAAATATTAATTGAAACTTCATAGTCACAGGAAATGCAAACCTAAAAACAAAAATATACCAAATGAATATAAACGTGTAAAATCAACTTAAAATAAATCTCCAGAATTCGAGTCATTTTCAGTGAGCTGTGGGATGTTCTGCGGTGTATGTTCAGTTCATTCTTTGTGTCGTTCAGTTACAGGAGTTGAGGGAAGATGGCGTTTCGATGAGGTTATGGGATGGGACAAACATTCACACATTTACATTTACATTCAATATTTAAATCTGAGGCCGTTATTTCAAAATAACATCCATATTATTACACAAAAGTCTGACATTCACTGTTAAAACATGCACATTTCAGGAAATTAGTGACCCATATTTACCAGGTTCTTCCGACTTTAGTGTCCTGGGTTAGACCGAGTTTGGACAAGGTTCAGTCCTGGTTTAATCGTGCAATAGTCCTGGTTTAGTCCTGGGATAGTACTGGTTTAAATCGGGTTTAGTCCTGGTTTAGTCCTGGTTCAGACCTGGTTCAGACCTGATTTAGTCCTGGTTCAGTCCTGGTTCAGAACTGGTTCAGACCTGATTTAGTCCTGGTTCAGACCTGGTTTAGTCCTTGTTCAGTCCTGGTTCAGTCCTGGTTCAGACCTGGTTCAGTCCTGGTTCAGTCCTGGTTCAGTCCTGGTTCAGACCTGGTTCAGTCCTGGTTCAGTCCTGGTTCAGACCTGGTTCAGTCCTGGTTTAGTCCTGGTTCAGTCCTGGTTCAGTCCTGGTTCAGTCCTGGTTCAGTCCTGGTTCAGTCCTGGTTCAGACCTGGTTCAGACCTGATTTAGTTCTGGTTTAGTCCTGGTTCAGTCCTGGTTCAGTCCTGGTTCAGTCCTGGTCTTCTGGTCTCCTGCTTTTGACTAAAATAAACATGTTTTACATCAACAAGACTTGAGTCAGCACCACCTCCTGTCTCTGTCCTCCTGTCTGTCCTCCTGTCTGTCCTCCTGTCTGTCCTCCTGTCTCTGTCCTCCTGTCTGTCCTCCTGTCTGTCCTCCTGTCTGTCCTCCTGTCTGTCCTCCTGTCTGTCCTCCTGTCTCTGTCCTCCTGTCTGTCCTCCTGTCTGTCCTCCTGTCTCTGTCCTCCTGTCTGTCCTCCTGTCTCTGTCCTCCTGTTTGTCCTCCTGTCTGTCCTCCTGTCTCTGTCCTCCTGTCTGTCCTCCTGTCTGTCCTCCTGTCTCTGTCCTCCTGTCTGTCCTCCTGTCTGTCCTCCTGTCTGTCCTCCTGTCTGTCCTCCTGTCTCTGTCCTCCTGTTTGTCCTCCTGTCTGTCCTCCTGTCTGTCCTCCTGTCTGTCCTCCTGTCTCTGTCCTCCTGTCTGTCCTCCTGTCTCTGTCCTCCTGTCTGTCCTCCTGTCTGTCCTCCTGTCTGTCCTCCTGTCTGTCCTCCTGTCTCTGTCCTCCTGTCTGTCCTCCTGTCTGTCCTCCTGTCTGTCCTCCTGTCTGTCCTCCTGTCTCTGTCCTCCTGAAGTGTAATTACAGAAAGACAAACTCAAACCCTAAATCATCGTTAAAGACGCATCACACCAGAGTTTAGTGTCATTTACCTCGTTAGTCTTGTCGGTGACACGTCTTAATTAAAGACTCCACCGCAGTTCACTTACTAAATACAGTGTACTTTTGACACCAACAACACTGCATCAGAGGAGCAGTAACTGTCCTCTGCAGTAACTGTCCTCTGTAGTAACTGTCCTCTGCAGTAACTGTCCTCTGTAGTAACTGTCCTCTGCAGTAACTGTCCTCTGTAGTAACAGTCCTCTGTAGTAACTGTCCTCTGTAGTAACTGTCCTCTGTAGTAACTGTCCTCTGTAGTAACTGTCCTCTGTAGTAACTGTCCTCTGTAGTAACTGTCCTCTGCAGTAACTGTCCTCTGTAGTAACAGTCCTCTGTAGTAACTGTCCTCTGCAGTAACTGTCCTCTGTAGTAACTGTCCTCTGCAGTAACTGTCCTCTGCAGTAACTGTCCTCTGTAGTAACTGTCCTCTGTAGTAACTGTCCTCTGTAGTAACTGTCCTCTGCAGTAACTGTCCTCTGTAGTAACAGTCCTCTGTAGTAACTGTCCTCTGCAGTAACTGTCCTCTGTAGTAACTGTCCTCTGCAGTAACTGTCCTCTGTAGTAACAGTCCTCTGTAGTAACAGTCCTCTGTAGTAACTGTCCTCTGCAGTAACTGTCCTCTGCAGTAACTGTCCTCTGTAGTAACAGTCCTCTGCAGTAACTGTCCTCTGTAGTAACTGTCCTCTGTAGTAACAGTCCTCTGCAGTAACTGTCCTCTGTAGTAACAGTCCTCTGCAGTAACTGTCCTCTGTAGTAACAGTCCTCTGTAGTAACAGTCCTCTGCAGTAACTGTCCTCTGTAGTAACTGTCCTCTGTAGTAACAGTCCTCTGCAGTAACTGTCCTCTGTAGTAACAGTCCTCTGCAGTAACTGTCCTCTGTAGTAACTGTCCTCTGTAGTAACTGTCCTCTGCAGTAAATGTCCTCTGTAGTAACTGTCCTCTGCAGTAACTGTCCTCTGCAGTAACTGTCCTCTGCAGTAACAGTCCTCTGCAGTAACTGTCCTCTGCAGTAACAGTCCTCTGCAGTAACTGTCCTCTGCAGTAACTGTCCTCTGCAGTAACTGTCCTCTGTAGTAACTGTCCTCTGCAGTAACTGTCCTCTGTAGTAACTGTCCTCTGTAGTAACAGTCCTCTGCAGTAACTGTCCTCTGTAGTAACTGTCCTCTGCAGTAACAGTCCTCTGCAGTAACTGTCCTCTGTAGTAACAGTCCTCTGCAGTAACTGTCCTCTGTAGTAACTGTCCTCTGTAGTAACTGTCCTCTGCAGTAAATGTCCTCTGTAGTAACTGTCCTCTGCAGTAACTGTCCTCTGCAGTAACTGTCCTCTGCAGTAACAGTCCTCTGCAGTAACTGTCCTCTGCAGTAACAGTCCTCTGCAGTAACTGTCCTCTGCAGTAACTGTCCTCTGCAGTAACTGTCCTCTGTAGTAACTGTCCTCTGCAGTAACTGTCCTCTGTAGTAACTGTCCTCTGTAGTAACAGTCCTCTGCAGTAACTGTCCTCTGTAGTAACTGTCCTCTGCAGTAACAGTCCTCTGCAGTAACAGTCCTCTGCAGTAACTGTCCTCTGCAGTAACTGTCCTCTGTAGTAACTGTCCTCTGTAGTAACTGTCCTCTGCAGTAACTGTCCTCTGTAGTATCTGTCCTACTGTCCTCTGCAGTAACAGTCCTCTGTAGTAACTGTCCTCTGTAGTAACTGTCCTCTGCAGTAACAGTCCTCTGCAGTAACAGTCCTCTGCAGTAACTGTCCTCTGCAGTAACTGTCCTCTGTAGTAACTGTCCTCTGTAGTAACAGTCCTCTGCAGTAACTGTCCTCTGTAGTAACTGTCCTCTGCAGTAACTGTCCTCTGTAGTAACTGTCCTCTGCAGTAACTGTCCCCTGTAGTATCTGTCCTACTGTCCTCTGCAGTAACTGTCCTCTGTAGTAAATGATATTTGAGGCAGTTTAAAGAACTCATGTTTTTAATTTTTGTAATATTACATTTACTGCAATCCCAAAGTGATTTACCTAAACGACTTTCTTAAGGCAGTAAGTGAGGAAGTTCCATTATACAGCAGTTTAACAAATAATCAGTAAAGGGTAACCAAGGCAAAAGGAGAAATTCAATTTGTCACTGGACAAAAGTTTATTTGGTCAAATCCGTTTCTCGGTTCATCCAAGCTGCTTCTTCAGTTCTGGTCAGACACTAGTGGACACTGCCTATATCTGCCTGAAGGGGGCGCTAACTACAATGAAAAGACTCTGAGACTCCCACACCTACTTGTTTACAGTTGGTGTTAGTTAGGTGGGCCTGTTAGATCTGCAGTGGGAGTGGAGTGTTCAGGTCGTTTTCACACCAGGAAAGTCCGATAGTTCACTTGCTTTGGTTCGGACCAAATTTTTAAAAACATTTTTAAATTTTGGTGCGGTTCGCTTTCACACTGCAGTTTTTTCCCAAGCGGACCAACATCTGTAAACAAAACCACGTGTGCTGAGGTCGCTCAGACATTGGACAGAAATGAGCCGTGTCCAAACCCAGAAGGAGGAGAATAACGGTGTTACTGTTTTCAATCTAGCCTTAGTGATATGGTTTGCTCAGTTTTTACAGTTCGCACAAATGTTTGAGCAGCATCGTGAGGTTTACACTATTTTACAATCAATTTCCAAACGATGAAGACACAGGACAAGACGGCTACAGAGGACAGAACTCATGTGAGCATCAAGTTCTGACTCTTGGTCTTCACGTAAAACATAAGTAAACCTCGTTTAGTTTCGTTTAGTCTCGTTTCGTCAGCCTCGGTTTCCCATAATGCTCCACATACGACGGGAGCTCGTTAAGTACAAAAAGCCAACTTGTGTTGGATCAAGTCCCGTCTGCATTCTCACCTCAAACGAACCGCACCAGAGTTCGAATGGAACCGTGCCGAGACCGAGCTTTTTAGGTGGTCTCGGTTCGCTTGTTTGCTCCAGATCGAGATTTTTGGTTTTTATTCACACCAGAACAAAAGGTCCGAATCAAAGGAACAAACAAACTCTGGTTCGTTTTAAACGAACCAAACAAGGCAGGTGTGAAAACGACCTTTAACTCCTCCTCTCAAACCAGTTCTTTTCTCTGGTCAAGATCTGGACCTCACTGTCCTCACTGGCCCGTGGCTTTAGGTGGAGCTCTACAGCAGACTGAGGTCCACTCTGGCTCTCTCATTATGGTCCTGAATGGTTCTGCTAACAAGACCCACACTCCACTCCCACTGCAGATCTAACAGGCCCACCTAACTAACACAAACTGTAAACAAGTAGGTGTGGGAGTCTCAGAGTCATTTCATTGTAGTTAGCGCCCCCTTCAGGCAGATATAGGCAGTGTCCACCAGCGTCTGACCAGAACTGAAGAAGCAGCTTGGATGAGCCGAGAAACGGATTCCACCAAATAAACTTTTGTCGTTTTGACAGAACTGAATTTGTTCTTTGCCAAGTGTTTGATAGAGTTTAGTGGTGACTCCAGGGCTTAAGTTAAGTCGCTGTTTTCTCCTGATTTTTGAGGGTGAAGGATTTGGGAATTCAATCAGCTTCCCGTTCTTCCTCAAACTCATGACGCAAGTCCAATAATGAGTGCTAATTTACATTTCAAGCCATGTATAATTCTGTACTCAAGGGAGAAGCAAAATAGCTGATTTTAATCTTTTTATTTAGAAAGAAATAAAGCCAAAAGTGCCCTCGATGATAAGAAGTACCCTCAGTATTATAGATAATGTCACCAAACTGGACATCCTGGTGCTCGCTCACATAACTGCAGAACTTCTGTGGCACAAACGTTTCCATTAGAATCTTTTTAAATCACTTTTTAATAGGGATGCACGATATATCGGCATTAACATCGGTATCGGCCGATATTGCCACAATTTTAACATATTGTATCGGCCCGATGTGTAAAAGTGGGCCGATATTAACGACCGATATTTGTCAGTACAGTAATCCCTCCAATTAACCTTTTCTCACATTTCTCTCTCGTTTAATCACTCAAACTTTCGTAGATTTTCAACAAAATGTATTAATAGTGAAGTGTGTGTGTGTGTGTGTGTGTGTGGGGGGGGGGGGGGGGGGTGACCGCGCATCCCACCCGGGGCTGCGAGCACGAGACCCGTGCCCAAACCGTGCCTCCTCTAGACCAGGTCCAAACCAGGATTAAACCACGGCGTGCGGCTCTTTGCCTGGTTTCGTGCGGCTCTTGCGTTCGCTCATGTCGAGGTTTGATGTGCTCAGTCTAGACTGAGGTTTAGTCCTGGCTTAGACCTGGTCTAGACCTGGTCTAGTCCGCGTTTAGTCCTGGTCTAGTCCCGGTCTGATCCTGGTCTGTTCCTGGTTTAGTTCCAGTCTGACTATTAAAAAAAACTGAAATTGAAAAAAATCAGGAGTCAAAACACATTTTGAAAATAAAAGAAGACATTCAAAAATTCATTTTGCATGATTTTCAGTCTGTATAAAATGTTATTAAAAATAAATAAAGCAACATTAATAGCGGATATCAGTATCGGCTAAAATGTTCACATGGGTGCATCCCTAATAACTTTTTAAAATATATTGGACATGTAGAAGAGCTCTCTTGGCAGCATTAGACAGACAGTGAGGCAGTGGACATGCACAAAAACTGTGAAAGTGAAACTAGGCCACAGGGAGAAAGGACGAGTGCTCGATTAGAATGAGATGGACATGACCCACAGGTGGCAGTACCTCTCCTCCTTGCTGCAGTTAGCGTTTGTGATATCCAAGCTTTTACTGAAAACGGATTTGCTAAAAAAGTGAACGAACAGAAAAGAAAAGAAAAACAAGAACAAAAAGAGGCAGGAGACAGAGAGAAAAGAGAGCACAAAGTCAGGAGGAATCTACCCGGCATGCAACAGTACCGCAGGATGAGTCAGCAGCGCTACACACACACATGCAAACGTCAGGGAAAACAATAGAAACTGGTGCGACGGGGTTAGGTACGGATCAGGCGTGCAAAAAAGAGTTGGCGAAGAGTTAGCGGAGAAGTGGGCATGCGGGCTACACAGAGCTAGAAAGAGTGAATATGATTAACCATGCCAGCAGCGTAAATCGTACTTTTATTTCTATTTATTTGCCATATTGTCCAGAGTTAGCTCCAGAAACAGAGCAGGTATCTGTACTTTCTACTCCACGACATTTTAGAACTGGACTGAAAAGCAAAATTGTTTTTGTTTTTTTATTACGATAGTTTGCGGGTTTATTTTAAATCCATTCATACAAAAACATAGCTAGAAAAACGTAATTATTTCTACTAACATTTTGCAGCCGTACAGAGTTATATTTCAGTCCATTACAGACACATCAACAAAGTTCAATGTAGAGGCTTCGCACCGTCACATGACCCCCATAGCGACGGTAACTACGCCGCCAGGACACCGGACATGCGACATCAAACATGGCAAGTGTGTTCCATCTCTCCCGAAATATCTGGAATCTCTAGCTTTAGATGAGCAAAAAAAATACTCGGAAAAGCTAAACTCTCTAATATCGCTCCTTACAGTCACTGCGTGCACATGGACGAGTGCACTCCGACTGCAAACGGATTGGGATCGTATCGGATTCATGTGCTCAGGCTAAGGATCATATAGGGATTGGTTTCCCGAATCCGATTGGAACCCCTGGCTTAGGCCGATAGTAATCCGCTCGGTGCCGCCTTGCGCACGATATCGGATCGGATTGGCGTACTGCGCATGCGCGGGAATTTTGGGGAATTTTTCGGAGAGATTGTGAGTGAGCGAATGAATGAACCCACTTTGCGATTGAGTTTGTCCGTTTATCTGTGGTTGCTTTGCTCATTAGTTTCCCAAATTCTGCGAGCGTGGCTTGGTTTGTTAGTTTGGTGGTTTGGTGGTTTGGTGAAGTGCGCTCATGCTCGCTCTATCACCATTAAAAACAATGGAACTTGTCTGGACGTGTTTGTCGTTCAATTGATCTGTCAGGCTGGAGCAGCTTCAGTGATCGGAAAATTCTTTTTGACAAAAGCTCCAAATCACTGCGTTCTTGTTGATCGTCCTGTCTTCGTTCTTTTTATAAATAAACTTGCCGTTCAAAGTCCCTGGCAGCGATTCGCTCGCCGCACGCCAAATTAAAAATGCGCATTGAATCGCTGCTCATAATTAAAGGGACAGTGTGTAAGATTTTTACCCGTTAATTACTGAAATTGAAGATACCCATTCAAAAAGACATTGTTTTCCAAGCCTTTTCACTTCCATCATGAAATCAAAGTATTCTTTTGGACTTAGATATAGTCACATAAAAGGGGGATCTTCCCCATGCAGAGGCAGCCATTTTGAATACGAGAGCCGCAGAAGGACATTTGGGCTCCGCCTTCGGCAAGGCTCGTGGTTTTGGGTAAACAACACAAGCATGCTGCCGGATCAGACGTTGTAATGGATCTAACACGTGTTTTGGACTAAATTGTTTTACTGGATTTTATTCGCTGGATCCTTACGGACAAATTGAGAGCAAGTTTATGGTGAAATACAGAGTTTGACCTGTCCAGAGCCTTCAAAGGTAAGCTAAGTAACAAACCTCGTTTTGTGCTTTTCCGTATAAAAGCCCCATGTGCTCGGGGAGTGATTGTTGTGCCGGGAAATGAATTGCATAGTCAAAAAGAGGAGACTGTAAGGTTTCATTTGATGTGTAGAGTGTCATGGTACATGATCGGGAATGTGTGTTTTCATGAGCAAAAAAGAAAAAACAAAACGGGACCGGGTTTTATTTATACAGTAGCGGCGCGCGGCTCGTGCGCGCGCCCGGGTGACCCTCGAGGTCTGCCGTAGCTAAAACAGAAAGTGCAATAGCACCATCCACCAATGCGCCACGAATCCTACACACTGGGGCTTTAATAGTACTTTTTATAACATGTTAATTTGCAGTGTAATTAATTAATCTAATTAACGTGTTAAACTGACAGCCCTAGTTTTAACCCTTTCAGAATGGCTAGAACAGCCAAGTACACAACAAAACCTGCCCATGTATGAGGCGCTTTGTGCTACAATTTTGTATGAAAAGCGCTTTATAAATATTGTTTGATTTGATTTCTCTGACGCTTCTGAACTGAAGTCAATCGGCGGCGTAGTTCCCGTTGCTATGGGGGTCACGTGACGGTGCAAAGCCTCTATAAAACATCGTTACAAGAAAATCACAAAACAAGGGAAACAGGGAACATTTCAGATCCTGTATTAACACTGATCCACATTCAGGAAGTCTTATTCATTTCACCATCATGCTACAAACTTTCAACAGTCCAGAAGAGACATGCACTCGCTGTTAAAGGGACACGTCAGCAGCTACGATTTTAGATTAAAAAACTTATAATCCCATAATACTGCTGCAAAAAGCTGTGGTATCCCTTTAACACGCAGAACTTCCTCATGTTCCAACTTTTTACAAGCAAATAGTTTGAGCGGTTTTGGCCCGAACATCTAAAAGAAGAAAATTAAAGAGGGAGTATTCTGCTAAATCAACTTTTTGGAGCTTTCTAGCAGGTTATAATGTTGTTTCCTCTTTACAAACGTGCCTGAAATTCAAATCTAAACCTTTTTAATGTGTTTTTTTTGGGCAAATACAGCATTTTCAAACTAACAAATGTAACATGGGCTCTGTCCGAATGTCCACCTAGTCCCTAACCCCTCATGCACTCTTTAGGGTCACCAGACTTTGGGACTTTTGGTGTGAAAAAAAGTCAATTAATCTCTGATAAAACTTGATTTGTGTCATAAATAAAGATCAGATCAGACTGACACGAGTGTTTATGGACTAATAATAATCACACGAGTTTTTGTCACGCTGGATTTCACGTAAACAGACTGGATTTTTTTACTTTTTGTCAGAAATGTGGAAATTATCGCTCTTTTGACAGTTAACATTAGAACCGTGGATCTATAATAAGAACAGGATAAGCCCCTCCCCCTCTGTCCCCGCTCTAGTGGACGCTCCGGGTACTGCAGCTCCCGGAAGTTTGGGCCCAGACAGAATTCTCCCAGAGCGCAATGCATTTTGGGAATTCAAACTGCCCGTGATGTGACAGGGCATCCGGCTTTCACAAAGGCCAGATTTTGTAGGATTATATAAACTTTTTTAAAATGCGCCTGAAAGTTAATAATAATAATTTTATCTGTAATAACTTTATCTTTTATCTGTTTCACTCAGCCGGATGAGTAATAGTACTGTAGTAGTAGTAGTAATAGTACTATAGTAGTAGTATTTGTAGTACTTTTATCTGCTTCGTCGGTTGTGTCCAGTTAAACTCCTGTCGCTGTCACTGTTGTTTTCCCGACTCTCCCGGTGCATTGTGGTCTATATCGACCGCTCCAGTGACCACAGACGCCCACGACTTTTCGAGGTGCATTGTGGGAAATTTTGAGTTAACTACTTTTTCAACAACTGGACATTTGGACAAATCTAAAAATGCCGTAAGTGGGAAGAGTGTGGACACTCGGACACTGCCACAGTGATCTACATGTGTTAACACCCCACAGAAGTGTAATACCCCCTCTTTAATAACAGTTCATCTTGCACAGTTGGAATAGTCCAGGGGTGCCCAACCAGTCGATCGCAGGCCGAGTGTCAGTCGATCGCTTATGGATACGTTCACACTGCAGGGCTTAATGCTCAATTCAGATTTTTTTTGTGAAATCCGACTTTTTTGCGAGGTCCTTCACATTTCCAATTAAATGCGACTTGTATGTGATCTCCAGTGTGAACTTTAAACTCCCCAAAAGTGTCCCGCATGCGCCTTGGAGGACACGACGAGGTCACGTGCAGCGAGCGTGCTCAGTGTTTACGGAAGTCGCCTAAAGTTGCTGTCGTACCAGAGCCATGTACAGCTTATTTGTTTTAAGGAGGAGACGGAGAAGGACAAGGTTTTTGGCCACGGCGTTTTGTGGGGCAGTGGCAGCAACGTCCGTAGAAAGGAACATGTTGGTGCGGAGTCGCAGACAAGAGCGGTGGGATCGCTACGTGCTTCGCCGCTTCACTGACACGGAGTTCATATACTATTTTCGCATGACGAGAAGAACGTTTGTGTACATTTGTGAGCGCCGACTTGTACCACTCTCGCTGGAGGAAACACGCCCAGGTCGGATGAACGCGACCTGGCCGTTCAGACTGAAGTCGCATGCCAAAAGATCGGATATGTATCGGTTTTAGGACCACATATCTTGGGCTGCGTTCACACTGCAGCCTGAAGTGACCCAAATCCGATTTTTTCGCCCCTATGCGACTTTATTTATTTACATTTACATTTATGCAATCACAGGTGGTTTTATAGCTCAAAAAGACCTCCCCTCTTGGTAGATCTCGGTACACCATCAACCTCAAAAGTAGATCTCGATTAAAAAAAGGTTGAGCACCCCGGAATAGTCTGTGCACATGCCGTTTTCTCCTCTGTAAAATAGTGAAATAGAAGAAGAAAACTCCAAAAATCTCACATTTCAGACGTCAAAATTCAAAGTCGGATCAACACACCTGGCTCCAGGAGAAAGCTCTCTCCAAACACAGGCTCTTATTGCTTCCTTATGGTTCTTATCACACAAAATCCCTTTCTAAATGCAATATCATTCTTTTTTTTTTTCATAAATAGCTGCTAGAGCCAACCGCAGCCCTTTATTTTTCCCGGCGAGCCTTTCTGACTCCTCCCACAGCACCAAACTATGACATCATCCTCACCTCTGCCCGTGATTGGCCATGTCGAGCGCCCGTCGCACCGGCACAGGAGACCCGCCCTCCGTCACCGTCAGCACCTCCATGGACTTCCTCTCCGGGCGCCGTTTCCCGTGGCGGCTCAGCATCGGCGAATCCACGCGCTTCCTGGGCGGGTCTGCTGGAGTACACGACAGGCTCACTTTTACAGAACGAACTGCAAACTTTTCCAGACGACATTTACGGACATTAACGGTACTGGGACTTGGGGGTCTTTATTAAAGGAATAATAACGTTTTTTTTTTACAATCTGAACCTTATTTCGGTAATAAAACAACGTGAGTAATTCACCCATAGCACTTTGGTGTCATTTGAAGCATTTCTGGAGATTTTCTTAGATGAGCGATATCAATAACGTGAAATAACACAAACTTGAGCTCTTTCAAATTACAGAAGCTCATTGTGTCAGCGTAAACTTTCGCTTGAGTCAAAAATGGCCTGTAATCCGATACCATCCATGGTTTCGATTAGATGACGTCACCGTGGACAACGCGCACGCATTCACAGCTGGTTTGCGATAACTCTGAGCTCTCGGTTACAGTCAGAAAGAAGCTAAGAAGAAGTAAACATCTCCGCTTGAGAAAATGGTGCGAACATGCATTTATCCCGGCTGTCAAAACAAAATGACATCTTGGACGAAGTTGAGTTTTCACAGGCTTCCTCGACACAATCCGGAGTTATTGAAGCTGTGGCTCGTTGCCTTGAGAATGAACCCAAACATGAAAGGCAAAGCTGTATGACGTTTGGACCATCGTGTTTGCAGTACCCACTTCAGTCAGGACCATTTTTTACCAGCAAAGGAAAAGAAAGAAGGCCAGCGGATTCAGCGCACGATTCTGAGAAGTACTGCAATACCGATGGCTGCAGGAGAACAAACAGAGGTAGGCTATGGCTGGCTCCTCCAACTCAACTTCGGAACACGAAAAAATGTTTCTATTACACCACGGTTCATCATGGCACGAATATCCTCCAGAGTTGACAGATTTCTGTTATCCTCACCCAGATGTTCAACTTCCCAACTTCAAATCCCACTCGAGACAGCAAAGGCATTCTTCCTCTGTTGCCATCGACATACAACGTCCACATAAACACCACCAGGTACTGTCTTTTCGTAGACGGGCCGTCGCTTCCTGTTCTGTGGTGCGCTGCTCCTCAAACTGTCTCTGCTTCCTTCTTTCTAATATCTCCTCATCCGTATACTCAGGATCAAAACGATAGGGACGGCCATCATACTCAAATAAGTCCTCTTCAGTCTCCAAGTCCCAATCTTCAGCCATGTCTCGCAACAGAAAAGTTCAAAACGGTGTTTATCTGCGAATCTATGATGACGTCATCAAATGAAACTATAGCTGGATATCGAGTTTCAGGCCGCTTTGGACTCCACTTAAAGTCTACGCTGACACAGAGAGCTTCTTTGATTTGAAAAGTGCAAAAGTTTGTGTTATTTGTTGATATCCTAACCTACCACATCTACGGACCCGCTCCAAATGTTACTAAAGTGCTACGGGTGAGTAAATCAACGTGTTTTATTACCGAAATAAGGTTCAGATTGTAAAAAAAACTTTAATATTCCTTTAAGGTATATTCACACTTGCATACACCATCCAGGACTTAACCTAGACTAGACTAGACCAGAACTAAAACCAGGTCTATAACAGGCCCAAGCTACAGCTATATCAGGACTAAACCAGGCCCAAGCCTCTAAAAGTGTGAAAGTGCTCTCTTTACAGGGACTGTCTCACGGTGGACACTGCCCCGTTTGAGGTTCATACCGATCTCATTTCTGGGCGGGAGGTTCTGGTCCTCATGACTCGGGAATCGCTCTTTTCGGTCCAGCAGCAGGAAGTAGATCATCTTCTCCTGATTCTCACTGAAACACATGAGGACAAATCAGACAGCCGACCCAGACCGAACTGACTGAAGGTGCATTTGAGGTCACACCAGGAAAGTCACTTTTAGAAGGAAAACCCATACAGATTAACATTTAAAAAAACTGCACTATCCCTTTAAATTCATTTTGTATTTTCTCTTGGGTTTCAGACCATTTAAAAACTTGTTTTTGCCCCTTTCCCCCCAGCATGACGTCACTGCAGAGTGTCAGTCCTGGTTTTGTTGCCTGTATTCAGAAGGTTGTATTGTTATATTATACGAGGGTCATTCAAAAAGTTCTAAGACAAATTAAAAAACGACTATTTTTTGAAAGTAACAAAATTATTTTTCTACATAACATCCACCTAAATCAATACACTTCTGCGAGCGATGTTTCCACCGAAAAATTCCTTCTTGATAGAATTCTGGAGCTTGTCTAGTCGACCAGGTCACAACCTCCCTCTTCACTTCAAGTTTGGACTGAAATCTTGTTCCTTTTAAATGTTCCTTCAACTTTGGAAATAGAAAAAAAACATTGTGCAAAGCTTCAATAATTTCTTAGGTTTCCACTGAAGTTTTGTTAGAAATTTAACGTTTGCTCGGACTTCAGATTGGCTCATTTTGGAGGGTCAAAAAAGTGGGTTGTGCAATATGTACCGTAACTCTTAATAACAAAACTAGAATGCCCAAACTTGTCGAAAGTGTTTATAAGTCATCAGTGGTACGATTCAAGGTCATTTTGTTGAAGTAGTTCGACTCATTTTGAATTTATGGCATTTGTCTTAGAACTTTCTGAATGGCCCTCGTATTGTTGTTATTGTCCCTTACTCGTCTGAAGGTCTTTGGTGAGTTTGGCCTCTGCATAGTCTAAATACTGCTTTGTTATACATGTTTACGCAGGTCATACATTGTTTGATTAATCGTATTCATGAGTGAGACGTTGTTTTGTCCCTTACTCGTCTGAGAGCAGGTCTTTGGTGAGTTTGTCCTTGTCTCTGAAGCAGCCCAGTGAGTGCATACTCTCCAGGACATCTGGGTCGATGTCCTCCGCAGCACAAAGGGTTTTAATGGACACTTTCCTGGGCACAGGCTGCTCCGGCTCCGGCTCATTCTTACCCGCCCTGAGACAGAAAACACTCACCATAACACAAGCAAAGAGAAGATTTAATCTGCAAAACAAGAGTGAATACTCACAGGTACCACGTGTGCTTTTGGATCTGCTCTAACTGTGAACACAAAAACACACTGTTAGTTACATTATGGATGGGCAATTATTTTATATTCAAGACTATGTCCAAACGTCCAAACTAGTCCTAACCCCACAAACACTCTTTAGCGCCCTCTATAGTGCACTCAATTCAGATACTTTTGGGTCACGTGACTCTGGCGCCTGGGTTAAAAAAACAAACTAAAAAATAAAATTCAAGTACTTATAGACTAATAATAACTAGGGCTGTCAGTTAGATTAATTAATTACACTGCACATTAACGCGTTATAAAAATTAACACAATTAATTATGAGCCGCAATTCAATGCGCATTTTAAATTTGGCGTGCGGTGAGTGAAAAGCTGCCAGGGCCTTTAAACGGTTGCCTGGTTTACACCAGACCATATCACAGTGATATTTGGTCTGGGAGCACCTACTGAATATCTCGTAGTGGAGGTGTGGTTTACGATCGCCAACGGCCGTTTATTGGGCGTTATGAATGTCTATCATTTGGCGTATACGTAGCCCAGAGCCAATCATGTCAGTTGTCAGTTCAAACTACAAGTTTCCGTTTGTCACGTAGTACGCGTCACCGTCTTTCCACCCCTCCCCGCTCTCTGATTGGCTCCCAGAATCAGGAGAGCTCGCTTAGCCTCGTTGCCAGGCTGTGTTTCAGATCGGAACGAACGAAAGCAGCCTGAGATTTACCAGGTTATTTAAACGGGAAGTTTATTCATAAAAATTTGATTTGGAGCTTTTGTCAAAAAGAATTTTCCGATCACCGAAGCTGCTCCAGCCTGACGGATCATTTGAACGATAAACACGTCCGGACAAGTTCCATCGTTACCGGTGATAGAGCGAGTGTGAGCACACTTCACCAAACCAACAAACCAACAAACCACCAAACCACCAAACCAACAAACCAACAAATCAACAAACCATGCTCACAGAATTTGGGAAACGAATGAGCAAAATGAACACTTGAACCTCATTTCCCTTCGTTTGTACACCCATCACGCAAACGGTGAATTCGCCTCTGAAAACGAAGGAGAACGCTCTGCAAACCAATCAGAATCACACTTTTGGTGCGTCAGCTGCCTAAAACTCCGATGATCTCACTTTACGCGCAAACGCAAAACTAGTTTTACAGAATCTTCACTCTCTTTTTAGACAGATTCGTTTTCAGAAGTGAATTCGCCGTTTGCGTGTAAACGCTGTGAGGCATCTGGTTGGGTTTAGCTGGTTTTGCCCTCTTACCGTGAGGCGTTTGGTTGGGTTTAGCTGGTTTTGCCCTCTTACCGTGAGGCGTTTGGTTGGGTTTAGCTGGTTTTGCCCTCTTACCGTGAGGCTTTTGGGTTTAGCTGTGTCTGAGCTGGTTTTGCCCTCTTACCGTGAGGCGTTTGGTTGGGTCCACCTGGATCATGCCCCTCAGGAGGTTCTGACAGTCTGGGGGGATAAAGTGCGGCATGTGGAACACTCCCAGCTTCACCTTCTCCAGGAGGTTACGCAGGTTATCGTCGTCGAACGGCAGAGCTCCCTGAACAAGAAGAAGAGGTTAGTGCTCACGCCTCACAACAAGAAGGTTCCAGGTTCAATTACTGGGTCGTCCAGGCCTTTCTGTCTGGAGTTTGCATGTTCTCTGTATCTGTTGATGGAGCCGGAAGCTCCCCATAGCAGCTAGTGGGTTAGCTCTGTTCATTTATATATAGAGTTTGTGGGTAGTCCTAGGGCTGGGCGATATGGAGCAAAAGATATACAGTGGTACCTCACCTTACGAATGACCCAACAAACAAAAATTTCAAGTTACGAAACGCCTTCACGGTCTCTAGATACGAAAGAAAATTCAAGTTACGAAACGCGAAATCTCAAAAATTCAAATGATGCGCGCTCAGCCACACACATTATACGCTTTTCTCAGACTGGATTTAAACTTTTCTCACATTTGTCTCTCGTTTAAACACTCAAACTTTCATAGATTTTCAACAAAATTATTAATAGTGAAGCGTGGGGAGAAGGGGGAGGGGGGAGAAGACTGCGCTCTGACACGTGTGTGATAGCGCAGCATGACCCGGCGCGGGGCTGCCAGCAGGTCTAGACCTGGACTAAACCAGGACTGGACCAGGACTAAACCTGGAATAAACCAGGACTAGACCAGGACTAGACCAGGTGGATTAAAGCGCCGCGCGTGGGTCTATTTCCTGGTTTCGTTTCGAGTCACAGCTGAAGCGAGCAGCGAGGACTCCACTCGCAACGGCACGCAGTCTGAGCGCATGAACGAGACCCACGAACACATGCAAGAGCCGCGGTGGTCTAGACCTGCTCTAGACCTGGTCTAGACCAGGACGGGTCTCGTTCATGCGCTCAGACTCCGTGCGGTCTCCTCCTCGCTGCTCCCCTCAGCTGTGACTCGAAACGAAACCAGGAAATAGACCCGCGCGCGACGCTTTAATCCACCTGGTCTAGTCCTGGGCTAGTTCTGGTTTAGTCCTGGTCTAGTCCTGGTCTAGTCCTGGTTTAGTCCAGGTTTAGTCCTGGTTTAGTCCAGGTTTAGTCCAGGTCTAGACCTGCTGTCAGCCCCGCGCCGGGTCATGCTGCGCTATCACACGTGTCACGTGTTAATAATTTTGTTGAAAATCTATGAAAGTTTGAGTGTTTAAATGAGAGACAAATGTGAGAAAAGTTTAAATCCAGTCTGAGAAACCAATCAGGACGCAGAACACAATGTTACACTATAAAAAAAGTTACACTATAAAAAAAAAACTTGGATCGGGGCCTTGGAACGGATCAGGCTTTTTCCATTGAAATAGCTACTCAACTTACACATTTTTCACGTTACGAAACCACTTCTGGAACGAATTAATTTCGTAAGGTGAGGTACCACTGTATCTCGATATATTTTCTTATATCTCGATATACGATATATATCTCGATATCTGTACAGGAAAAATGACCCCCCAAAACTACTGCAAAAACAAATATGCCAAATTCTACAAGGTCTGTAGGAACAAAGTGCTTCTGCAACATTTGGAAAAAAAAAATCCGTGTATAGAAAAAATAATTTAACTGTAAAATAAAAGAAGAAATAATACATGTTGCCTCACTTTTATTCAAAAACTCAACTCGAGCTCATCTTTGCATTAACTCTGTTAACCATAGGAAAACCATGAGCTCCTTTAGCAGAGGAAGATTAGGAGGTTCCTTATTTTAATAAATCCATATTCCTTATTTTAATAGATCCATGTTCTTATTTTAATAAATCCATATTCCTTATTTTAATAGATCCATGTTCTTATTTTAATAAATCCATATTCCTTATTTTAATAGATCCATGTTCCTTATTTTAATAGATCCATGTTCTTATTTTAATAAATCCATATTCCTTATTTTAATAGATCCATGTTCTTATTTTAATAGATCCATTTTCCTTATTTTAATAGATCCATGTTCCTTATTTTAATAGATCCATGTTCCTTATTTTAATAGATCCATGTTCCTTATTTTAATAGATCCATGTTCTTATTTTAAAGGTCCCATGACATGGTACTTCTTGATGCTTTTATATGGCTCCTTAATGGTTCCCTAATACTGTAAATGAATCCTTCTTCAAAATCAACACTCACTGCATGAGATATGACTCTGACAGTCTTCATGAGGCTAGATATGTGTCTAAAATGCTTTATTCTGGGTGTTGCTGCTTCAGTGCAAATGAGAAGGACAGAGTGATTGGCTAAGGAGCGGGGGGGGGAGCGCAGCTCTGCACCGCTGTCTGCTCGCTTCCGTGTTTAACACAGGAAGACAGATGGGAGACTTTGCAATGAAAAAAAGCATATTTACGCAGAAAATAAAATTAAACCACTGGTATTTCAGAGGTCCAGAGGGTTGGGTAAGGGACTTGCGAGCCTAGAAACACTCGGACGTGCCTCCAGGCAAATAAAAAAACGCATTTCACATTGTAGCGCATTCACAGTCCAAACTCTATGGGCGGGATATACAGGGACGCTGAGCGGAGACAGAGGGAGGGGCTGGAGCTGCATTTGCCGATCTGACATCAAAAAGGTGCCTTGTCCGAACTCGCCCGTTTCAACACTGGTTTTGTGTAACGCAGAAAAGGACCGCAAATGCTCAGTTTAGACATTTCGCAACTTTTAGCCATGGGGGGGGGGCTAAACAGGGTAGGGGAGCTCACATTAACGTTCAAAAACCTCAGAAAGTGAAAATTTCATGCCATGGGACCTTTAATAGATCCATGTTCCTTATTTTAATAGATCCATGTTCTTATTTTAATAGATCCATGTTCCTTATTTTAATAGATCCATGTTCTTATTTTAATAGATCCATGTTCCTTATTTTAATAGATCCATGTTCTTATTTTAATAGATCCATGTTCTTATTTTAATAGATCCATGTTCCTTATTTTAATAGATCCATGTTCCTTATTTTAATAGATCCATGTTCTTATTTTAATAGATCCATGTTCCTTATTTTAATAGATCCATGTTCCTTATTTTAATAGATCCATTTTCTTATTTTAATAGATCCATGTTCCTCACCAGTGGTCAGCTCTGATGTTTCCCACTGCTCAGATCAAACTTTTTTACACTACAGCAGATTCATTTAAAATCTTCTGCATAAATAAACTTTACATTACTAAACTTTACAACATATAAACCATAACTACTATAGAACCACTTCAGCCCGTCTGAGATTATAACGTGTTTAATGAGATTACAATGTGTTTAATGCCGCTTTGCACACATTTGTTTACATTTTATGGAAACGAAACTTAACAACACATGGCTCATTTGCATAAACTATAAGAATGGGCAGCCTCGCTTCCGTCAGTCTGCCGCAGTGTGGAGTGAATGAACAATGAACTGTAAAGCGCTTTGGGTGTCATGAAAGGCGCTATATAAATGCTATGAATTAATTAATTATTATAAACACCGAAAAAAAACCCCCAGCTCTGTCCTTGTGCTGCTGATGCGGTCAGCTCCTGAAAAAACAAAAAAAGCACCTTAAACCCAAAGTATGGTGAGAGTTCTGTATCGTCCGGGATGTTGTGTCGCCGCACACGAGGGGGAGGTCAGGGCACAGCACAGAGAAGGCAAACAAGCGAACTTTATATCGATATATACGACATGTCAAAATCCATATCGAGTTTAACAAATATCTCGATATATTTTAAATATTGAGATATCGCCCACCCCTAGGTAATAATAATAATAATAATAATTAATAATAATTCATTGCATTTATATAGCGCCTTTCATGACACCCAAAGCGCTTTACAGTTCATTCACTCCACACTTGGTGGTGGTAAGATACTTTCTGTAGCCACAGCTGCCCTCGGGCAGCTTTCATACTAGGCAAACGTGGGTAAAGTGTCTTGCCTAAGGACACAGCAACAGTTTTTTGCAACTGGTGCCCCACTGTGGCACCTGGAATTCCCAGTGTCTCCCATCCAAGTACTAACCAGGCCCTGCCTTGCTTAGCCTCTGAGATCTGACGGGATCAGGCTTTGACAGGCAGGTATGGCCACAGGTTGTCCTGACCAAGACTAGCTCAAGATCTGGAGATGGGTCTCTGGGTGCTTCACTGTGGCGGCACCAGCAGCACTGAAGGATGGGTCAAATGCAGAGGACAAATTTCAAACAGGAACAATAACCCTTACCCTTGACGCATATTTTGTCTGCTAGTTAGCAATTACTTCTTTTTTTCCCCTGAGACTTTAAAAAACACATTTAAAGCTTGAAATAAAGCTCATTTAAAACAACAAAGAATAAAGAAGACTAAAGTTATCCACACACTGAAAGAGTATTTAACTGGACCCCTCACTCACCACTAAAAGTGCAAAGAGGATAACTCCACAGCTCCAGGCGTCTGCTTTCCTCCCGTCATACTTCTCTCCCTGAAATATATAAAAACACACTTATTTAAGAGAAAAACACACACAACATGATACGACTTTAGTACAGACGCCCTAAACCAGTGCAGTTATAACTAAAGAGTTTTAGTGTTAGATATGAACGTACCCGGATCACCTCTGGACATGCGTAATGTGGAGATCTGCAGAGAAAACACAGGACTTTAGTGTATATTTAGCAACTACTACTACTACTACTACTACTACTACTACTACTACTGCTACTGCTGCTTAGGGTTGCCAACGCCCTGAAAAATAAATAAGGGACATCTCATTGGCAGGACCGGCCTTCACCCTTCTTGGTGTAGTGAATCTTTTTAGCCCTTTTTTTGTATGAGTGAAGCGATTTTTTAACAATTTAACTCAAACCTGAATTGAATTAGATGCATATCTGAGTGATATGAACACACGGAAAATCAATAATTATCAGCAATTTATTTTTAATACAAAATAACAAAATTAACAGAATAAAATAAATATCTGTCCTGCTTAACTTAAAACTGTATAAATTAATATAAACAGGGATGAAAGTGAGCAGGAATGAAAAAAGCTGAAAGTCACCCCAGGGTCCGGGGGGGGGATGCACTTCACCAAACCACCAAACTAACAAACCACCAAATGAACAAACCACCAAACCACCAAACCTCCAAACCACCAAACCACCAAACCACGCTCGCAGAATTTGGGAAACGAATGAGCATTCAATTAATTAGATTATTTAAAGGGACAGTGTGTAAGATTTTTACCCGTTAATTACTGAAATTGAAGATACCCATTCAAAAATACATTGTTTTCCAAGCCTTTTCACTTCCATCATGAAATCAAAGTATTCTTTTGGACTTAGATATAGTCACATAAAAGGGGGATCTTCCCCATGCAGAGGCAGCCATTTTGAATACGAGAGCCGCAGAAGGACATTTGGGCTCCGCCTTCGGCAAGGCTCGTGGTTTTGAGTAAACAACACAAGCATGCTGCCGGATCAGACGTCGTGTTTTGCATGTGTTTTGGACTAAATTGTTTTACTGGATTTTATTCGCTGGATCCTTACGGACAGATTGAGAGCAAGTTTATGGTGAAATACAGAGTTTGACCTGTGCAGAGCCTTCTAAGGTAAGCTAACCTCGTTTTGTGCTTTTCCGTATAAAAGCCCCATGTGCTCGGAGAGTGATAGTTGTGCCGGGAAATGAATTGCATAGTCAAAAAGAGGAGACTGTAAGGTTTCATTTGATGTGTAGAGTGTCATGGTACACGATCGGGAATGTGTGCTCTCATGCGAAAAGAAAAAAAAAAACAGTGAACGGGACCGGGTTTTATTTATACCGTAGTTGTCGGCGAGGGCTCGCACAGCGCCGGGTGCGTTTCACGCGTTCGTGCGCGGGTACGTGAGCTGTCCGCGTTACGGCGCGCCCAGGTGACCCTCGAGGTCTGCCGTAGCTAAAACAGGAAGTGCAATAGCACCATCCACCTATGCGCCACGAATCCTACACACTGGACCTTTAAGTACAAATCCTGTAATTAATTTGATTAATTTTTTTAATTGCCTGACAGCACTAATTGTTATGCATATATTAAATTGTATTAAGCTGCTCTACATTGTTTTATGTAACTCTACACATCCTCTGTTCATTTGAATGTGAAAACATAATTATAATATGTATTTATTTTTTGTCTGTTACATTTTTACAGTCAATGCTTCAATAAATGTCCAAAACAGCAGAGTCTTCCTGGTGTTTATTGTAGAAACTCTTCGCTATCTGTAAATCTAGTTCCTAAACACTAGTGGAGGCAGAATAAAAGTCTTGTGCTTTCACTGCGTGCTTTTACTCAGAGGATCGGCTATTGAGCTCTCCATTAAACAGACCCACGCTGATCATCGACCATTTAAAAGGATTGAATCTTGGTTTAATTCAAATGTAATGAATTGCCCAGCTCAAACCTCCACGGCCGCTAATGCTCCTCTACTCCACAGATCTCAGTGCAGTACATGGCATGTACCGTATCGTATAGTCAAACGTCTCACAATATCACGGGTCATCACGATATGTCAAATTACAACTTTCTTTGCTTAAATACATTGTGATAGTGCAGCTAAAACAGTAAGAACTACATATGCCATGATCAGGGAAAAATCTTTTTTGAGGGGTGGCAAGAAAGCATGCGCTCATTTTGCAAAGCGTGCCCTCCTTTTATTAAAGAGATATGCCACCCCCAGGTCAAATTTGGGCATCTCCCCACAGTCCAGAGACTAAAACAAGTGATGAAAAGCGTTTTCCTGGTCACCCAGCCATTGTCCAGGTCTGTTAGCACTGACCGCCGCGCGCAGCTGCTGCTCCTCCGCGTTAGACTGGAGGCAATGGCGCCAGAGAAAGATTTCGGCCAAAAGGAATTAATTTGCTCGATGCTTTTCCCAATTACTTTCTGTGTAATGCGCATTCATATCGAGTGCAAATAAATGTGCAAATCAACACGGAGAGCTTGACTTGGTCATTTTGGGTGGGAACTATTTTTCAGTGCGGAAAACAGCACACAGCACGCAGCGTAACAGGGGAACTCCCAACGTGGTGCGTAACAGGGATTCCCCTGTCAGCGTGGTGTGTGCTTCGTCTGTCTTTTTCCGCACTGAAAAATAGTTCCCACCCAAAATGACCAAGTCAAGCTCTCCGTGTTGATTTGCACATTTATTTGCACTCGATATGAATGCGCACTACACAGAAAGTAATTGGGAAAAGCATCGAGCAAATTAATTCCTTTTGGCCGAAATCTTTCTCTGGCGACGTTGCCTCCAGTCTAACGCGGAGGAGCAGCAGATACCGCGGCGGTCAGTGCTGACAGACTCGGACAATGGCTGGGTGACCAGAAAAACGCTTTTCACCACTTATTTTAGTCTCTGGACTGTGGGGAAATGCCCAAGTTTGACCTGGGGGTGGCATATCCCTTTAAAGTCGCACATTTGTGTAAGTAGAGCGTGCTCTCAGTTTACTAAATCGTGCGCTCGTCCATCTAAAACGTGCTCTTGTCTAAATTTGTTCAAAATGTGTACACGAGATGTATAAAATGTGTGCTCGTTTTGAAATCGTGGCTTTAGTAAATTGTGCTCACGAGGTTTATAACGTGGGCACGACTCAATTTAGCGAGCGCACAGTTTTAATAAGATTTAGGTAAACGAGCGCACGCTCTATTTACACGAACGCACGACTTAATAAAATGAGGACGCGATTTCACAAAACGAGGACACGCTTTGCAAAGTGAGCGCACGCTTTAATATTTTCTGTGAGCCCTTACAGGCTCCGTGTTAGTTCAATCTGCATGATCAAATAACTGTTATTAAGCACTCTTGAATCTTAATTATAGGGGTGAAAATTGATTCTACAATGTAAGAGCTACGATTCACAATTCGATCCATTCAGATACGCAGCTGTCACTGCTAAAGCTGAAGCTAACGCCCTGCTTAAACGCAGACTGAGGAGGCTCTAAAGCTGCTAAAACATGATTAATGACAGATGGCATTTGTTTTAGTTTAGTGGTGTCTTCATGGAGCCTTAAGAGAGAAAAACAAACTTTGGACAAATCGGAGGAGCTTGTTTACACATGTTTGGGAACCATGTGCTTGGACAGGCTTCCTGTCTTTTTACAGGCCGCAAACATGAATAACATGGTGGAAAAATACCCAAAAAACTTTAGAAACAGTGAGATCAAACATCACCTAAATTCTCTAAAGTTTAAAAATATCCGAATAATTTGTTTTAATAATGTTATTCAGTTGGGGCTAAAGAATACTGACTTATAAGACACAGCCTAAATTGTATAAAATCATTAAAAATTAGAAGATCGGGATGAGATTGACATCACTAACGATTACATGAATATTTTTTCTTTATTTTAAAATCCCGGTAATGATGAATCGAATCGTGGGTCCTGTATAGTGAATCAAACCGAATCGTGAAATTACACCGTGATTTAATTATTTCCATTATTACAGAAACGCAGCAGTCTTGTTAGCCTCCACAGAAAAGCTCAGTAAATATATTGTGAAAATATTGAATTGGGAGATTTGGATATCGTTACACTCCAAGTACATGGATGCTGTACATGGATTGGATGTAGTACTGCAGTATTGCTGAGTTCCTGTGTGATACAGAGCGCAGAGTCGGGACTGGACCGGAGCCAGAGCTCTGAGCACATGTACAGCCACACAGAGACCGAGAGAAACCCGACTCTTAAACAGCTCAATCACAACACCGAGTCTGTGTTTGGACAGAGCACGGGGGACGGAGGGTCAGGTGGGACTGTGATTAGCCGCTCTAGACTGTTACAGACTGTTACAGACTGATACAGACTGTTACAGACTGTTATAGACTGTTATAGACTGTTACAGACTGTTATAGACTGTTACAGACTGTTGCAGACTGTTACAGACTGTTACAGACTGTTATAGACTGTTATAGACTGTTACAGACTGTTACAGACTGTTATAGACTGTTATAGACTGTTACAGACTGTTATAGACTGATACAGACTGTTATAGACTGTTACAGACTGTTATAGACTGATACAGACTGTTATAGACTGTTGCAGACTGTTATAGACTGTTATAGACTGTTACAGACTGTTATAGACTGTTGCAGACTGTTACAGACTGTTACAGACTGTTACAGACTGTTATAGACTGTTGCAGACTGTTACAGACTGTTATAGACTGTTGTAGACTGTTATAGACTGTTGCAGACTGTTATAGACTGTTACAGACTGTTACAGACTGTTATAGACTGATACAGACTGTTATAGACTGTTACAGACTGTTATAGACTGATACAGACTGTTATAGACTGTTGCAGACTGTTATAGACTGTTATAGACTGTTACAGACTGTTATAGACTGTTGCAGACTGTTACAGACTGTTACAGACTGTTATAGACTGCTGCAGACTGTTACAGACTGTTACAGACTGTTACAGACTGTTACAGACTGTTATAGACTGTTGGAGAATGTTGTAGACTGTTACATACTGTTATAGACTGTTACAGACTGTTACAGACTGTTACAGACTGTTATAGACTGTTGCATACTGTTATAGACTGTTGTAGACTGTTACAGACTGTTATAGACTGTTACAGACTGTTACAGACTGTTACAGACTGTTATAGACTGTTGCATACTGTTATAGACTGCTGTAGACTGTTACAGACTGTTATAGACTGTTGCAGACTGTTATAGACTGTTGTAGACTGTTAGAGACTGTTATAGACTGTTGTAGACTAATACAGACTGTTATAGACTGTTGTAGACTGTTACAGACTGTTATAGACTGTTGGAGACTGTTACAGACTGTTATAGACTGTTACAGACTGTTATAGACTGATACAGACTGTTATAGACTGTTGCAGACTGTTACAGACTGTTATAGACTGTTGTAGACTGTTACAGACTGTTATAGACTGTTGTAGACTGTTATAGACTGTTGCAGACTGTTATAGACTGTTGGAGACTGTTACAGACTGTTGTAGACTGTTACAGACTGTTATAGACTTATACAGACTGTTATAGACTGTTGTAGACTGTTACAGACTGTTATAGACTGTTGTAGACTGTTATAGACTGTTACAGACTGTTCCAGACTGTTATAGACTGGTACAGACTGTTATAGACTGTTGCAGACTGTTATAGACTGTTGTAGACTGATACAGACTGTTATAGACTGTTATAGACTGTTACAGACTGTTATAGACTGTTACAGGCTGTTATAGACTGATACAGACTGTTATAGACTGTTACAGACTGTTACAGACTGATACAGACTGTTACAGACTGTTATAGACTGATACAGACTGTTACAGACTGTTACAGACTGTTACAGACTGTTACAGACTGATACAGACTGTTATAGACTGTTGGAGACTGTTACAGACTGTTGTAGACTGTTATAGACTGTTATAGACTGTTGCAGACTGTTATAGACTGTTACAGACTGTTATAGACTGTTACAGACTGTTACAGACTGTTACAGACTGTTACAGACTGTTATAGACTGATACAGACTGTTATAGACTGTTGGAGACTGTTATAGATTGTTGGAGACTGTTGTAGACTGTTGTAGACTGTTACAAACTGTTATAGACTGTTGTAGACTGTTATAGACTGTTATAGACTGTTACAGACTGTTATAGACTGATACAGACTGTTATAGACTGTTATAGACTGATACAGACTGTTATAGACTGTTACAGACTGTTATAGACTGATACAGACTGTTATAGACTGTTACAGACTGTTATAGACTGTTACAGACTGATACAGACTGTTATAGACTGATACAGACTGTTATAGACTGATACAGACTGTTATAGACTGTTACAGACTGTTATAGACTGTTACAGACTGTTATAGACTGTTATAGACTGATACAGACTGTTATAGACTGATACAGACTGTTATAGACTGATACAGACTGTTACAGACTGTTATAGACTGATACAGACTGTTATAGACTGATACAGACTGTTATAGACTGATACAGACTGTTACAGACTGTTATAGACTGATACAGACTGTTACAGACTGTTATAGACTGATACAGACTGTTATAGACTGTTATAGACTGATACAGACTGTTGCAGACTGTTACAGACTGTTATAGAGTGATACAGACTGTTACAGACTGTTACAGACTGTTGTAGACTGTTGTAGACTGTTACAGACTGTTACAGTCTGTTATAGACTGTTACAGACTGTTACAGACTGTTACAGACGGTTACAGACTGTTGTAGACTGTTACAGACTGTTATAGACTGTTACAGACTGTTACAGACTGTTGTAGACTGTTACAGACTGTTGCAGACTGTTATAGTGTTATAGACTGTTGCAGACTGTTATAGACTGTTATTATAGACTGTTGCAGACTGTTATAGACTGTTGCAGACTGTTACAGACTGTTGTAGACTGTTGTAGACTGTTACAGACTGTTACAGACTGTTGTAGACTGTTACAGACTGTTATAGACTGTTACAGACTGTTGTAGACTGTTGTAGACTGTTACAGACTGTTATAGACTGTTATAGACTGTTACAGACTGTTATAGACTGTTACATGCTGTTATAGACTGATACAGACTGTTATAGACTGTTACAGACTGTTACAGACTGATACAGACTGTTACAGACTGATACAGACTGTTATAGACTGTTGGAGACTGTTACAGACTGTTGTAGACTGTTATAGACTGTTATAGACTGTTGCAGACTGTTATAGACTGTTACAGACTGTTATAGACTGTTACAGACTGTTATAGACTGATACAGACTGTTATAGACTGTTGGAGACTGTTATAGATTGTTGGAGACTGTTGTAGACTGTTGTAGACTGTTACAAACTGTTATAGACTGTTGTAGACTGTTATAGACTGTTATAGACTGTTACAGACTGTTATAGACTGATACAGACTGTTATAGACTGTTATAGACTGTTACAGACTGTTATAGACTGTTACAGACTGTTATAGACTGTTACAGACTGATACAGACTGTTATAGACTGATACAGACTGTTATAGACTGATACAGACTGTTATAGACTGTTACAGACTGTTATAGACTGTTACAGACTGTTATAGACTGTTATAGACTGATACAGACTGTTATAGACTGATACAGATTGTTACAGACTGTTATAGACTGATACAGACTGTTATAGACTGATACAGACTGTTGCAGACTGTTACAGACTGTTATAGAGTGATACAGACTGTTATAGACTGTTGTAGACTGTTACAGACTGTTACAGACTGTTGTAGACTGTTACAGACTGTTGCAGACTGTTATAGTGTTATAGACTGTTGCAGACTGTTATAGACTGTTATTATAGACTGTTGCAGACTGTTATAGACTGTTGCAGACTGTTACAGACTGTTGTAGACTGTTACAGACTGTTACAGACTGTTGTAGACTGTTATAGACTGTTACAGACTGTTACAGACTGTTGTAGACTGTTGTAGACTGTTACAGACTGTTACAGACTGTTGTAGACTGTTACAGACTGTTACAGACTGTTACAGACTGTTACAGACTGTTACAGACTGTTACAGACTGTTGTAGACTGTTACAGACTGTTGTAGACTGTTACAGACTGTTATAGACTGTTACAGACTGTTGTAGACTGTTACAGACTGTTGTAGACTGTTGTAGACTGTTACAGACTGTTACAGACTGTTGTAGACTGTTACAGACTGTTACAGACTGTTACAGACTGTTGTAGACTGTTACAGACTGTTACAGACTGTTATAGACTGTTACAGACTGTTATAGACTGTTGTAGACTGTTACAGACTGTTATAGACTGTTACAGACTGTTGTAGACCACAAAGAAATGTGGTCTACTCCATTCAGTGCAGTGCAGACTGCAGCGAGCGTTACACTGGAGAAACAAAACAGTAGGGATGCACCGATGTAAACATTTTAGCCGATACCGACACCCGATATTAATGATGCTGTTATGGCCGATACCGATATTAGCCGATACCGATATTTATTTATTTTTAATTCTGAGATCACATTTTATACAGACTGAAAATCATGCAAAATGAATTTTTGAATGTCTTCTATTATTTTCAAAACGTGTTTTGACTTTTTTTTTCAATTTAAATTTTTTTTTATAGTGTAACATTGTGTTCTGCGTCCTGATTGGCTAAGGGACTTGCCGATTGATGTTATAGATGGGGGACACGGGGGGACAGACTGGAACTAGACCAGGACCAGACCGGGACTAGACCAGGACTAAACGCGGACTAAACCAGGTCTAGACCAGGTCTAAACAAGGACTAAACCAGGACTAGACCAGGACTAAACAAGGATTAAACCAGGACTGGACCAGGTCTAAACCAGGATTAAACTACGGCGTGCGGCTCTTTGCCTGGTTTCGTGCGGCTCTTGCGTTCGTTCATGTCGAGGTTTGATGTGCTCGGACTGCGTGCCTACTCGCCGGTCTTGCGCCGGTCATGCTGCGCTATCACGGATTTGAGCTAGATGAGCGCACGTGTCCGCATGCACCCCCCCCCCACACACACACACACACACACACACTTCACTAACTACATTTTTTGAAAATATACGAAAGTTTGAGTGTTTAAACGACAGAGAAATGTGAGAAAACGTTAATTTGAGGGATTACTGTACTGACAAATATCGGCCCACTCTTACACATCGGGCAGATACCAATATGTTAAAATTTGGCAATATCGGCCGATACCGATGTTAATGCCGATATATTGTGCATCCCTACAAAACAGCCACTTCAGATGTACCAACACAGACGGGAGAGCCAGAGTGGACCTCAGTCTGCCGTACATCTCCACCTAAAAGGACCTCAGTCTGCCGTACATCTCCACCTAAAAGGACCTCAGTCTGCCGTACATCTCCACCTAAAAGGACCTCAGTCTGCCGTACATCTCCACCTAAAAGGACCTCAGTCTGCCGTACATCTCCACCTAAAAGGACCTCAGTCTGCCGTACATCTCCACCTAAAAGGACCTCAGTCTGCCGTACACCTCCACCTAAAATGACCTCAGTCTGCTGTACACCTCCACCTAAAAGCACCTCAGTCTGCCGTACATCTCCACCTAAAAGGACCTCAGTCTGCCGTACATCTCCACCTAAAAGGCCCTCAGTCTGCCGTACACCTCCACCTAAAAGGACCTCAGTCTGCCGCACATCTCCACCTAAAAGGACCTCAGTCTGCCGTACATCTCCACCTAAAAGGACCTCAGTCTGCCGTACACCTCCACCTAAAAGGACCTCAGTCTGCCGCACATCTCCACCTAAAAGGACCTCAGTCTGCCGTACATCTCCACCTAAAAGAACCTCAGCCTGCCGCACATCTCCACCTAAAAGCCACGGACCACTCCTTTGAGGACAGTGAGGTCCAGATCTTGGCCAGAGAAAAGAACTGGTTTGAGAGGAGGAGTTAAAGAGGTGATTTTTGTCAAGAAAGAGAATCCTTCCTTGAACAGAAATGGAGGTCTCAGACATCATTTGTCTCCATTGACAATCCTATCTATCCTCAAACCTCAATCAAAACAAACAAAGAAAACAATAGGGCAGCAGGTCAGGTCCAGAGGTGTGAAAACACCATTATGATCCTGAATTGTTCTGCTAACAAGACCCACACTCCACTCCCACTGCAGTGAGAGAGACGTTATAGACTGTTATAGACTGTTGTACACTGTTATAGACTGTTATAGACTGTTATAAACTGTTATAGACTGTTATAGACTGATACAGACTGATACAGACTGATACAGACTGATACAGACTGATACAGACTGATACAGACTGTTATAGACTGATACAGACTGTTATAGACTGTTATAGACTGTTATAGACTGATATAGACTGTTATAGACTGATACAGACTGTTATAGACTGATACAGACTGTTATAGACTGTTATAGACTGATACAGACTGTTATAGACTGATACAGACTGTTATAGACTTATAAACTGTTATAGACTGTTATAGATTGATACAGACTGATACAGACTGATACAGACTGTTATAGACTGATACAGACTGATACAGACTGATACAGACTGTTGTAGGCTGCTGTAAACCACTGTAAACTGTTATAAACACATAATCACAGTGTTATCTCATGTCTTACCCACAGCTTGTCTCCAGCAGACTGTCCCCGACCTGCAGAGACGCCATGCCAAAGTCTGCGATGCGAATGTTGTTCTTCTCGTCCAAAAGGAGGTTCTCGGGCTTCAGATCTCGGTGACTGGGATGACATAAGAAAGACTCGGGTTAACGCTAAATTTACTCATGTAACTAGGGTTCTATGAATCACAAATGACCGCCAGAGAGTGGTCCGAGTATTAGTTTTAGTAGTTAGGGGTGGGACAAGATCTCATCTCAAGCATTAACTGTATAAAGAAGTGGGGAGTGTGACGTCACCCATAGCTTTCAGCTCCAGTCAAATGAAGCTCACAGAGGCTAGCTGTTATAGGAACAAATTTAGAGACAAGTTTCGTAATAGGAATAGGAATTTATTTACGGACAAAATGGCGAGAATTGTAATGTACAAAAGTAAAAATACAATACTTAAGTAAAAATTTTAAGTATCTGTACTTACTTTTTATTTTTAGCACATTTTTTTTTTATTTAATTTTATTTTTAGCACATTTAATTTTTATTTAGTTATTTATTATTTTAGTTATTTAGTTATTTAATTATTTTATTTATTATTTATTATTATTTTTTATTTAGTTCTTTTATTTATTTAATTTTTTATTTAATTTTATTTATTAGCACATTTGATTTTTATTTAGTTATTATTTTAGTTGTTTAATTTTTTATTTTATTTTTAGCACATTTAATTTTTATTTTGTTATTTATTAGTTTATCTTAAGATGCGTGAAAAGTCCCTCAGTCGTCCAGGTAGAATCCATGATAACAGGAGAAGTTCAATTTGTCAACTGGACAAAGTTTGTTTGGTTGAAAACGTTTCGCCGCTCATCCGAGAGGCTTCGTCAGCTCTAATAAGAATACTGGTAAGACACTTGCTTATATCTTGCTGTAGGGAGGAGCTACCTAGCTAACTACTTTCCGGAACTATCTCATTGGTTTCCGTCTTTTGTTTCTCTGGCGTCTAGCTAACGATCCCTATTCATCCCTACACGGCTGTTTTTCACACCTCTGGCCCTGACCTGGCTAGCCCTATTGTTTCCCTGTTTGCTTGATCTACGCTTAAGAATGGAATTGTAGATGGGAGACAAATTATGTCTGACTCCACCATTCCTGTTCAGAGAAGGATTCTCTTTTTTGACAAAAATAGCCTCTTTAACTCCCCTCTCAAACCAATTCTTTTCCCTGGCTAAGATCTGAACCTCACTGTCCTCAAATGAATGACCCGTGGCTTCTAGGTGAAGATATACGGCAGAAGACGGTCCACTCTGGCACGCCCGTCTGTGTTGGTACATCCTCTTGTGAAGTGGCTGCTTGGTTTCTCCATTCTTAAGCGTAGATCAAGCAAACAGGGAAACAATAGGGCTAGAGCCAGGTCAGGGCCAGAGGTGTGAAAAACAGCCGTGTAGGGATGAATAGGGATCGTTAGCTAGACGCCAGAGAAACAAAAGACGGAAACCAATGAGATAGTTCCGGAAAGTAGTTAGCTAGGTAGCTCCTCCCTACAGCAAGATATAAGCAAGTGTCTTACTAGTATTCTAATTAGAGCTGACGAAGCCTGTCGGATGAGCGGCGAAACGTTTTCAACCAAACATACTTTGTCCAGTTGACAAATTGAACTTCTCCTGTTATCATTTATTAGTTTAGTTATTTAGTTATTTAATTTTTTTAGCACATTTAATTTTTATTTAGTTATTATTTTACTTATTTAATTTTTTATTTAATTTTATTTTTAGCACATTTAATTTTTATTTACTTATTTATTATTTTAGTTATTTAGCTATTTAATTATTTTATTTTTAGCACATTTGATTTTTATTTAGTTATTTATTATTGTAGTTATTATTATTATTATTTTTTTTAGCACGATTGATTTTTATTTTGTTATTTATTATTTTAGTTATTTCATTTTCAGTTTTATTTTTAGCACATTTAATTTGAGTTGAGTCCTAAATTTGAGCAGAACCAAATACACAAAAACGTCTAGAAAATTTAAGAAATCAACTGAATCACTTAAAATCAGCCAGATTCTTCATCGAAGTCACTACATTTCATCCTTTAATTGTTCTAAAAATCTCTGCAAATTACTTTTACTTTTTATTCCTTAAGTACATTTTTAAACAGTTATTTTGATAGTGATGATAGTGATTTTGAAGTGTTTATAAAGTTTATAAAGTAAAGACGCTGACCATGTGGAGTGGCTGTGGCAGAAGTCCAGAGCGGAGATGATTTGTCTGAAGAACTTTCTGGCCTCTTTGGGAGTGAGTCGTCCTTTTTTCACCAGATAATCGAACAGCTCCCCCCCGGACACATGTTCCAGCACCAGATATCTGCAGAACCACAAGAACCACAAGAACCACAAGTTTAGATCTGGGACAGGTTTAGGTCCAGGACCAGCACCGGGTCTGCACACAATATTACATTTACAGTAAACTGAAGATATCGTAATATATGGCAAAAAGTCAAATCAAGCCAAGTTAGGATGAACTTTCTCTCTCTCCCACTCACATCTCTCTCTCACATCTCCCTCTCTCTCTCACGTTTCTCTCTCTCCCTCTCTCCCATCTCTCTCATAGGTGTCTCTCTCTCTCCCGTCTCGCTTTCTCTCTCTCACGTCTCTCTCTTACGTCTCTCTCTCTCTCACGTCTCTCTCTTACGTCTCTCTCTCTCTCACATCTCTCTCTCTCTCACGTCTCTCTCTCTCTCTCTCTCACATCTCTCTCTTATATCTCTCTCTCTCTCTCTCTCACATCTCTCTCTCTCTCACGTCTCTCTCTCTCTCTCTCTCACATCTCTCTCTTATGTCTCTCTCTCTGTCTCTCACATCTCTCTCTCTCATGTCTCTCTCTTATGTCCCTCTCTCTCTGTCTCTCACATCTCTCTCACATCTCTCTCTCTCTCTCTCACATCTCTCTCTCACACACATCACTCTCTCTCATGAGAGAGTGATGTGTCTTACGTCTCTCTCTCTCTCTCTCTCTCTCACGTCTCTCTCTCACACATCTCTCTCTCTCACTTCTGTCTCTCTCTATCTCACACACATCTCTCTCTCTCACTCTCTCTCACACATCTCTCTCACGTCTCTCTCTCTCTCTCTCACATCTCTCTCACGTCTCTCTCTCTCTCACACATCTCTCTCTCTCTCACACACATCTCTCTCTCATGTCTCTCTCTCACGTCTCTCTCTCTCTCTCTCTCACACATCTCTCTCTCTCACGTCTCTCTCTCTCTCTCTCTCACATCTCTCTCTCTCTCACGTCTCTCTCTCTCTCTTTCTCTCACACATCTCTCTCTCTCATGTCTCTCTCTTACGTCTCTCTCTCACATCTCTCTCTCTCACGTCTCTCTCTCTCACCTCTCTCTCTCTCTCTCTCACACATCTCTCTCTCTCACGTCTCTCTCTCTCACACACATCTCTCTCTCTCACATCTCTCTCACGTCTCTCTCTCACACATTTCTCTCTCTCATGCCTCTCTTACGTCTCTCTCTCTCTCACACATCTCTCTCACGTCTCTCTCTCTCTCACACACCTCTCTATCTCATGTCTCTCTCTTACGTCTCTCTCTCTCACATCTCTCTCTCTCTCACACATCTCTCTCTCTCATGTCTCTCTCTTACGTCTCTCTCTCACATCTCTCCCTCTCACGTCTCTCTCTCTCTCTCACACACACACATCTCTCTCTCTCTCACGTCTCTCTCTCCCTCACACACATCTCTCTCTCTCACATCTCTCTCTCTCTCACACACATCTCTCTCTCATGTCTCTCTCTTACGTCTCTCTCTCACATCTCTCTCTCTCTCTCACGTCTCTCTCTTATGTCTCTCTCTCTCTCACACATCTCTCTCTCTCACATCTCTCTCTCTATCACACACATCTCTCTCTCTCATGTCTCTCTCTTACGTCTCTCTCTCTCACATCTCTCTCTCTCATGTCTCTCTCTCTCTCACACATCTCTCTCTCTCATGTCTCTCTCTTACGTCTCTCTCTCACATCTCTCTCTCACGTCTCTCTCTCTCACACATCTCTCTCTCACATCTCTCTCTCACATCTCTCTCTCACGTCTCTCTCTCTCTCACACATCTCTCTCTCATCTCTCTCTCTCACGTCTCTCTCTCTCTCTCTCTCACACATCTCTCTCTCTCTCATCTCTCTCTCTCACGTCTCTCTCTCTCTCTCACGTCTCTCTCTCTCTCACACATCTCTCTCTCATATCTCTCTCTCTCACACACATCTCTCTCTCTCATGTCTCTCTCTTACGTCTCTCTCACATCTCTCTCTCTCTCTCTCTCTCACACATCTCTCTCTCTCATCTCTCTCTCTCACGTCTCTCTCTCTCTCACGTCTCTCTCTCTCTCTCACACATCTCTCTCTCATGTCTCTCTCTCTCTCACACATCTCTCTCTCTCATGTCTCTCTCTTACGTCTCTCTCACATCTCTCTCTCTCTCTCTCTCTCACGTCTCTCTCTCTCACACATCTCTCTCTCATCTCTCTCTCTCTCACGTCTCTCTCTCTCTCTCTCACACATCTCTCTCTCTCATCTCTCTCTCTCACGTCTCTCTCTCTCTCTCTCTCTCTCTCTCTCTCTCTCTCTCTCTCTCATCTCTCTCTCTCACGTCTCTCTCTCTCTCTCAGTCACACATCTCTCTCTCTCATGTCTCTCTCTCTCTCAGAAATCTCTCTCTCTCATGTCTCTCTCTCTCAGAAATCTCTCTCTCTCATGTCTCTCTCTCTCTCACATCTCTCTCTCTCATGTCTCTCTCTTACGTCTCTCTCTCACACACATCTCTCTCTCTCTCACGTCTCTCTCTCTCTCTCACATGTCTCTCTCTCTCTCTCTCTCTCACTCTCTCACGTCTCTCTCTCTCTCTCATCTCTCTCTTATGTCTTTCTCTCCCTCCCTCTCTCTCTTCATTGACCCACAAGGGAAATGATTTGGGTACAGTAGCTCACACATCACATTTTAATATATAACAGAGAGTAACAAAAATAGATGTTATAGCAAAAAAGACAGGAACAAAGTGCAAACAAGAGTAACTTAAAAAGGTAGCTGTTTTCAGGAAAAACCTGAAAAAATTTACTCTACACAGCTGCCACTGAGAGAGTTTTATCATGAGTAAAATGATCAGTGGAACAAAACGTTTTGTACTGTACTCACAATATGAAATCACTTCTTCCTACACTTAAGAAAACAACAACTCCTCACACTTAAAATAAGAAACAAAGAAATGAATTTTGATTGAATTAAGGAAAACACTATATTCTATGTTGGATCATTTTACTTGTCCAGTTGAATCTACTCAGATAAAGTGAAATGTTCTTAACTGAAGTCATTTTAACTTGCCTAGATATTGCTTTTTGCAAGGTACTGTTTTTTTAATCCAAAAACTTCCATTTTGTCTTATGTACATTAACTTCTTGGGTTCTGAAGATATAGTAACCTGCAGCCGAAACATGCCAACGAGGTAAATACACCTCCTACTGTATTGTCTTTAAAAAGAACCCAAGAAGATAAGGTCTTTTTTTTTTTTTCTTTTGTTGTCGGACTAATATTGTAGCCGCAGGAGGCGACAAGAGCGATCTGCTTCACCACCTCCGTCACAAACACATCCTGGAATATGAAGAATGCACAAAACTAAGATCTGCATCCTCTTCCACGTCTGCAGGGAACGTTCAAGTCGGCGCCGTGACACAAAACGCCACTCGGACGTCACTCAAAGACGCGTTTGCGAAAGGGGACCGCCTACGACAAGAAAAGCAAACGGTGGAACGATATTACCAACGCTGTTACTGTCCACTTCACCAAACACATGGAACCGCTTAGTACATGAAAAAAAGAAAAATACTGTCAAATACCGTGACACCGATATAATTTTGAAAAATACTGTGATATACATTTTTTGTCAATTTTCGGTCAATTGTCGGTCAGTTTTTGGTCAATTTTTGGCAGTTTTCTGTAAATTTTTGATACATTTTTGGTACATTTTTTTTTGGTCAATTTTCTGTAATTTTTTGGTCAATTAAAAAAAAAATTCGGCCAATTTCTGGTAAATTTTTGGTCAATTTCGGTAAATTTTCTGTCAATTTTTAGTCTTTTTTTTGGTCAATTTTTGGTCTATTTTGGGCAAATTTTTTGTCCATTTTCAGTCAATTTTTTGTCAATTTTTTGTCAATTTCTGTCAATTTTCTGTCAATTTGCATCCTCTTCCACGTCTGCAGGGAACGTTCAAGTCGGCGCCGCGACACAAAACGCCACTCGGACGTCGCTCAAAGACGCGTTTGCTAAGGGGACCGCCTACGACAAGAAAAGCGGTGGAACGGTATTACCAATGTTGTTACTGTCCACTTCACCAAACACATGGAACCGCTTAGTACATGAAAAAAAGAAAAATACTGTCAAATACCGTGACACGTGATATAATTTTGAAAAATACTGTGATATCAATTTTTTTGTAAATTTTCGGTCAATTGTCGGTCAGTTTTTGGTCAATTTTTGGCAGTTTTCTGTCAATTTTTGATACATTTTTGGTAAATTTTTTTGTCAATTTTCTGTAATTTTTTGGTCAATTAAAAAAAAAAATTCGGTCAATTTCTGGTCAATTTTTGGTCAATTTCGGTAAATTTTCTGTCAATTTTTTGTCTTTTTTTTTGTAAATTTTTGGTCTATTTTGGGCAAATTTTTTGTCCATTTTCAGTCAATTTTTTGTCAATTTTTTGTCAATTTCTGTCAATTTTCTGTCAATTTGCATCCTCTTCCACGTCTGCAGGGAACGTTCAAGTCGGCGCCGCGACACAAAACGCCACGCGTTTGCTAAGGGGACCGCCTACGACAAGAAAAGCAGTGGAACGGTATTACCAATGTTGTTACTGTCCACTTCACCAAACACATGGAACCACTAAGTACATGAAAAAAAAAAAAAACGTTAAATACGTGGCACTGATATAATTTTGAGAAATACCGTGATATCAGTTTTTGGTCACACCGCCCAGCTCTTATTCATGATAAAACTTAATTCAAGTAGCTTTTGGGGAGCACCTGTTTTGAACTTCTACGACTTCCTTTGTGTTTTTATACTTTTTTGTCTGTGTTTGCTCATGTGTGGATTGTGTCACCACGGTAACTGCTGAACATTCCGCTAATAGAGATAAACGTAAACAAACACCCCCAGTGAAAAAACGTCAGTGCAAAGTATCAGCACAGTCTGTTATCTGGAAATGACACTTGCCCATATGTCAAACTGTATTAACCTGTCACGTTTTGTTTTGTTTGTCATTAAAGTGAGCGGTCTTCCGTCACATTTACCCAAAATCAGGAATTTCAGGGTAAAACGCCACATTCTGCTGTCATAAACCTGCACGGGAGATTCATCCAAAACCAATGATTTGTCCCAGTTTTATACAAGAAATGTCCAAGGTGTCCCTATTTTTGACTAAACTACGACTAAACCATCAGGTCTAAACCAGGACTAAAACAGGACTAAAACAGGACTAAACCAGGACTACATCAGGACTAAACCAGGACTACATCAGGTCTAAACCAGGACTAAAACAGGACTAAAACAGGACTAAACCAGGACTACATCAGGTCTAAAATAGGACTAAACCAGGACTAAACCAGGACTACATCAGGACTAAACCAGGACTACATCAGGACTAAAACAGGACTACATCAGGTCTAAACCAGGACTAAACCAGGACTAAACCAGGACTACATCAGGACTAAACCAGGACTAAACCAGGACTACATCAGGACTAAAACAGGACTAAACCAGGACTAAAGTAGGACTAAACCAGGACTACATCAGGTCTAAACCAGGACTAAACCAGGACTACATCAGGACTAAACCAGGACTAAACCAGGACTAAAGTAGGACTAAACCAGGACTACATCAGGTCTAAACCAGGACTAAAACAGGACTAAAACAGGACTAAACCAGGACTAAAACAGGACTAAACCAGGACTAAACCAGGACTAAGGTAGGACTAAACCAGGACTAAACCAGGACTAAAGTAGGACTAAACCAGGACTACATCAGGTCTAAACCAGGTCTAAACCAGGACTAAACCAGGACTAAAGTAGGACTAAACCAGGACTAAACCAGGACTACATCAGGTCTAAACCAGGACTAAACCAGGACTAAACCAGGACTACATCAGGACTAAACCGGGACTAAACCAGGACTAAAGTAGGACTAAACCAAGACTACATCAGGTCTAAACCAGGACTAAAACAGGACTAAAACAGGACTAAACCAGGACTACATCAGGTCTAAAATAGGACTAAACCAGGACTAAACCAGGACTACATCAGGACAAAACCAGGACTAAACCAGGACTAAAGTAGGACTAAACCAGGACTACATCAGGTCTAAACCAGGACTAAAACAGGACTAAAACAGGACTAAACCAGGACTAAAACAGGACTAAACCATGACTAAACCAGGACTAAGGTAGGACTAAACCAGGACTAAACCAGGACTAAAGTAGGACTAAACCAGGACTACATCAGGTCTAAACCAGGTCTAAACCAGGACTAAACCAGGACTAAACCAGGACTAAACCAGGACTAAAGTAGGACTAAACCAGGACTAAACCAGGACTACATCAGGTCTAAACCAGGACTAAACCAGGACTAAACCAGGACTAAACCAGGACTAAAGTAGGACTAAACCAGGACTACATCAGGTCTAAACCAGGACTAAACCAGGACTAAAGTAGGACTAAACCAGGACTACATCAGGTCTAAACCAGGACTAAACCAGGACTAAACCAGGACTAAAGCAGGACTAAACCAGGGCTAAAACAGGATTAAACCAGGACTAAAACAGGACTAAAACAGGACTAAACCAGGACTAAAGTAGGACTAAACCAGGACTAAACCAGGACTAAACCAGGACTAAAGCAGGACTAAACCAGGACTAAAACAGGACTAAACCAGGACTAAACCAGGACTAAAGTAGGACTAAACCAGGACTAAAACAGGACTAAACCAGGACTAAAACAGGATTAAACCAGGACTAAAACAGGACTAAAACAGGAATAAACCAGGACTAAAGTAGGACTAAACCAGGACTAAACCAGGACTAAACCAGGACTACATCAGGTCTAAACCAGGACTAAAACAGGACTAAACCAGGACTAAACCAGGACTAAGGTAGGACTAAACCAGGACTAAACCAGGACTAAAGTAGGACTAAACCAGGACTACATCAGATCTAAACTAGGACTAAACCAGGACTACATCAGGTCTAAACCAGGACTAAACCAGGACTAAACCAGGACTAAAGTAGGACTAAACCAGGACTACATCAGGTCTAAACTAGGACTAAACCAGGACTACATCAGGTCTAAACCAGGACTAAACCAGGACTAAAGCAGGACTAAACCAGGACTAAAACAGGACTAAAGTAGGACTAAACCAGGACTACATCAGGTCTAAACTAGGACTAAACCAGGACTACATCAGGTCTAAACCAGGACTAAACCAGGACTAAACCAGGACTAAAGTAGGACTAAACCAGGACTAAAACAGGATTAAACCAGGACTAAAACAGGACTAAAACAGGACTAAACCAGGACTAAAGTAGGACTAAACCAGGACTAAACCAGGACTACATCAGGTCTAAACCAGGACTAAACCAGGACTAAACCAGGACTAAAACAGGACTAAACCAGGACTAAACCAGGACTAAAGTAGGACTAAACCAGGACTAAAACAGGACTAAACCAGGACTAAAACAGGACTAAACCTGGACTAAAACAGGATTAAACCAGGACTAAAACAGGACTAAACCAGGACTAAAGTAGGACTAAACCAGGACTAAACCAGGACTACATCAGGTCTAAACCAGGACTAAAACAGGACTAAACCAGGACTAAACCAGGACTAAGGTAGGACTAAACCAGGACTAAACCAGGACTACATCAGGTCTAAACCAGGACTAAACCAGGACTAAACCAGGACTAAACCAGGACTAAACCAGGACTAAAGTAGGACTAAACCAGGACTAAACCAGGACTAAACCAGGACTAAAACAGGATTAAACCAGGACTAAAACAGGACTAAACCAGGACTAAAGTAGGACTAAACCAGGACTAAACCAGGACTACATCAGGTCTAAACCAGGACTAAAACAGGACTAAACCAGGACTAAACCAGGACTAAGGTAGGACTAAACCAGGACTAAAGTAGGACTAAACCAGGACTACATCAGGTCTAAACTAGGACTAAACCAGGACTACATCAGGTCTAAACCAGGACTAAACCAGGACTAAACCAGGACTAAAGTAGGACTAAACCAGGACTACATCAGGTCTAAACTAGGACTAAACCAGGACTACATCAGGTCTAAACCAGGACTAAACCAGGACTAAAGCAGGACTAAACCAGGACTAAAACAGGACTAAACCAGGACTAAACCAGGACTAAAGTAGGACTAAACCAGGACTACATCAGGTCTAAACCAGGACTAAACCAGGACTAAACCAGGACTAAAGCAGGACTAAAGCAGGAATAAACCAGGACTAAAGTAGGACTAAACCAAGACTAAAACAGGACTAAACCAGGACTAAAACAGGATTAAACCAGGACTAAAACAGGACTAAACCAGGACTAAACCAGGACTAAACCAGGACTAAACCAGGACTAAACCAGGACTAAAACAGGACTAAAACAGGACTAAAACAGGACTAAAGTAGGACTAAACCAGGACTAAAACAGGACTAAACCAGGACTAAAACAGGATTAAACCAGGACTAAAACAGGACTAAACCAGGACTAAACCAGGACTAAAGCAGAACTAAACCAGGACTAAAACAGGATTAAAACAGGACTAAAACAGGACTAAAGCAGGACTAAACCAGGACTAAACCAGGAGTAAAACAGGACTAAACCAGGACTAAAACAGGATTAAACCAGGACTAAAACAGGATTAAACCAGGACTAAAACAGGACTAAACCAAGACTAAACCAGGACTAAAGCAGAACTAAACCAGGACTAAAACAGGATTAAAACAGGACTAAAACAGGACTAAAACAGGACTAAAGCAGGACTAAACCAAGACTAAACCAGGAGTAAAACAGGACTAAAGCGGGACTAAAGCAGGACTAAACCAGGACTAAACCAAGACTAAACCAGGACTAAGGCAGGACTAAAGCAGGACTAAAACAGAACTAAACTAGGACTAAACTAAAACAGGACTATGATCATTTTTGACTAATCGGATCCCCACCAGCAGTAAAGACGAGCATAAATTGTCATTTGTTTAGCCAAAATACAGAAAACGGTGTTTGTGAATGACCATAAAGCAAAAATAAATAAATAAATAAATAAATGTATATACAGTACCAAACATCCCAACCCCGGTGTGTCCCAGTTTGGAATTTTTAAAATCTGGTTACCCTAACTCACCTAGCGACTGATGTCATCAACATTCCCCAGGGGTGTGATGCTAACTGTAGGCACTGCTCTGTCTGAGACCTTATTAAGCTTATATCTGTGCTTTATTTTAACACAATAAACTGGAATTACAATGGGTTTGTTGATTTGTGCTGTTAAAAAAGTCCCACACATAAACACCCCTGAGCTCTACTCACACTTACGTCACAAAGATGTTTGGAAACGTGCGGATGACGACTTCCTGTTGGCGATAGGAACTCTGACAAACTCTGGAAAACTGACAAAATGGCCCAGTTTTCTTCATCTAGATGTCATTGTATTCTTTCTTTTTTGCTTTATTAGAGACCTAAACCAAGAAAAACTTCAATACTTTTGTTCCGGAAGCATTTTGCTTGTAGACAAGTGTTATAGAACATGTTTTATAATGTAAAACAATAATGTAATGCTTAAAACATGTATAAATGGGGCATTGAGGAGTAAGTTGGCGCCAGTCAGAGGTAATCTTTGAATCCGATTGGCTGAAACGTCACAACAAAGTGAGAAATCACACTTTTGTTAGATCCGGTTTAGACATGTTTCTCTCAGATGTGATGCTAAACGTACGGTTCTGGCGCTCGCTCTTTAATCTGCGCTCGTTCATCTGCGTCAGACGTGATCCTTCTCGAGTGGAGCCCCCTGCTGTCTGATTTATGGGCAGATTAACGTGTCCGCCGGTGCGCTGGTCCGTCGCCGTTCTAAGTGGTGATTTGAGAGTGAAATAGAATGCAGTAGCTCCCGGTTCCCTTATGCACGCTACGCTTCTGTTAAATTATGGAACGCGGCGGTAACAGTCTGTGGGTCTGTGATAAACTGCTTCTTGTTAAACGTAAACATATAGCAGGCCTGGTGTAGCGTATTTTCCGCTCGGGTGCATTATCAAATATTTACTATGAGGAATAACGTGGACTGTGGAGTTTATTCTGCCTTTATCTCATTTTTAGCTCTAACGTCTGTTGTATTTTGCTTTATCTCCTTCATATTCAAACCACAATGCGTCCATAAGATTTGGTGTGCTTCTAGGGATGCGCCGATCCACATTTTTTCACTTCCGATCAGATACCTGAATTTGGATATCTGCCGACACCGATACTATTCCGATACCAAAACGGTTTGTTTCAATATTATCATCATTATTGTTAAACTACACATAAACTCATCTCTACAGGCAGTCGGCCGATGATATGAACAAATGTTTGTCCCAAAAGGAAACTTGAGGTAAGTACAAGTCATTGTCCTGTAGAATTACATGCAATGGATGCTGCGATTGTAGCTCAGTTGTGTGAGCCTCTGCACTTTTTTACCTGGAGCGCCGCACAACAGAGTCCGTGTGAATCGCGGTCAGGCCAGTGCACAGTGAGGCTTATCACTGACACTGGGCAGAACGATGTCCAAATATCTGGAGTAAAGCTCAGATCTGGAACTCTTTTTAGCTTCTCGGCTAACTTGGTTGACGCTCGGTTGTAGAGTTCGGGTAGCGCAGTCTCTGATAAATCGCATCCGCCTCTCGGTACAACTGCTTTGCAAACATCGCACGTTGCTGTCTCGCTTTGAGGTGTTTCTAGTAAAAAGTATTTCCACACAGCGGACATGTTGTGATGAAAAGTTGGTCAACTGCCTCGTGCTGCTCAATGTTCGCCTGTTAGCTCGCGCTGCTAGTTCGCCTGCTAGCTGGCTGCAAACTGTGGAATGGATTTCCAGAACGGAGGCGTGTCTCATCATTACTCTGTGTCTCATTGAGATCCGCCTCCGTTCAGGAAATCCATTCCACATTTTGCAGCAGGAGCAGAGCAGCCGACAGGGAATCACTCGTGGAGTCATTTCAGCAGATAATGTGTATATAGAGTAGAGATGCGCGGATGGGCTTTTTTCCATCCGCAACCGCATGAAAAAAACGTCATCCGTCCGCTATCCATTTGCACGCACGTTTTTTCAGGAATTTTCAAAACCGCGCCCGTCCGTCATCCGCCAACTTATGATAATTCCAAAATTCTCTGCACTGCACAGCCCCATAACGTGCATTTTAAAAAATTTGGTTGTTCAACTGCCACCCGCCCGAATTTAATAAAAAATATTATTTTTCGTCACGTCATCCACCCGCTCCGCGGTTTAGCCGCGGTGCCTGCGGCTAAACCGCCATCCGCGCATCTCTAATACACAGACATGGATCATGGATCGGAAATTCAGGTTGGATCGGAAATTTCCAATCCGTGAATTACGTTGATATCGGAACCCGATACCGATACTGGATCGGATCGGCCCCATCCTTAATTAAAAGTAAAGCCCTATTCGGACGGAATTAGTTTTATGGTATGAAGTAATAATTACCAGGGAATTTAGTCCTGTCTGAACGCGCCATGTCCGTAAACATAACGGAGTATGTCTGTGAAATTTACAGCGAGTTTCACCTTCTGTAAAACGGTCTGGAGGAATTACCGTAGGTAATATTAATCCCGTGTGAATGCGACCCTCGGTAAAGATGTATGTAATATTTCGTCACATCCGAAGCGCTTTTCTTGGGGTCATTTATATTCCAGAGGTCCTGTGATAAACCGACATTACTCTACATCCCCCTGGAAAACTAATCCCGTCCAAATAGGGCTTTATTAGCCTATTAGCCAGCAGTGTTTGCTTATGTGTGCATTCTGTAACTCTTAAAGGTCACATGACATGGTACTTCTTGATGCTTTTATATGGCTCCTTAATGGTTCCCTAATACTGTAAATGAATCCTTCTTCAAAATCAACACTCAGTGCATGAGAAACAGAGATAAGATGAGAAAGAGTCATTTTTCTCTCTCTGATCAGGCCATTATGGGCGTTGTTGCTTGAATGCAAATGAGGAGAAAAGAGATGGCCTATAGTAGAGGATGGGGGCGTGGCCAAACTCTCCGCTCTCAGCTCTCAACTGTACGCTCTGATCCATTTCCGCGTTTTTGCGCAGAGAAGAGATGAGAAGCGTTCCATTGAAAAATAAACACATTTCCACAGAAAATAAAATTAAACCACTGCTGTTCAAAGGTCCAGAGGCTCAGATAAAGGACTTCCGAGCCTAGAAACACTCGGACGTGCCTCCAGGCAAATAAAAAAACGCATTTCGCATTGCCTAGCGCATTCGCAGTCCAAACTCTCTGGGCGTGATTTACAGAGACGCTGAGTACAGACAGACGGGGGTGGAACTGCATTTGCATTTCTTTTTTCGATCTGACGTCAATAAGTTGCCTTGTTCAGAATCGCCGGTTTGAGCTGTGTTTTTTTGTAACGCAGAAAAGGATCGCAAATGCTCAGTTTAGACATTTCACAACTTTTAACCATGGGGGGGGGGAGCTAAATAGGGTAGGGGAGCTCACATTAACGTTCAAAAACCTCAGAAAGGGAAAATTTCATGCCATGGAACCTTTAAAGATTCCACCACTAGAGATACATTTAGAACACCCCCAGAGTAAAGTCAAAATATGCAAAAACTCATATTCTGTGTTTCCCAGCCAGAGGCCCCTGGGAATACACGAGCACTTAGCCCAGGCTCTTTGGAACAATTCCAGATTCAAAAGACGGGAGTTTCACATAAACGTACACACCGTAGATTTAAAGCCTTGTGAATTGTGTTTAAAGCGAAAAGAATCTTTTGCACTCACAGATATTTCTTGTTCTCGTAGACGTCGTGCAGCTTTAGGACGTGCGGGTGTTCGATGAGCTTCAGGATGGCGATCTCTCTCTCCACCTGAACACACAAATAAGACCAGAGTCAAACTGAAAAAGTGCAAAAACAATCGTGTAATGTAGTCAACTTCTACTGTTCACATGGTTCAAACTCACTCCGACCACTGCACTCTGTGTGTCCTTCAGCAAGACACTATACGAAACATGTAATGGTATACCATACTTTTCAAACTATAAGCTGCTACTTCTCACACTACGGACCCTGCGGTTTATAATCAAGTGTGGCTTATGTATGGATTAATTCTTGCGAGTGACACGGAGTGCGACAACGAAAGAGAGACTGAGAAAGTGTGTGATGAAGACAAACTGAAGCTGTTCAATTCAGTGACTTTTCTGGTAGGTGAAAATACCTACGGTAAATAAGTGAGGAGAGTTCATGAATTAATGAAGCCTTGTTTTAGCCACTTAAAACCTCCTACAGGCATCAACAGTTCTGTGAGATAAAGTTTCAAGTTTAACTTTAAGGGTTTACCCCTAAAGACCCCTGGTCTTTCCTTCCTGCTGCTGTCAGACTGCACAATGATCAATGCTCGTCATGTTCATCTCCATAGCAACCATGTGTCATCTCCATAGTAATAATTACAATGTGCAATATTATTTAAAGTCACTTTACCTGCTACTTATTTATTTAACCACCACTGTCCATCACAGCACTGTTCACAATCATCTGAGTCACTTTATTGTAGTGATATTATATATGACTGAACTGGAGTCACTTTAACTGCTGTTAGTTCACTGCTCAGAATCAAAGACATTTATTGTGCAGCGTTCCTGTGCCTTTTAAAGGAAAAGTAACGTTTTTTTTTTTTACAATCTGAGCCTTCTTTCAGCAATAAAACAAGTAGTTTTACTCACCCATAGCAGTTTGGTGTCAATTGGAGCAGTATCGCAGAACTTATGTTGTAGCCGTTCTGTTCTACTAATGATCCCGTATCCGTTAGCGTAAGTGTTCGGGGCATTACTTTGCGGTGTCCAAATAACACAAACTTTAGCACTTTTCAAATCACAGAAGATCGCTGTGTCAGCGTAGACTTTTAGTGGATTCCAAAACTGAAACCCGATATCCAGCTATAGTTTCATTTGATGACGTCATCAGAGAGGACAGTGCGCATGCGTGAACTCAGCTGTTTTGTAAACACCGCTAGTCCGAAAGAAGCTAACACCGCTCTGAACTTTACTTTTCTGTTGCGATATCGGGTTTCAGGCCGTTTTGGAATCTACTAAAAGTCTACGCTGACACAGCGATCTTCTGTGATTTGAAAAGTGCTAAAGTTTGTGTTATTTGGAGAGCGCAAATCAGTGCCCCGAGCACTCATGCTAACGGATACGGGATCATTACTAGAACAGAACGGCTCAACATAAGTTCTACGATACTGCTCCAATTGACACCAAACTGCTATGGGTGAGTAAAACTACTTGTTTTATTGCCGAAAGAAGACTCAGATTGTAAAAAAAAAATGTTAATTTTCCTTTAACCTTACAGTGTTGTGTTTTTTAGTTGATTGTACATACTTATTATTATTATTATTATTTATCTTAATTTTGATGCATGCTCATATTTTCCTACTGTTTCTGAAACTTGAGTTGTGACACTGCAATTTCCCCATTGTGGGACAAATAAAGGATTATCTTATCTTATCTTATCTTAAAGTTAAACTTGAAACTTTATTTGCAGGCTTCCAGAGGCTACAGGCTGGCCATTTTACAGTTGTTTTACTGCCGTATTCCTGCCGTAGGCGCTGTTTGAAAAAGCACGTACTGGTATTTATGTTAATTAAAATTAAAATAAAAAAATCACTTTTCTGTGTAAATATCTCAAGCTACAATGTGGACAACTGCGGCTTATATATGTACAAATCTTAATTAAAAAAAAAAAAAGGTTGATGTGGCTTATAGTGAGGTGCATTCTATAGAACAAAAAGTACATTAATAATAATATATATATTATATATACTGATAGATGTTAAAAGTGTAGACATATTAAAGTGAATGTATGTGAATGTGCAGACGCTTTCAGATAGAACTGCTGCTTGTAGACACACTGGACCTTCTGATAAACTACCATTTTTGCCTTATTTTGCATAAATTTCCTATTTTGACCCAATACAGGGGGTCCTCGGGTTACGACGTTGATCCGTTCTTAAGACGCGTCGTAACCCGAATTTCGTCGTAAACCGGATTTTGCCTTTGATCTTCCAACCAAAGCACCAATAACCTTTCCATCTCAATTATTAGACCACTACGCTGCTTGGTTATCACTGCCGCGTTCATAGGAGCAGATCAGAGCCCACATCAGGTACTTCCGCCCACATTCGACACGCACATGAGGCTGTCTTCTTCTCCCTACAACCACAACAGAGCGTATTCTTGCGCCGTGCGCCGCGCGCCGTTCGCGTTTGTTTACATCTCTTACCACGCTAAACCGCGTAAGACGGAATGACGCGTAATATATACATTTTTTTTTAATGGGGGCGCGTTCGTAACCACGAAACGTCGTAACCCGAGACCGTCGTAACCCGAGGACCCCCTGTACTATATCTTGGAAACTAAAGCCAATCAGCACTTCGGACTGACTTTCCCTTTATTAGTGACCTAAACCAAGACAAATGTCCCTACTTTTGTGCTTGTAGATTCTACAAACTGTCCCACAAACCATTATTGTGCCGTCTACTCTTTTAATGACAATAAAAGATTTTATTCTTTATTGTTTCCATTCTTTTTAATTTAATTTTACTATAATTATTTATGTATTTTATTATTATTAATTATTTTTATTATTATTATTTTATTTATTTATTTAGACGATAAAATGGTCATTGTTTAATTTTTTGGGGCGATTATCAGGATTCTATAAAATATCCCACAAAGCGTTATTGTACTGTCTACGCTTTTAACCACAATAAATGATTTTATTCTTGTTTCCATCCTTTTTTTTAAATTAAATTTTATTATTAATTTTATTATTTTCTTTGTTTCCATTATTTATTTTTTATGTTTTTTTTTTTTTTTGCATTGCTATGGATATGAATCTTTTTTATTTTAATATTATGAATAAGCTCCATATTTATAGTTAGTTATAGAATTGTACTTATTGTACTAATTGTTATAAGTCAAAACAACAAAGATTTGGCAGAAAACGTGATGGATCAGCACATTCTGGTGATAAAATGGTCATTGTCTTTGTTGGCGATTATCAAGATTCTATAAAATGTCCCAAAAACCATAACGTCTTCTGTTCATTTATTGTCCCGTCCCTGTTTATGTGGAACGAAAACTGCAAGTATCTTAAAAAAAAACATTAAATCAATCCAGGGCTTTAATTCCTGTAGATTTCCCAACATAAAACATTTGGTTTCACCTTCTATCGACCGTGTTCTGTGTAAGTGCTCGCTCGATGCTACGCTCTGTGGCTCTGTGCTCTTTTAATGGAACGTGAGAGGGGGCGGAGTCAGCTCTTCAGTCCCATTCACAAAGGAGAGGAGGAGGCGGGGCCAGGGGCGGGCACGGGACCAATCAGAGCGCGGGGCTACAGAGCCAATCAGAAGGCAGGGAGGTGAGGTAAGCGGCGTGAGCCTCGGCGTGGGAGGACAGACCAGACTGTGGCACCTGCTTTTATCCTTCTGTTCCATCACAAGAGGATATTTATGGATCAGATTAGACACATTTTCCCCTTCACTGTTTGAAATTCTCTCTCTCTGTCCTTTATCTCTCTACGTCTCTACATACCCCCATCTCTCTCTCTCTCTGTCCTTTATCTCTCTACGTCTCTACGTCTCTACATACCCCCATCTCTCTCTCTCTCTCTCTGTCCTTTATCTCTCTACGTCTCTACATACCCCCATCTCTCTCTCTCTCTCTCTGTCTCTCTGTCCTTTATCTCTCTACGTCTCTACATACCCCCATCTCTCTCTCTCTCTGTCCTTTATCTCTCTACGTCTCTACATACCCCCATCTCTCTCTCTCTCTCTCTGTCCTTTATCTCTCTACGTCTCTACATACCCCCATCTCTCTCTCTCTCTGTCCTTTATCTCTCTACGTCTCTACATACCCCCATCTCTCTCTCTCTCTCTCTCTGTCCTTTATCTCTCTACGTCTCTACATACCCCCATCTCTCTCTCTCTGTCCTTTATCTCTCTACGTCTCGGCATACCCCCATCTCTCTCTCTCTCTCTCTGTCCTTTATCTCTCTACGTCTCTACATACCCACATCTCTCTCTCTCTGTCCTTTATCTCTCTCTACGTCTCTACATACTCTCATCTCTCTCTCTGTCCTTTATCTCTCTCTCTGCGTCTCTACATACCCCCATCTCTCTCTCTGTCCTTTATCTCTCTCTCTGCATCTCTACATACTCTCATCTCTCTCTCTCTGTCCTTTATCTCTCTACGTCTCTACATACCCCCATCTCTCTCTCTCTCTGTCCTTTATCTCTCTACGTCTCTACATACCCCCATCTCTCTCTCTCTGTCCTTTATCTCTCTCTCTCTGCATCTCTACATACTCTCATCTCTCTCTCTGTGTCTCTACCTACTCTCATCTCTCTCCCTCTCTCTCTCTCCTTTATCTCTCTACATACCCCCATCTCTCTCTCTCTGTCCTTTATCTCTCTCTCTCTGCGTCTCTACATACTCTCATCTCTCTCTGTCCTTTATCTCTCTACAACTCTACATACCCCCATCCCTCTCTCTCTGTCCTTTATCTCTCTACGTCTCTACATACCCCCATCTCTCTCTCTCTGTCCTTTATCTCTCTCTCTCTGCATCTCTACATACTCTCATCTCTCTCTCTCTCTGTGTCTCTACCTACTCTCATCTCTCTCTCTCTCTCTGTCCTTTATCTCTCTACGTCTCTACATACCCCATCTCTCTCTCTCTGTCCTTTATCTCTCTCTCTGCGTCTCTACATACTCTCATTTCTCTCTCTCTCTGTCCTTTATTTCTCTACGTCTCTACATACCCCCATCTCTCTCTCTCTGTCCTTTATCTCTCTCTACGTCTCTACATACCCCCATCTCTCTCTCTCTCTCTGTCCTTTATCTCTCTTTCTCTGCGTCTCTACATACTCTCATCTCTCTCTCTCTACCTACTCTCATCTCTCTCTGTCCTTTATCTCTCTACGTCTCTACATACCCCCATCTCTCTCTCTCTGTCCTTTATCTCTCTCTACGTCTCTACATACCCCATCTCTCTCTCTCTCTCTCTCTGTCCTTTATCGCTCTCTCTGCGTCTCTACATACTCTCATCTCTCTCTCTCTGTCCTTTATCTCTCTCTACGTCTCTACATACCCCCATCTCTCTCTCTCTGTCCTTTATCTCTCTTTCTCTGCGTCTCTAAATACTCTCATCTCTCTCTCTCTCTGTCCTTTATCTCTCTACGTCTCTACATACCCCCATCTCTCTCTCTCTGTCCTTTATCTCTCTACGTCTCTACATACCCCCATCTCTCTCTCTGTCCTTTATCGCTCTCTCTGCGTCTCTACATACTGTCATCTCTCTCTCTTTGTCCTTTATCTCTCTCTACGTCTCTACATACCCCCATCTCTCTCTCTGTCCTTTATCTCTCTCTCTGCGTCTCTACATACTCTCATTTCTCTCTCTCTCTGTCCTTTATCTCTCTACGTCTCTACATACCCCCATCTCTCTCTCTGTCCTTTATCTCTCTCTACGTCTCTACATACCCCATCTCTCTCTCTCTGTCCTTTATCTCTCTCTCTGTGTTTCTACATACTCTCATCTCTCTCTCTCTGTGTCTCTACCTACTCTCATCTCCCTCTCTGTCCTTTATCTCTCTGCGTCTCTACATACCCCCATCTCTCTCTCTCTGTCCTTTATCTCTCTCTCTGCGTCTCTACATACTCTCATCTCTCTCTCTCTGTCCTTTATCTCTCTCTGTGTGTTGCTACATACTCTCATCTCTCTCTCTCTGTGTCTCTACCTACTCTCATCTCCCTCTCTGTCCTTTATCTCTCTACATACCCCCATCTCTCTCTCTCTGTCCTTTATCTCTCTCTCTGCGTCTCTACATACTCTCATCTCTCTCTCTCTGTCCTTTATCTCTCTACGTCTCTACATACCCCCATCTCTCTCTCTCTGTCCTTTATCTCTCTCTCTCTGCGTCTCTACATACTCTCATCTCTCTCTCTCTCTCTACGTCTCGACATACTCTCATCTCTCTCTGTCCTTTATCTCTCTCTCTGTGTCTCTCCATACTCTCATCCCTCTCTCTCTCTGTCCTTTATCTCTCTCTACGTCTCTACATACCCCCATCTCTCTCTCTCTCTCTGTCCTTTATCTCTCTCTCTCTGCGTCTCTACATACTCTCATCTCTCTCTCTCTCTACGTCTCTACATACTCTCATCTCTCTCTGTCCTTTATCTCTCTCTACGTCTCTACATACCCCCATCTCTCTCTCTCTCTCTCTGTCCTTTATCTCTCTCTCTGCATCTCTACATACTCTCATCTCTCTCTCTCTCTCTACGTCTCTACATACTCTCATCTCTCTCTCTCTCTCTACATACTCTCATCTCTCTCTCTCTCTCTACGTCTCTCCATACTCTCATCTCTCTCTGTCCTTGATCTCTCTCTCTCTATGTCTCTACATACCTTGATCTCTCTCTCTGTCCTTTCTCTCTCTCTTTCTCTACATACCCCCATCTCTCTCTCTGTCCTTTATCTCTCTAAGTCTCTACATACCCTCATTTCTATTTATTTATCTCTCTCTATCCTCTCTCTTTTTCTACATACCCCCATCTCTCTCTCTGTCCTTTATCTCTCTCTCTTTCCCTACATACCCACATTACTATATATCTCTCTCTCTCTCTCTCTCTCTCTCTTTCTCTACATTGGGGTATGTAGATCTCTCTCTCTCTGTCTCTCATACATACCACATAACTCTCTCTCTGTATATATATATACATTTATATATATACCCCCATCTCTCTCTCTCTCTCTCTCTACATACCCCATCTCTCTCTCTATCCTCTCTCTGTCTCTACATACCCTCGACCCACCCCTCCTCTCTCTCTACCCCATCTCTTTCTCTCTCTCATCTGTCTCTCTACATACCTCCATCTCTCTCTGTTCTTTCTCTCTTTCTCTACATACCCCATATAACTATTTATCTCTCTCTCTCTACATACCCCCATCTCTCTCTCTCCACACGTCCCCCTTCTCTCCCTCAGTTTCGAGCGATATCGGACCTTTAAAGGTGTGAAAAATGCAGCGTGATTCCGATGATCATGTGTAAAACGGTGGAGCAGGTGAATTTATGAATCTGCAGAAGCAGACTCCTCCTGAGACCAGAGACACAGATCTGAGAGAGAAACACAATACACAACTACTGTGTGTGTGTGTGTGTGTGTGCGCACGTGTGTGTGTGTGCACGTGTGTGTGTGTGTGTGCATGTGTGTGTGTGTGTGTGCATGTGTGTGTGTGTGTGTGCGTGTGCATGTGTGTGTGTGTGCGCACATGTGTGTGTGTGCACGTGTGTTTGTGTGTGCACGTGTGTGTGTGTGCACGTGTGCATGTGTGTGCGCACGTGTGTGTGTGCACGTGTGTGAGTGTGTGTGCACGTGTGTGTGCGTGTGTGCACGTGTGTGCGTGTGTGTGCACGTGTGCGTACGTGTGTGTGTGCACGTGTGTGTGCACGTGTGTGTGTGTGTGTGCGTGTGTGTGCACGTGTGCGTGTGTGCATGTGTGTGTGTGTGCACGTGTGTGTGTGTGCTTACTCTCTCTCTACATACCCCCATGTCTCTTTACCTACCCCATGTTTCTCTCTACATACCCCCATGTCTCTCTCTACATACCCCCATGTCTCTTTACCTACCCCATGTCTCTCTCTACATACCCCCATGTCTCTTTATATACCCCATGCTTCTCTCTACATACCCCCATGTCTCTTTACATACCCCCATGTCTCTTTATATACCCCATGTCTCTCTCTACATACCCCCATGTCTCTCTTACATACCCCCATGTCTCTTTACATACCCCATGTTTCTCTCTACATACCCCCATGTCTCTCTCTACATACCCCCATGTCTCTTTACCTACCCCCATGTTTCTCTCTACATACCCCCATGTCTCTTTATATACCCCATGCTTCTCTCTACATACCCCCATGTCTCTCTCTACATACCCCCATGTCTCTTTACATACCCCCATGTCTCTTTATATACCCCATGTTTCTCTCTACATACCCCCATGTCTCTTTACATACCCCCATGTCTCTTTACATACCCCATGTTTCTCTCTACATACCCCCATGTCTCTCTACATACCCCCATGTTTCTCTCTACATACCCCCATGTTTCTCTACATACCCCCATGTCTCTTTATATACCCCATGTTTCTCTCTACATACCCCCATGTCTCTACATACCCCCATGTCTCTCTAACATACCCCCATGTTTCTCTCTACATACCCCCATGTTTCTCTCTACATACCCCCATGTCTCTTTATATACCCCATGTTTCTCTCTACATACCCCCATGTCTCTTTACATACCCTCATGTCTCTTTACCTACCCCATGTCTCTTTACATACCCCCATGTCTCTTTATATACCCCACGTCTCTCTCTACATACCCCCATGTCTCTTTATATACCCCATGTCTCTCTCTACATACCCCCATGTCTCTTTATATACCCCATGTTTCTCTCTACATACCCCCATGTCTCTTTATATACCCCATGTCTCTCTCTACATACCCCCATGTCTCTTTATATACCCCATGTTTCTCTCTTCATACCCCCATGTCTCTACATACCCCCATGTCTCTCTCTACATACCCCCATGTCTCTTTATATACCCCATGTCTCTCTCTACATACCCTCATGTCTCTACATACCCCCATGTCTCTCTCTACATACCCCCATGTCTCTCTCTACATACCACCATGTCTCTCTCTACATACCCCCATGTCTCTTTATATACCCCATGTCTCTCTCTACATACGCCCTTGTCTCTTTCCCTACCCCCATGTCTCTCTCTACATACCCCCATGTCTCTCTCTACATACCACCATGTCTCTCTCTACATACCCCCATGTCTCTTTATATACCCCATGTCTCTCTCTACATACCTCCATGTCTCTTTATATACCCCATGTCTCTCTACATACCCCCATGTCTCTTTATATACCCCATGTCTCTCTCTACATACCACCATGTCTCTCTCTACATACCCCCATGTCTCTACATACCCCCATGTCTCTTTACATACCCCATGTCTCTCTCTACATACCCCCATGTCTCTACATACCCCCATGTCTCTCTCTACATACCACCATGTCTCTCTCTACATACCCCCATGTCTCTCTCTACATACCACCATGTCTCTCTCTACATACCCCCATGTCTCTTTACATACCCCCATGTCTCTCTCTACATACCCCCATGTCTCTCTCTACATACCCCCATGTCTCTTTACATACCCCATGTCTCTTTACATACCCCCATGTCTCTTTATATACCCCATGTCTCTCTCTACATACCCCCATGTCTCTCTCTACATACCCCCATGTCTCTCTCTACATACCCCCATGTCTCTCTCTCTTCCTCCATCCCTCTCTTCCTTTCACTCTTCTCTTATTTCCTCACCTCCCCCTCTTCCTCTTCCTCTTATACAGTATGTTTTCTCCTCCCCCACTCTTTCACTCTTTTTCTCTCACTTACTCCTGCACCCCCCCTCTGTCCCTTCCCCCTCTCCCTCCCTCTTTATTTCCCTCTTTCTCTCTCTCCCTCCTCCCTCCCTCTTTCCCTCTCTCTCTCCCTCTCTCTCTCTCTCAGTGTCCCCTCTGCAGACTGGACCTCCATTGTGTGAGAATAAAAACGCCGCTTCAGCCAATCCCACGCCTGTTTCCATGACGACGTGCCCAAAATAACACACGCACACACACGCACACACGCACACACGCACACACACACACACACACACTCACACACGCACGCACGCACACACACACACGCACGCACGCACGCACGCACACACACACACACACACACACACACACACACACAGGGGCTTTCTCTGTCTGAGCTGGGGAATCCCTCTCTCTCTCTCTGTCCTCTCTATCTCTCACCCTCCCTTCCTCTCTTTCGCGCTCTCTCTTTCTCTCCTCTTTTGTCTCCTCTCTCTCCTCTCTTCCTTCATCCCTTTCAAATCTCTCTCTCTCTTTCCACATCTCTCTTTCTTCTCTCTGAGTCTGTCTCTCCTCTCTCTCTCTCTGGCGCTCTTTATGTGTTCTCTCTTTCTCTCTTTTTGTCGCTCTCTCCCTTCTATCCTCTCTTTTCTCTTTTTCTCTCCTCTTTCTCTCCTCTTCTCCCTCTTCTCTTCCTTCATCCCTTCCAATGCAATCTCTCTCTCCTCTCTCTGAGTCACTTTTCTATCTCTCCTCTCTTTAGTCCCTCCATCTTTCTCCTCTTCTTACCCTCCCCCTCACGTGTCACTCTCTCTCTTCTATCCTGTCTTTCCCCCCTCTGTCTCTGTCCTCTCTTGCTTCCTTCATCCCTTTCAAAACTCTTTCTCTCTCCACATCTCTTTCCTCTCTCTAAGTCTGTCTCTCCTCTTTCTCTCTCTCGCTCTTTGTGTCGTTCTCTCCATCCTATCCTCTTTCACTGTCTCTCTGGCGGCACGGTGGCTGAGTGGGTAGCACTCATGCTTCACAGCAAGAAGGCTCCGGGTTCGATACCCGGGTCACCCGAGCCTTTCTGTGTGGAGTTTGCATGTTCTCCCCGTGTCTGGGTGGGTTTCCTCCGGTTTCCCCCACCAACCCAAAACATGCACCAGGTAAATCCTCCAGCTGAGGTCCTGACCAAACCGAAGCAAGAAGATCATGGAGATGGTCCCCGGGCGCAGTAATGTGCTGCTCACTGCTCCTAATAACAGGATGGGTTAAATGCAGAACTGGAATTTCCCCACTGTGGGACTAATAAAGGCATAGCTTTCTTTCTCTCCTCTTTCTTGATTCCTCTCTCTCTCTCCTCTCTCTTTAGTCCCTCCATCTTTCTCCTCTTCTTACCCTCCCCCTCACATGTGTCACTCTCTCTCTTCTATCCCGTCTTTCACCTCTCTCTCTCCCTTTTTCTGCTCTATAGATCCCTCTCTACTTAATGAAAACGAACGAAAAAAAGAAAACTATAATTGAAAAAATATTTTCGTTAACTGAAATAAATAAAAACGACACAAGAAAAAAAAACTAACTGAAACTGTATTGTGCGTTTACAAAACTAAAACTAACTAAAATTACAGATAAATTGCTCTTTGTTTTGTCCTTTTTTGGAGTTGGTAAATGTAGAAGTTTTGGTGTGTGTTTTTATTTGTTTTTGCACTTAAGGCTGCAGCTTTGGTTGTTGTGGGGGGAAACCTGAAGAAATGTTTTAAAATTCTATTTGTTTGTTGTAAGTTTGAGAACACAAAACTTTCTTTTTGAATCCTGCACTTGACAAATAACCCAAAGTATAACCCAAAAAATAAAACTAGGGATGCACGATATATCGGCATTAACATCGGCATCGGCTGATATCGCAATTTTTTTTAACATATCGGTATCGGCCTGATGTGTAAAAGTAGGCCGATATTAACGACCGATATTTGTCAGTATAGTAATCCCTCGAATTAACCTTTTCTCACATTTCTCTCTCGTTTAAACACTCAAACTTTCGTAGATTGTCAACAAAATGTATTAATAGTGAAGCATGGGGGGGGGTGGGGGTGATAGCGCAGCATGACCGGCGCGAGACCGCGCATCCCACCCGGGACGGCGTCCACGGTCCTGAGGAGGAGGCACGCAGTCCGAGCACATCAAACCTCGACATGAACGAACGCAAGAGCCGCACGAAACCAGACAAAGAGCCGCACGCGCTGGTTTAGACCAGGTCTAAACCTGGTCCAATCCTGGTTTAGTCCAAGTTTAGTCCTGGTCCAGTCCAGGTTTAGACCTGGTCTAGACCTGGTTTAGTCCGCGTTTAGTCCTGGTCTAGTCCCGGTCTCATCCTGGTCTGGTCCTGGTTTAGTTCCAGTTTGGTCCCGCCCCCCCGTGTCCCTCATCTATAACATCAATCGGCAAAGGTCCTTTAGCCAATCAGGACGCAGAACACAATGTTACACTATAATATAAAAAATATAAAAAATTGAAATTGGAAAAAAAAATTAAAAAAAATCAAGAGTCAAAACACGTTTTGAAAGTAAAAGAAAACATTCAAAAATGAATTTTGCATGATTTTCAGTCTGTATAAAATGTGATCTCAGAATTAAAAATAAATAAATAAATATCGGTATCGGTTAATATCGGTTAGGGTTAGATATCAGCAGCATCACTATCGGATATCGGTATCGGCTAAAATTTTCCACATCGGTGCATCCCTAACTAAAACGAATAAAAACTAAACCAAAACGAACTAAAAACGAATTAAAACAAACTGAATTAGAGGGGAAAAGTCAAAACTAACTCAAACTAAACTAGGCCTGGGCGATTAATCGAGATTTGCGATATCTCGAGATGTTTTATGAAATCGAGAAAGATTTTGGCATATCGAAAAACTCGAGATGAATAAGATTTCGCCACTCTTATTTCGCCACTCGCCACTGTTTTCCTCATCTGTTTGTGGAGCTGTCCGCCCCGCCTCCTTCTTGCGTTTGTGTTTCACTGCGTCTCGTGTTTCCCCCTCCCCCTCCCCCTCCCCTCGCGTGTAAGCCGCGTGTGTTTGTTGACAACTTATCCAACATGGCGGCGCCCACAGAAGCACGAGAGAATTCATACCAAAGAAAAGAACAAACGGCTCCATTATATGGCGGTATTTCGGATTTAAAACGTCCGATGAGGAGCAGAAAGAGGCATTTTGCAGAGAATGCAAGAAACTGGTGCCATCAAAATCATCGAGGGCAAACCCACCACCACTTCTAAGATGACACAACAAACAACGCTTCAAACATCTTTACCCCGGTGTCTACCATATGGAAAAACAAGTGCAAGGTGGGTCAGCATTACGGAGTCCATTGCCTTTCATATCGCAGAAGACATGACGCCCATAGCGGTTGTTGAGCGACCGGGCTTCATGCGAATGCTCAAAACGCTTCACCCTAGTCCCTAGTCGCCACTTTCTTGTCAGTGCGGCACAGAGCAAGGCTGCATTTGGCCAGTGAGTGAAATATTTGGGTGGGTCGGGTATGTGGCGGTGATTCTAAAGCACACTTGCGTTTTAATGGTTGCAATAAATTAATATAGTATTTCTAGAAAAAAAAATGATGCAGAATAATGTGCTAAGTTAAAGCAAATACACACACAAATATAAAATGTACTACAGTCACAAAACACACGAGAATTCATGGATTGAGGCTCTATTAATCTATATTTAAAAACAATTAATTTAATATGTGCTTTTTCACTTGGCAACGAAATGAGGGATTTTTTTGTCTTTTATCTTAAATGTTAAAGAAGCACTTCATAAGAACTGTCGACCCTCAGGTTTTATGTTTACAATTAAAATAAGGCAATATACTACTTCCTTGGTTTGGTAATGTTAAAAATGGTGCACAAGCACTTTGTTACTAGTACCTGTCGACCTTTAGGCACTTGGCTGCCTGTTTGCACTTCAATAAAAAAAAAAACCTTGCTGAATTTGGCATGTTTGTATGTTTTTTTTCCCCCTGCATAGATATCGAGATATATATCGTATATCGAGATATAGCAAAAACATATCGAGATAATTTTTTTTCTCCATATCGCCCAGCCCTAAACTAAACTATAATGGAAAATCTAAAACTATTCTCACCTTGTTTTGCACATGTGGCGTGAAGAGCACTTTTGTCCCCGTGAAAATGTGTCAATAAAGTTTTTCTTACCTTCATGAGCACGGACTCGCTGAGCTTCTCTCGGTTCACGATCTTGATGGCCACTTTCTGATTGGTCACACAGTGCACGCCCAGCTTCACCAGACCTGAAACACACCAGGGGGCGCTGTGTCATTAGGCAAGACACTTCACTTTGCCTTTGCTTGAATATAATGCGGATTGGCAGTCTCGCTTCTGTCAGTCTGTCTCAGGGCAGCTGCGGCTACAATATTAGATCACACCACAAAAGTACGGGCAGAAATATGTGCCACCAGAAACTGAATTTGAATCACAGAATTTGAAATTGTATTTTTTTTATTTGAATCATTGCATTGAAAAATTGAATCTGAATAGTATCATTTGAAACTGAAATTATTAGTTTGTAACAGGAATTAGGGATGCAAATTATCAATTAATTAATTAATCTATAGTTGATTGACCTTATCGATCGATTAACGATTAACTGATAAGCGGCGTTTTTCACCTGAATTTGAGTGTTTCAATAGGGTCTTTAAGAATATAAGCTATAGTAACATAACACTGAGTCATAAATATATCATAGTATTATTATATTGTATATTCCTCAATTAATTATTCCTTAGTAAAAAGCAGACAAATGTATTGATGCTGAATAACAAAATACAGTAATCCCTCGCTCTATCGCGGTTCACAGATTTTTTTTTTTTTTTAAATAGTGTAACATTTTTTTATAGTGTAACATTCTGTTCTCCGTCCTGATTGGCTAAGAGACTAGACCAGGACTAAACGTGGACTAAACCAGGTCTAGACCAGAACTAAACCAGGTCTAGACCAGAACTAAACCAGGTCTAGACTAGAACTAAACCAGGTCTAGACCAGAACTAAACCAGGTCTAGACCAGGTCTAAACCAGGTCTAGACCAGGTCTAAACCAGGTCTAAACCTGGACTGGGCCTGGACTAAACCAAGACTAGACCAGGTCTAGACCTGGACTAAACCAGGATTAAACCACCACGTGCCGCTGCTGGTTTCGTGCGGCTGGTTTGTGGCTCGGGCTGAGAGTACGCATTCCGGGCGCCGCGGTTCGATCTCGTGCTCAGCAGCCCCGGTGTACGCGTGAGGCCCGCACGTACACCGGGCAGTGCCGTTGAGTGAGCGTGGTGCGCGGTTGCCTTGTTTCGTGACCACGCGGGTGCGCGTGTCCGCGATTAGCGATTAATTACAATTAATGCATTTTGTTCGACCAACGTCTTGATCAACAATTAATCGTAAGTCGATTAATTGTTGACATCCCTAACAGGAATCTAATCAAATTTGAAAATTCAACTCTTATATGCTTATATGTTTATATGCTCATGTTCAGTTCTCGCAATTCAAATACAGTTCTCAAATTTCAATTTCAATTTACTGTGACAAACATCCGCGTAGTTTAAGGATGAAGGAAGAGTAATCGATCATTTTTTACAGAATGGCTATAACAACAGCTACACAAAAGAACGTTAAAGTACGTTAAATTACCATTACCGTATTAGTCTGAAGCCATGGTCGAGCCGGTCTCGTTTTTCTTCCTCGACAGTTCACCGTCTTGAGGGAGTCCTGTATATCTGAGCTCGATTACTCTTCCTTCATCCTTAAACTACCCGGATGTTTGTCACAGTAAATTGAAATTTGAGAACTGAATTTGAATTGCGAGAACTGAACATGAGCATATAAACAGAGTTGAATGTTCAAATTTTATTAGATTCCTGTTACAAAGTAATAAATTCAGTTTCAAATGACACTATTCAGATTCAATTTTTCAATGCAATGATTCAAATTAAAAAAATACAATTTCAAATTATGTGATTCAAATTCAGTTTCTGGTGGCACATATTTCTGCCCATACAAAAGAGCTTGGCCAAAATTGAAGATATAAACACTTAAAGGGACAGTGTGTAGGATTTTTACCCGTTAATTACTGAAATTGAAGATACCCATTCAAAAATACATTGTTTTCCAAGCCTTTTCACTTCCATCATGAAATCAAAGTATTCTTTTGGACTTAGATATAGTCACATAAAAGGGGGATCTTCCCCATGCAGAGGCAGCCATTTTGAATACGAGAGCCGCAGAAGGACATTTGGGCTCCGCCTTCGGCAAGGCTCGTGGTTTTGGGTAAACAACACAAGCATGCTGCCGGATCACACGTCGTAATGGATCTAACACGTGTTTTGGACTAAATTGTTTTACTGGATTTTATTCGCTGGATCCTTACGGACAAATTGAGACCAAGTTTATGGTGAAATACAGAGTTTGACCTGTCCAGAGCCTTCAAAGGTAAACTAAGTAACAAACCTCGTTTTGTGCTTTTCCGTATAAAAGCCCCATGTGCTCGGGGAGTGATTGTTGTGCAGGGAAATGAATTGCATAGTCAAAAAGAGGAGACTGTAAGGTTTCATTTGATGTGTAGAGTGTCATGGTACATGATCGGGAATGTGTGTTTTCATGAGAAAAAAACAAAACAAACAGTGAACGGGAGACCGCGTTTTATTAATACCGTAGTTGTCGGCGAGGGCTCGTAGCGCTGGGTGCGCGCTGGGTGCGCGGGTACGCGAGCTGTCCGCTACGGCGCGTCCGGGTGACCCTTGAGGTCTGCCGTAGCTAAAACAGGAAGTGCCATAGTCACTATCCACCTATGCGCTATGAATCCTCCACACTGGACCTTTAAATCTACCAAAACATGACTTAAAAGTGATGAAATGATCTGTCCATGCATCAAGATAGTTTAATTGTCAAGTGATCTTAAAATAAACCATGCCAAAAGGAGAAATTCAACTTGTCAACAAGACAAAAGTTTATTTGGTGGAATCTGTTTCTCGGCTCATCCAAGCTGCTTCTTCAGTTCTGGTCAGACGCTGGTGGACACTGCCTATATCTGCCTGAAGGGGGCGCTAACTACAATGAAATGACTCTGAGACTCCCACACCTACTTGTTTACAGTTGGTGTTAGTTAGGTGGGCCTGTTAGATCTGCAGTGGGAGTGGAGTGTGGGTCTTGTTAGAACCATTCAGGACCATAATGGTGTTTTCACTCCTCTGGACCTGCTGCACTATTGTTTTCTTTGTTTTGATTTAGGTTTGAGGATAGAGTTATAGATGGAGACAAATGATGTCTGAGACCTCCATTTCTGTTCAAGGAAGGGTTCTCTTTCTTGACAAAAATAGCCTCTTTAAAGGGATAGTTTTTTTTTTGATGTGAATCTGTACGGCGTCCCCTTCAGCAGTGTCGTGCATTAACACTGACTTACCCCTGACAGTGTCCTCTGAGCCGAGTTCTGCCCCGGTTCTGGAGCTGACCAAAGTAGGTCCGGTAAGTTAGCGGGGACAGTTAATAAAGCTTGTTTTTCTTCTCAAAACAATATTTGTCCAAAAAGTTATATATTTGTGTCACAAAACAGTTATCCACGAAAAAGTCCGGAGTCATAATCGTTTGGTGCTATTTTCTCTCTCGCATATCTCGTCTCGATTCGTATCCCTGCGCGCCTGTTACTTATTATTAGCCTGTTAACCTTTAGCAGAAGTGAACGACGGATGCGGATCCGCCGTAAGGGGAAGTTTACGAGTGAACAGGCAACAGGCAGCTAACGTGAGCGCAGTGATACGAGTCGAGACGAGATATAAGAATGAGAAAATACGCTGCTGGATGTTTCGTGGACAACTGTTTGGGACGCAACTATATCACCTTTCGGACAAATGTTTTGTTTTGAGAAGAATCACAAACTTTATTTCATGTTCCAGGGAAGTTACCGGACCTACTTACGTGGGCTCCAGAAAGCGAGCCGAACCGGGATCAGCTGAGACTGTCAGAGGTAAGCCGGTGTCAACACACGGAACTTTTAGAAGGAAACCCATACAGAGTAACATAAAAAAAAAAAACGCACTATCCCTTTAAAATAAACTACCTCTAGACTAGAATTAATCCAATTCTGAACTAGTCGATAATAAATCTGAAAAGGTGAATAACCTCCATCTTGGCCAGAGTGAATGAATAATGCACAAAATCGTAAATCGACTTCGTGAATGAAAGTGCCCTATAAGACTATTGCATTATTTGAAGTTTTTCCAAGTTTATTCCAAGTGAAATTGTGTTCCAAAAGTGCATTTTAAACAACTCCAGCAGTGTTCACTTTTGAGAGAAGACAGAAAAACAAACTGACAAACCAATCCAAGAATCCCATGCATTTTTTATAGAGGTCGAGAATACTTATAAATAATTTCAGCCTTTGTGATTTGAAAACTGCACAAACTTTATTATTAGTCTGTCTACGTCTCCAAAACTTAAAACTAGGCTGAGAAAACACTTTGTTCCACCTTGTGATGTCATGGAGTGGTAGTTTTCAAGTGAACAGCTCCTTTTACCTTCAGTGCAGTTCAGTGGAGATCTGCAGTTATCCAGATGATTCTAGTGAAGGTTTATGAAGTTTAAAAACACAACGGAGCACTTCCTGTACCACCACATGACATCACGAGGTGGAACAAAGTGTTTTCTCAGCCTAAATCTGCAGGTTTGTGCGTTAAACATGTGTGAATGAAACAAAACACAACTCCAGGTGTGTTTGTGATGAGTAAACATTAGAACAGATCAGAAAATACCGTATCCATCAGAAGCTTTAGTCCTGGTTTAGACCTGGTTTAGACCTGGTTTAGACCTGGTTTAGACCTGGTTTAGACCTGGTTTAGACCTAGTTTAGACCTGGTTTAGACCTGGTTTAGACTTGGTTTATACCTGGTTTAGACCTGGTTTAGACCTGATTTAGACCTGGTTTAGACCTGGTTTAGACTTGGTTTATACCTGGTTTAGACCTGGTTTAGACCTGATTTAGACCTGGTTTAGACCTAGTTTAGACCTGGTTTAGACCTAGTTTAGACCTAGTTTAGACCTGGTTTAGACCTGGTTTAGACTTGGTTTATACCTGGTTTAGACCTGGTTTAGACCTAGTTTAGACCTAGTTTAGACCTGGTTTAGACCTGATTTAGACCTGGTTTAGACCTAGTTTAGACCTGGTTTAGACCTGGTTTAGACTTAGTTTATACCTGGTTTAGACCTAGTTTAGACCTGATTTAGACCTGGTTTAGACCTAGTTTAGACCTGGTCTAGACCTAGTTTAGTCCTGGTTTAGACCTGGTTTAGACTTAGTTTATACCTGGTTTAGACCTGGTTTAGTCCTGGTTTAGACCTGGTTTAGACTTAGTTTATACCTGGTTTAGACCTGGTTTAGACCTGGTTTAGACCTGGTTTAGACCTGGTTTAGACTTGGTTTATACCTGGTTTAGACCTGATTTAGACCTAGTTTAGACCTGGTTTAGACTTGGTTTAGACTAGGTTTAGACCTGGTTTAGACACGGTTTAGACCTAGTTTAGACCTGGTTTAAACTTTGTTTGGATGTGGTTTAGACCTGGTTTAGATCTGGTTTAGACACGGTTTAGACTCAGTTTAGACCTGGTTTAGACCCGATTTAGACCTGGTTTAGACCTTGTTTAGACATTGTTTAGACCCGGTTTAGACCTGGTTTAGACCTGGTTAGACCTGGTTTAGACCTGGTTTAGACCTTGTTTAGACATTGTTTAGACCCAGTTTAGACCTGGTTTAGACCCGGTTTAAACATGGTTTAGACCCGGTTTAGACCTGGTTTAGACCCAGTATAAACCTGGTTTAGTCCTGCTTTATTGCTTTGTCTGGAATGTTCCACAGTATGGCATTAAACCTTTCTATCTTCATGGAGACCAAATCAGACCAAGTCACAGGTCAGATCTGTGGAGAGGCGACCCCGCTCACAGTCAGAATGTTTGTTTTGAAGTATTTTTGAGCTCTAAAACCACCTGTGATTGAATAAATGTAAACTAAAGCTGTTTAATGTCACACTGTGGAACATTCCAGGCAGAGCAATGACGTATCCATAGAAACACACATATATATTCTACTGTGTTTCATTAATTTCAATTCATTCTTTTTTTTTAACGTCTCCCCGAAGACCGTCGATGTGTGTCAAGGTTACCCCCTCCCCCCAGCTGCGAGTTCGCCGCTCGTAAAGTATTCATCAGGAGTCGGGGTCTCGAGTATTTCTAATGGCGCGGTGGGCGGAGCTACGACGGGCTCAGAAAACAGGTCAAGCCTCCGGAGACGAGGCAGCGAAGGCACCGCGCTGCGTTCAGGGTCAGACAGGAAAACAAGATCAACAGCACCACCGCGGACGTCATAATAAATCGAATTAGTCTGTCCGATTAATAAACGGACAGTTACGGCGCAGCACTGGGAACTACATAGACCATGATGCTTTGCTCCAGTTCAAGGCAGACTACAGGAAGAAATAACTGTTCTGTGCACTTTTAAGTCTTAATTCTTCGGGTTAAGTCACTTGTCGAGGCGTTTTAAGAGGAAAAAGTGGCGTATTCACAGTTTCATTGCCTCCATGTGAAAATATCGTAGAGATTTGGATATCGTTACATCTCGACTCACTAATAAACCACAATTTACCAAACGGCAGAACAGATGAAAGGAACACAAATTGAGTTTTGATCTCTCTCTCTCTCTACATACCCCATCTCTCTCTCTACATACACTCATCTCTCTCTCTACATACACTCATCTCTCTCTCTCTCTCTCTCTACATACCCTCATATCTCTCTCTCCATACCCTCATGTCTCTCTCTCTCTCTCTCCATACCCTCATGTCTCTCTCTCTCTACATACCCTCATATCTCTCTCTCCATACCCTCATGTCTCTCTCTCTCTCTCTCTACATACACTCATCTCTCTCTCTCTCTCTCTCTACATACCCTCATCTCTCTCTCTCCATACCCTACATGTCTCTCTCTCTCTATATATACACTCATCTCTCTCTCTCTACATACACTCATCTCTCTCTCTCTCTCTCTACATACGCTCATCTCTCTCTCTCTCTCTACATACCCTCATATCTCTCTCTCCATACCCTCATGTCTCTCTCTCTCTACATACACTCATCTCTCTCTCTCTCTACATACACTCATCTCTCTCTCTCTCTACATACCCTCATCTCTCTCTCTCTTCATACCCTCATGTCTCTCTCTCTCTACATACACTCATCTCTCTCTCTCTCTCTCTACATACCCTCATCTCTCTCTCTCTCTTCATACCCTCATGTCTCTCTCTCTACATACACTCATCTCTCTCTCTACATACACTCATCTCTCTCTCTCTACATACACTCATCTCTCTCTCTACATACACTCATCTCTCTCTCTCTCTCTCTACATACCCTCATCTCTCTCTCTCTCTCTCTCTACATACCCTCATATCTCTCTCTACATACCCTCATGTCTCTCTCTCTCTCTACATACACTCATCTCTCTCTCTCTCTCTACATACACTCATCTCTCTCTCTACATACCCTCATCTCTCTCTCTCTCTACATACCCTCATATCTCTCTCTCCATACCCTCATGTCTCTCTCTCTCTCTCTCCATACCCTCATGTCTCTCTCTCTCTCTACATACACTCATCTCTCTCTCTCTCTCTTTACATACACTCATCTCTCTCTCTCTCTACATACGCTCATCTCTCTCTCTCTCTCTCTCTACATACACTCATCTCTCTCTCTCTCTCTCTCTACATTCACTCATCTCTCTCTCTCTCCATACCCTCATGTCTCTCTCTCTCTACATACACTCATCTCTCTCTCTCTCTCTCTCGCTACATACCCTCATCTCTCTCTCTCTACATACCCTCATCTCTCTCTCTCTACATACCCTCATCTCTCTCTCTCTCTACATACACTCATCTCTCTCTCTCTCTCTCTACATACACTCATCTCTCTCTCTCTCTCTCTACATACACTCATCTCTCTCTCTCTCTACATACCCCCATCTCTCTCTCTCTCTCTCTACATACCCTCATCTCTCTCTCTCTACATACCCTCATCTCTCTCTCTCTCTCTCTCTATACTCCCATCTCTCTCTCTCTCTACATACACTCATCTCTCTCTCTACATACACTCATCTCTCTCTCTCTCTACATACACTCATCTCTCTCTCTACATACACTCATCTCTCTCTCTCTCTACATACACTCATCTCTCTCTCTACATACACTCATCTCTCTCTCTCTCTCTACATACCCTCATCTCTCTCTCTCTCTACATACCCTCATCTCTCTCTCTCTACATACTCCCATCTCTCTCTCTCTACATACTCCCATCTCTCTCTCTCTCTACATACCCTCATCTCTCCCCCTCTCTCTCTCTCTACATACCCCCATCTCTCTCTCTCTCTACATACTCCCATCTCTCTCTCTCTACATACCCTCATCTCTCTCTCTCTCTCTACATACCCTCATCTCTCTCTCTCTCTACATACTCCCATCTCTCTCTCTCTCTACATACCCTCATCTCTCTCTCTCTCTACATACCCCCATGTCTCTCTCTACATACTCCCATCTCTCTCTCTCTACATACTCCCATCTCTCTCTCTCTCTACATACCCTCATCTCTCTCTACATACCCCCATGTCTCTCTCTCTACATACTCCCATCTCTCTCTCTCTACATACCCTCATCTCTCTCTACATACCCCCAGCTCTCTCTCTACATACCCCCATCTCTCTCTTTCTCTACATACCCCCATGTCTCTCTACATACCCTCATCTCTCTCTCTCTCTCTCTCTACATACCCTCATCTCTCTCTCTCTCTACATACCCTCATCTCTCTCTACATACCCCCATCTCTCTATCTCTACATACATTCATCTCTCTCTCTCTACACTCCCCCATCTCTCTCTCTCTACACACCCCCATGTCTCTCTACATACCCTCATCTCTCTCTCTCTACATACCGTCATCTCTCTCTCTACATACCCTCATTTCTCTCTCTCTACATACCCTCATCTCTCTCTCTACATACCCTCATCTCTCTCTCTCTACATACCCTCATCTCTCTATCTCTACATACTCCCATCTCTCTCTCTCTCTCTCTCCATACCCTCATCTCTCTCTCTCCATACCCTCATCTCTCTCTCTCTACATACCCTCATCTCTCTATCTCTACATACTCCCATCTCTCTCTCTCTCTACATACTCCCATCTCTCTCTCTACATACTCCCATCTCTCTCTCTCTACATATCGTCATCTCTCTCTCTCTACATACCCCCATGTCTCTCTTTCTCTCTCTCTACATACCCCATCTCTCTCTCTCTCTCTACATACCCCCATCTGTCTCTTTCTCTCTCTCTACATACCCCCATCTCTGTCTCTCTCTTCTCCTCGTCCTATAGAGAGATGATAGAGAGATGGGAGGATCTCTATCTGTAGATACTCCCATCTCTCTCTCTCTCTCTCCATACTCCCATCTCTCTCTCTCTACATACCGTCATCTCTCTCTCTCTCTCTCTACATACCCTCATCTCTCTCTCTCTCTACATCCCACCATCTGTCTCTTTCTGTCTCTCTCTCTCTCTACATACCCCCATCTCTGTCTCTCTCTTCTCCTCGTCCTATAGAGAGATGATAGAGAGATGGGAGGATCTCTATCTGTAGATACTCCCATCTCTCTCTCTCTCTCTCTACATACTCCCATCTCTCTCTCTCTCTCTCTCTGTACATACCCCCATCTCTCCCTTTCTCTCTCTCTCTCTCTCTCTCTCCAAACTCCCATCTCTCTCTCTCTTCTCCTCGTCCTACTCTTCTCTCTATTCTATCCTCTCCCCCTCCTATCCTCCCCCTCCTTCAGCCTCTCTCTCCATCCTCTCTCCCCCTTCTCCAGCCACTCTCTCCTCCCTCCTTTCCATCCTCTTCTCTCTCCATCCTCTGTCCTTCTTCCTCTCCCCCTCCTCCATCCTCCTCTTCTCTTTTCTTTCACTCTGTCTCTTTCTCTTCTTTTCTTTCACTCTGGTTGAAAGCCGGCTCTGAAGGCAGAATTGTCCCTCACACAAAACAGGGCCCCGGGGCCACAGAACCGAACGCACTGATGTGGACGGAGGACGAGTTCTGAGGAAGACGAGGACGAGCGCCGAAAATATGACGTTTAATCCAGTTTAAAAACAACTCGAAAAACAACTGCCAAAGGGTTAAACCGTCAAAACGTTCTGACATGAAACCCTGTTCTTCTCTCACACTGAAAACGCTCTGTTCCACCTCGTGATGTCATGTGGTAATACAGGAAGTGCTCCACTGTGTTTCTAAAATCCATGCACAGGCATTCTGACTGCGAGCGGGGTCTCCTCTCCACAGATCTGACCTGTAACTTGGTCTGGTTTGCTCTCCGTGAAGATAGAAAGGTTTAATGCCATACTGTGGAATATTCCAGACAAAGCAATAAACCAGGACTAAACCAGGACTAAACCAGTATTAAACCAGGTCTAAACCAGGACTAAACCAGGTCTAAACAATGTCTAAACCAGGTCTAAACCAGGACTAAACCAGGTCTAAACCAGGACTAAACCAGGACTAAACCAGGTCTAAACCAGGACTAAACCAGGACTAAACCAGGTCTAAACCAGGTCTAAACCAGGACTAAACCAGGTCTAAACCAGGACTAAACCAGGACTAAACAATGTCTAACATCTGAGAGAAGATGGAAAAAATTAAAATAAACTGACAAACCAAGACAAGAATCCCAGGCATTTCAAAACATGTTTGTAGAATCTAAAATACTGGTCCTGGTCTCTGGTCTGGTCTCTGGTCTCTGGTCTCTGGTCTCTGGTCTCAGGTCTGGTCTCTGGTCTCTGGTCTGGTCTCAGGTCTGGTCTCTGGTCTCTGGTCTCAGGTCTGGTCTCTGGTCTCTGGTCTCTGGTCTCTAGTCTGGTCTCAGGTCTGGTCTCTGGTCTCTGGTCTCTGGTCTCTGGTCTGGTCTCTGGTCTCTGGTCTCTGGTCTGGTCTCTGGTCTCTGGTCTCTGGTCTCTGGTCTGGTCTCTGGTCTCTGGTCTCTGGTCTCTGGTCTGGTCTCTGGTCTCTGGTCTCTGGTCTCTGGTCTCTGGTCTCTGGTCTCAGGTCTGGTCTCTGGTCTCTGGTCTGGTCTCAGGTCTGGTCTCTGGTCTCTGGTCTCAGGTCTGGTCTCTGGTCTCTGGTCTCTGGTCTCTAGTCTGGTCTCAGGTCTGGTCTCTGGTCTCTGGTCTCTGGTCTCTGGTCTGGTCTCTGGTCTCTGGTCTCTGGTCTGGTCTCTGGTCTCTGGTCTCTGGTCTCTGGTCTGGTCTCTGGTCTCTGGTCTCTGGTCTCTGGTCTGGTCTCTGGTCTCTGGTCTCTGGTCTCTGGTCTCTGGTCTCTGGTCTCAGGTCTGGTCTCTGGTCTGGTCTCTGGTCTCTGGTCTCTGGTCTGGTCTCTGGTCTCTGGTCTCTGGTCTCTGGTCTCTGGTCTCTGGTCTCAGGTCTGGTCTCTGGTCTCTGGTCTCTGGTCTCAGGTCTCAGGTCTGGTCTCTGGTCTCAGGTCTGGTCTCTGGTCTCTGGTCTCTGGTCTCAGGTCTGGTCTCTGGTCTCTAGTCTGGTCTCAGGTCTGGTCTCTGGTCTCTGGTCTCTGGTCTCAGGTCTGGTCTCTGGTCTCTGGTCTCTGGTCTCTGGTCTCTGGTCCTGGTCCTGGTCCTGGTCTCTGCTGCTTTGAGCCTCGTCATGTTGGTCTTAAATTGTTCGTTTTAACTCTCTGCTCGATCCTGAGGTTTTTATTTCACTATTTTGTTCGTAAATAAATTCCTTCTCATAATCTGGACCTGGCGTCAAACTCGCTGGCCTCAGTGAGCTTCATTTTCACTGGAGCTGAGCACTATGGGTAACGACTCTTTATACGGTCTACGGCCCTCATGTTTGACCAGTCCGTGATCTGAACCTCATAAAAACATGTTTCGTTTTTCGCTCTGTGACATTTGAACAGCGACTGAAGCCAGTCTGTGAAACTAAAGCTCCAAATGTCACCGTGTCCGTCTGAAACCTGCGGAGGTGACCTTTACTCTGTGGAGACACAAAGGATCATGGGAAATGGAGTTCCGCACACAAGGGGAGCTTTGTAGGGATGCACCGATACCCCTTTTTTGCAAACCGATACGAGTACAAGTACAATCATTTCAGTACTCGCCAATACTGAGTACCGATACCAATACTTTTTAACCCCCACGATAAATAAATAAATAAATGAAATGCAGGTTTTAGTTTTATTCTCAGTTCTGCAGAGTTTCCACGTCACAAACAGTGAAAACGCTTCGTCCACTGAGCGGTCAGACTGAAGAGCGACATTGGGCGGACGCTGCTGCTCCAAATATCGGTGGAGAAACTTACGGACTTGATGTCGACTTCACGTGAGTCCTGACGCCATCGAAAACTTTAGGCAACATCACGTCTGTGATGAAACGGCGACTGGGTAGCTCGTATCTGGGCTCGAGGACGTCTGTCAGTCGCTGGAATCCAATATCGTCCACAACTGAAAAGGGCCGGTCGTCCAGCGCAATAAACTCGGTAAGTGCCTCGGTTATTTTTTTTTTGTCCGGGGGCGATCTCTGGACATTTTCTCTTTCTTCTTTAACCCTTCCGATAAAGTTGGCTGGTGCTGGCGGCTGTTAGCCTTGATGAATTCGGCGTATTCGCCAGCATGGCGTGTTGGAGTTTGTTTGAGCGTTTTACTAGACGTGTCTTTTACTCTGGACATT
>JAVJIX010000084.1:2332500-2387500 GCA_036785185.1 Paratrypauchen microcephalus | reverse complement strand
TTTTTAAAATCACAATACAGAAGAAATTAGATCCTGCAGGTCACAAAAAGGAGCCATACAATTCTATAAAACCATACATTATTTTTTTTAAAATCAGTTGTAATGAACACGATTTGGCAACACAAACGGTTAGAATGAGTCTAGTGATGATTTACGGACTTAAAAACTGCACTGGACTTTTACCTGTGATGCAACAATCCAGGGAAAATTTAAGTTGAGTGTGTTTTTTTGTTTTGTTTTTGAGGCTCACTGTCAGGAACTCGTAACTGGATTCTGAGACCAGTGTATTTGGTATTATTTGAAGAAAATGGTTACAAGCACAAAAAAAGGAAAAATATATGTCCTTTAAGTTTTAAAGATTATTAAGAGAGATTAGTCGTGATGTCTGTACGGAGCTCGCCTGATGATATGTGCGAAAAAAGATACTAAATCGTGGCTTCAAATTACAACTTTGTTCCCACGTTTTAGCCAATTCGTTCCTACGTTTTAGCCAATTCATACCCATGTTTTAGCCAATTCGTTCCCACATTTTAGTCAATTCGTTCCCACATTTTAGTCAATTTGTGCCCACGTTTTAGCCAAATCGTCTCCACGTTTTAGCCAATCATTCCCACGGTTTAGTCAATTCATTCCCGTGTTTTAGCCTATTTGTACGTTTTAGCCAATTAGTTCCCATGTTTTAGCCAATTCGTACCCGCGTTTTAGCCAATTCGTCTCCACGTTTTAGCCAATCATTCCCACGGTTTAGTCAATTCGTACCCACGTTTTAGCCAAATCGTCTCCACCTTTTAGCCAATTTGTTCCCACGTTTTAGTCAATTCGTTCCCAAGTTTTATCCAATTTGTGCCCACATTTTAGCCAATTCGTTGCCACGTTTTAGCCAATCATTCCCATGGTTTAGTCAATTCATACCCGCGTTTTAGCCAATTTGTGCCCTATGATCTGACAAAATAAAAACATTAAGAGTCTTTCTCTCTTCACTCTACCATAAATGTCGGTGTTTTAAGCCGACGGTCCAGATGGTGCGTTTAGATCCTGAGCTGTGATTGGCTGAGGCTCTTGTTGTAACCTAACACCTGTCACATCTGAATCCCCGCGAGAGTCGTACGTTTTAATCCCGTCATTTCACTTTTACCGTGAAACCAAAATCAAAACTTTAAAAATGCCACACAAACCTTCAGTCTATCAGCCAAAAAAAAAAAAAAAAAAAAAAACACAATTCATTTTGATGGAAGGCCCACTGAACTAAACTTTGGTCTGAATTTGTGATTTTGAAATGGAAATGTCCCGTTGAATTTATCACAGACACAGGCCGTTACAAGGTAGATCTGTGGAGAGGCGGCCCCTTTGACAGAAAGAATGTTCGTTCTTCAAGGCAGTTTTTGAATTTGAGCAAATAATTTAACGCTTTTAAATAAAATAAATGGGAAAATATATAAATAATAGTTCATTCTAGACACTTAGTCCTGGTCTAGTCCTTGTCCTTTATTTCTTTTTCTTTTCTTTTTCCATTTCTCTCCATCTCTCCCTTTCCCACTCTTCCTCTCTTTTCCTCCCTCTTTCTTCTTTTTTCTCTTTCTCCCTCCCTAACTCTCCCACTCTTTCCCTTTCTCCCCATCTCTCTGTCTCTCTCTCACTCTTTCGCTCCCTCCACCGCTCTCTCTCCCTTCCTGTTTACCTCCCTTCCTCTCCCTCCTGCTCGCTTTCCTTCTCTCTTCCTCCATCTCTCTCCCTCTCACTCATTATCTCTCCCACTTTTTCCCTTTCCCTTTCTCTCCATCTGTTTCCCACTCCCTCTCTCTTTCCCTATCTCTCCCTCTTTCCTTCTCCCTGTCTCTCCATCTTTCCCTCTCCATCTCTCTTTCCCTCTCCCTCTCTCCCTATATCGCCCTCTCTCCATCTATCTCTCCCTTTCTCTCTCCCTCTTTCCCTCTCTCCCTCTCTCCCCCTCTCCTCTCTCATTCCCTCTCCATCTCTCTCTCCCTCCCTCTCTTTCCCTCTCCCTATCTCTCCATCTCTCTCTCCCTCTTTTTCGCTCTCTCCCTCTTTCCCCATCTCCATCTCTCCCTCCCTCTCTCTCTTTCTCTCTCCCTATCCCTCCCTCTCTTTCCCTCTCCCTCTCTTCATCTCTCCCTCTCTTTTCCCCCTCTCCACCCCCCCCCCCCCTCTCTCTCTCTCTCTGGTGTAAAAGTGTTAAGTGACATCGATGACATCATTCCGCCCGGTAACAGGCCGTTGCTGCGCTGTGATTGGCCGCGTGCTCCTTGTCTGTGATAATGGGACAATTACCCACACGTTAATGACATCATGTTTCTGGAGCCGAGCCAAGAGCGCCGAGCCGAGCGCCCAACGTGTGGAGCTGGCATCTCTACCTCTTTTGTGTCCTCTTTTTTTTCACCGCTCTTTCGCTCTCCGCCAAAACTGAGCGTCGAGGAGGAAAATTTTGGATGGAAATGAGCAAATCGAACATAATTTCCTTTTAATGTGCACAAAATCTGCTTAGATCTCGTGTTTAAAATGTGAACTTTGAACAGAATTTTATTATTAAAACAGTCAGTGCAAGTTCCAGGTCAGATCTGTGGAGAGAGGGCCTGTTTTCCTCAGTATAAATCCACCTATAAGGCAAAGCTGTTTAATGTCACACTGCGGAACATTCCAGACAAACTTACAGCAGCTTTAATATTTATTTTTCTTAGTCGTGTTCTCGGTCACTTTGGAAAATTTCAGGTTTTCAAGTTTCTTTTTCAGACAGAAGAAAATATGATGAGGCTGTGAGGAGTTTTTATAAGAAATGTTCAAAATAAATTCATAAACGAGTCACTGTCCTGGTTTGGTCCCAATTTAGTCCTAGTCTAGTCCTGGTTTAGTCCCAATTTAGTCCTAGTCTAATCCTTGTTTGGTCCCAATTTAGTCCTAGTCTAATCCTTGTTTGGTCCCAATTTAGTCCTAGTCTAATCCTTGTTTGGTCCCAATTTAGTCCTGGTTTAGTCCCAATTTAGTCCTAGTCTAGTCCTGGTTTAGTCCCAATTTAGTCCTAGTCTAGTCCTGGTTTAGTCCCAATTTAGTCTTAGTCTAATCCTGGTTTAGCCCCAATTTAGTCCTAGTCTAGTCCTGGTTTAGTCCCAAATTGGGACTAAACCAGGACTAAACTAGGACTAAATTGGGACTAAACCAGGATTAGACTAGGACTAAATTGGGACTCCCAATTTAGTCCTAGTCTAATCCTGGTTTAGTCCCAATTTAGTCCTAGTCTAGTCCTGGTTTAGTCCCAATTTAGTCCTAGTCTAATCCTGGTTTAGTCCCAATTTAGTCCTAGTCTTATCCTGGTTTAGCCCCAATTTAGTCCTAGTCTAGTCCTGGTTTGGTCCCAATTTAGTCCTAGTCTAGTCCTGGTTTAGTCCCAATTTAGTCCTAGTCTAGTCCTGGTTTAGTCCCATTTTAGTCCTAGTCTAATCCTTGTTTGGTCCCAATTTAGTACTAGTCTAGTCCTGGTTTAGACCTGGTTTAGTTCCAGTTTAGTCCTAGTCTAGTCCTGGTTTAGTCCCAATTTAGTCCTAGTCTAATCCTGGTTTAGTCCCAATTTAGTCCTAGTCTAGTCCTGGTTTAGTCCCAATTTAGTCCTAGTCTAATGCTGGTTTAGTCCCAATTTAGTCCTAGTCTAATCCTGGTTTAGCCCCAATTTAGTCCTAGTCTAGTCCTGGTTTGGTCCCAATTTAGTCCTAGTCTAATCCTGGTTTTGTCCCAATTTAGTCCTAGTCTAGTCCTGGTTTAGTCCCAAATTGGGACTAAACCAGGACTAATCCTGGTTTAGCCCCAATTTAGTCCTAGTCTAGACTAGGACTAAATTGGGACTCCCAATTTAGTCCTAGTCTAGTCCTGGTTTGGTCCCAATTTAGTCCTAGTCTAATCCTGGTTTAGTCCCAATTTAGTCCTAGTCTAATTCTGGTTTAGTCCCAATTTAGTCCTAGTCTAATCCTGGTTTAGCCCCAATTTAGTCCTAGTCTAGTCCTGGTTTGGTCCCAATTTAGTCCTAGTCTAGTCCTGGTTTAGTCCCAATTTAGTCCTAGTCTAGTCCTGGTTTAGTCCCATTTTAGTCCTAGTCTAATCCTTGTTTGGTCCCAATTTAGTACTAGTCTAGTCCTGGTTTAGACCTGGTTTAGTTCCAGTTTAGTCCTAGTCTAGTCCTGGTTTAGTCCCAATTTAGTCCTAGTCTAATCCTGGTTTAGTCCCAATTTAGTCCTAGTCTAGTCCTGGTTTAGTCCCAATTTAGTCCTAGTCTAATGCTGGTTTAGTCCCAATTTAGTCCTAGTCTAATCCTGGTTTAGCCCCAATTTAGTCCTAGTCTAGTCCTGGTTTAGTCCCAATTTAGTCCTAGTCTAATCCTTGTTTGGTCCCAATTTAGTACTAGTCTAGTCCTGGTTTAGACCTGGTTTAGTTCCAGTTTAGTCCTAGTCTAGTCCTGGTTTAGTCCCAATTTAATCCTAGTCTAATCCTTGTTTGGTCCCAATTTAGTCCTAGTCTAGTCCTGGTTTAGTCCCAATTTAGTCCTAGTCTAGTCCTGGTTTAGTCCCAATTTAGTCCTAGTCTAATCCTGGTTTAGCCCCAATTTAGTCCTAGTCTAGTCCTGGTTTGGTCCCAATTTAGTCCTAGTCTAGTCCTGGTTTAGTCCCAATTTAGTCCTAGTCTAGTCCTTGTTTGGTCCCAATTTAGTACTAGTCTAGTCCTGGTTTAGACCTGGTTTAGTTCCAGTTTAGTCCTAGTCTAGTCCTGGTTTAGTCCCAATTTAGTCCTAGTCTAATCCTGGTTTAGTCCCAATTTAGTCCTAGTCTAGTCCTGGTTTAGTCCCAATTTAGTCCTAGTCTAATCCTGGTTTAGTCCCAATTTAGTCCTAGTCTAGTCCTGGTTTAGTCCCAATTTAGTCCTAGTCTAATCCTTGTTTGGTCCCAATTTAGTACTAGTCTAGTCCTGGTTTAGACCTGGTTTAGTTCCAGTTTAGTCCTAGTCTAGTCCTGGTTTAGTCCCAATTTAGTCCTAGTCTAGTCCTGGTTTAGTCCCAATTTAGTACTAGTCTAGTCCTGGTTTAGTCCCAATTTAGTCCTAGTCTAGTCCTGGTTTAGTCCCAATTTAATCCTAGTCTAATCCTTATTTGGTCCCAATTTAGTACTAGTCTAGTCCTGGTTTGGTCCCAATTTAGTCCTAGTCTAGTCCTGGTTTAGTCCCAATTTAGTCCTAGTCTAGTCCTGGTTTGGTCCCAATTTAGTCCTAGTCTAGTCCTGGTTTAGTCCCAATTTAGTACTAGTCTAGTCCTGGTTTAGTCCCTATTTAGTCCTAGTCTAATCCTTGTTTGGTCCCAATTTAGTACTAGTCTAGTCCTGGTTTAGACCTGGTTTAGTTCCAGTTTAGTCCTAGTCTAGTCCTGGTTTAGTCCCAATTTAATCCTAGTCTAATCCTTGTTTGGTCCCAATTTAGTCCTAGTCTAGTCCTGGTTTGGTCCCAATTTAGTCCTAGTCTAGTCCTGGTTTGGTCCCAATTTAGTCCTAGTCTAGTCCTGGTTTAGTCCCAATTTAGTACTAGTCTAGTCCCGGTTTAGTTAAGGTTTAGTTCCAGTTTAGTCCTAATCTAGTCCTGGTTTAGTCCCAGTTTAGTCCTAGTCTAGTCCTGGTTTAGTCCTAGTTTAGATAAGGTTTAGTTCCAGTTTAGTCCTAGTCTAGTCCTGGTTTAGTCCCAGTTTAGTCCTAGTTTGGTCCCAATTTAGTACTAGTCTAGTCCCGGTTTAGTTAAGGTTTAGTTCCAGTTTAGTCCTAGTTTAGTCCTGGTTTAGTCTTGATTTAGTCAAGATAGTTCCAGTTTAGTCCTAGTCTAGACCCGGTCTAGTCCTGGCCCTGGTTTAGTCTGTTTGTCCTGGTCTAGTCCTGGTCAGGTCTTCGTTTAGACCTGATTTCATTCCTGGTCTAGTCCTGGTCTAGTCCTGGTCTAGTCCTCAATCAATCAATCTTTATAAAGTGCTTTTCATACAAAATGTAACACAAAGCGCCTTACAGTGACCTTAGACTTTTATTGATCTCACACAGGAGAAAAAGTCCTGGTCAAGTCTTGGTTTAGTCGTGGCGTAGTCCAGGTCTAGTTCAGGTCTAGCCGTGGTTTAGTCCTGGTTTAGTCCTCGTCTAGGCCTGGTTAAAACAATTTCCCTTGTGGATCAATAAAGTTTGTCTAAGTCTGTCCCAGTTTAGCCCCGATTTAGTCCCAGTTAGTCCTGGTTTAGTCCTGGTCTAGTCCTTGTCTAGTCCTTCCTTGTGGGCGCTGAGATATTCAAAAACAAATCCACAAATAATTACTTAATTAGGATTAGTCCTGGTCTAGTCCTGGTCTAGTCCTGGTTTAGTCCTGGTCTAGTCCTGGTTTAGTCCTGGTTTAGTCCTGGTTTAGTCATGGTTTAGTCCTGGTTTAGTCCTGGTCTAGTCCTGGTTTAGTCCTGGTCTAGTCCTGGTTTATTCCTGGTTTAGTCCTGGTTTAGTCCTGGTCTAGTCCTGGTTTAGTCCTGGTCTAGTCCTGGTCTAATCCTGGTCTAGTCCTGGTCTAATTTTATCCAATAATTAGCCAACCAAAAAAATCTGTATTTTCACTTCTCTCCCTCCCTCCCTCTGTCTCTGCTCTCTCTCTCCTCTCCCATCCCTCTCTTTTCTCTTCTATCTCCTCTAGTCTCCTCTCTTTCTCCCCTTCTCTCTCTCTCTCTCTCTCTCTCTCTCATACCTCTTACCCTCTTTCTCCATCTCTCTTCTCTCCCATCCCCCTCTCTTCTCCTCTCCTCTCCTCTCTATCTCCTCTTCTCTCACTCTCCCATCCCCCTCTCCTCTCCTTTCTACTCTCGTCTCTCGCTCCTCCATACTCCTTACCCTCTTTCTCCCTCCCTCTCTCTCTCCTCTCTCTTTCCCATCCCCCTCTCCTCCTCCTCTGCTCTACTTTCCCTCTTTCGTTTAAAAGGAAGTGGTTTAGTCAAGGTTTAGTTCCAGTTTAGTCCTAGTCCTGGTCCTGGTCTAGTACTGGCCTAGTCCTGGTCTAGTACTGGCCTAGTCCTGGTCTAGTTCTGGCCTAGTCCTGGCCTAGTCCTGGCCTAGTCCTGGTCTAGTACTGGCCTAGTCCTGGTCTAGTACTGGCGTAGTCCTGGTCTAGTTCTGGCCTAGTCCTGGCCTAGTCCTGGTCAAGTCCTGGTCTAGTCCTGGTCAAGTCCTGGTCTAGTCCTGGTCAAGTCCCGGTCTAGTCCTGGGCTTGGTTTAGTCTGCTTGTCCTGGTCTAGTCCTGGTCAAGTCCTGGTCTAGTCCTGGTCTAGTCCTGGTCAAGTCCTGGCCTTGGTTTAGTCTGCTTGTCCTGGTCTAGTCCTGGTCAAGTCCTGGTCTAGTCCTGGTCAAGTCCTGGTCTAGTCCTGGTCAAGTCCTGGTCTAGTCCTGGCCTTGGTTTAGTCTGCTTGTCCTGGTCTAGCCCTGGTCTAGTCCTGGTCTAGTCCTGGTCTAGTCCTGGTCTAGTCCTGGCCTAGTCCTGCTTTAGTCCTGGTTTAGTCCTGGTCTAGTCCTGGTCAAGTCCTGGTCTAGTCCTGGCCTTGGTTTAGTCTGTTTGTCCTGGTCTAGTCCTGGTCTAGTCCTGGCCTAGTCCTGCTTTAGTCCTGGTTTAGTCCTGGTCTAGTCCTGGTCAAGTCCTGGTCTAGTCCTGGCCTTGGTTTAGTCTGTTTGTCCTGGTCTAGTCCTGGTCTAGTCCTGGCCTTGGTTTAGTCTGTTTGTCCTGGTCTAGTCCTGGCCTAGTCCTGGTCTAGTCCTGGTATTTTAACCTTTATTGATCGGTTCTTTTTTAATAAACTTTGCTGTTCTGTTTCTGGAATGTTCTCTGGACTTAAGGATTTTTCCACTCTATAAATGTGTTCAAAATGTTATTGATCGCGTCTGGTGTAAAAAGTCAAAGATCCGTGTGTGTCGGTGTGAGTTTGGGGCCGTCGGTTTATTGTCTCCCTCCGTATCTCGTCCATATTGGTTTCCTGTTGCCATAGAAACATATTGGCTTCGGGGTCCAGACTGGGAGGCGTCGGCACGTTCGGTAATGACATCATCGCTGAAGTTTGGACAAAAGAAGAATCGGCACAAAAATCCGACTGAAAATTTGATTCTGAACGCAGGTTTTAAAGGAGATTTTACCACCAGGAAACAAGGAAAACAATTTAAACATGTACAGGGAGACAAAATAAAACCTATGAAACCTATGTTTAGTCAAGGTTTAGTTCCAGTTTAGTCCTAATCCTGGTCTAGTCCTGGTCTAGTCCGTGTTTAGTCCGCGTTTAGTCCTGGTCTAGTTCCAGTCTGGTCCTGCCCCCCGTCCCCCATCTATAACATCAATGGGCAAAGGTCCTTTAGCCAATCAGGACGCAGAACACAATGCTACACTATAAAAAAAATGAAATTGAAAAAAATAAATAAATCAGGAGTCAAAACACGTTTTGAAAATAAAAGACATTCAAAAATTCATTTTGCTTGTTTTTCAGTCTGTATAAAATGTGATCTCAGAATTAAAAATAAATAAATATCGGTATCGGCTAATATCGGCAGGCTATCGGCCGATAACAGCAACATTACTATGGGATATCGGTATCGGTGCATCCCTAGTTGAACCTGCTCTGTGCTCCGCGCTGGGACACGGGTCCAGACGAGCACCAGGAAAAGTTTACAATCAGACATGATCTCGTCTCCAGGTCGCGGACGTGTCGAGCACCCCTGTTTTCAAACGTCAGCTCCGCGTTTGTAGCTGGAGCAGTTGAATTCCTTGTGATCGCCGATTGAAATGGAACGGGCAGCTCGCACATTCCCGCCAAACGAGCTGTTACGCATTACAAAAGGGAAGCGCCATCTCATGGGCGTGTTTAGAATTACAATAGGAGAGGGAGGGGGGAACCGCCTGGCGTTAGCCGGAAACGGCGCGGAAGTGGCTGGAATGGGAAAACATCAGTGTCTCCCACCGTATGTCGAGAGCGGGATTCAAACTGTCACCTTTAACACTTTTATGAGTCGTTTTAATGAACTCCTCCCTCGATATCCTCCTCTCCTCCACCTGCGCTCATTTAAAATAAACTCTAAACTAAACTAAAGTGTAAATATTTGGTAAATAAACTCAATGCAAACTCGAAATTTACAAAAACATTTGAGTGTTTTTGTCCCCGGTGTGAACAGGGTCTAATTAAAGGGGTCAGAATGATGGGGGGGGGGGGGGGGGTGCGTTCACTGACTCATCAAAACTGCGACAAAAGGAACACCCCCAGGGACAGAGGAAGAGAGGGGGAGGAGAAAGGGAAGAGAGGAGACGAGAGAGGGAAGAAAAGAGGAGAGGAGGAGAGGAGGAGGAAAGGACAGGAGGAGGAAGAAGAGGAGAGGGGGAGAAAGGAAGAGAAGCAGTGAGGAGGGGGAGAAGAAAAGAGAAGAGGAGCAAAGAAGGGGAGGAGAGCGGAAAGGAGAGGAGGTGAGGAGGAGGAGGGGAAGGCAGGAGGGGGAGAGAAGAAATGAGGAGAGGAGAGAGGAAGAGGAGGAGGAAAGGAGGGGAGAGGGTAGGAGGAGGAGAAGAAGAGGGGCAGAGGAGAGAAGGGGGAAAAGGGGGGAAAGAGAGAGGAGAGAAGAAGAGGAGGAAGAGAGAATCAGGGTAGAAGGAGAGAGGAGGAGAGAGAAAAGAGAGGAGAGAAGGAGAGGAGGGGGAGGAGAGAATGAGGGTAGAAGGAGAGAGGAGCAGGAGAGAAGAGGAGGAGGAGAGAAAAGAGGAGGAGAGAAGAGAGAAAAGAGAAGGAGAGAAGAGGAGGAGGAAGAGGAAGAGGAGGAGGAAGAGAAGGAGAGAGAATGAGGGTAGAAGGAGAGAGGAGAGAGAAAAGAGGAGATAGAAAAGAGAGGAGAGAAGGAGAGGAGGAGGAGGAGAGAATGAGGATAGAAGAAGAGAAGAGGAGAGAGAAAAGAGGAGGAGCAGGAGAGAGAAAAGAGAGGAGAGAAGGAGAGGAGGAGGAGAGAATGAGGGTAGAAGGACAGAGGAGCAGGAGAGAAGAGGAGGAGGAGAGAAAAGAGGAGGAAAGAAGAGGAGAAGAGAGAAAAGAGAAGGAGGGAAGAGGAAGAGGAGGGGGAAGAGGAGGAAGAAGAGAAGGAGAGAGAATGAGGGTAGAAGGAGAGAGGAGAGAGAAAAGAGGAGGAGAGAGAAAAGAGAGGAGAGAAGGAGAGGAGGAGGAGAGAGAATGAGGGTAGAAGGAGAGAGGAGCAGAAGAGGAGGAGGAGGAGAGAGAATGAGGGTAGAAGGAGAGAGGAGCAGAAGAGAAGAGGAGGAGGAGGGGGAGACCATCTGGCAGGTGCAGTAATGAGGGTCGTGACCCCAGAACCCCCGACTGAGACGGAGACGATTAGACCTAAAGCTCTTTCTCTCCTCCTCTATTCCTCCTCTCTCTATTCCTCTATCTCCTCTTTATCCTCCTCTCTGTCCATCTCTCCTCTTCCCTTCCTCCCTCTCCACCCCCCCTCATAACATCTCCCTCCTTCCCTCTATCATCCTCTCTACCTCCTTTCTCCTTTACTCTTCCTTTCGCTCCCTTCCCTCTCTCTCCTTTCTCTCTCTCCTCTTTCCTTTCTCTCCTCTGTAGTGATCACTCGTCTCATTATTGATCTGTTGGTGTTGGTGAAACCTGAGCTGTGATCGTACGGTTCATTCAGGATGTGTGCTGTTAGCATGCTAGTCGCTGTTTTATTGCAGCTGTGAAAAGTACACACAGTTAGAGTCAGAGAGGAGGGGAGGGCATCTGACACAAAAGATGGACCAGGACAAGTTTGTGTAATTCAATCCAGTCTGAGGAAGTGGCACTCACTCACTCCCGCTCGCAGGAACCTGAACTCTTCCACTTTCCCGTTTCTTTCGTTTCTTTTCGTTCGTTTGTCTCGTGGAGATTATGTCCGTAAGTATCATTATTTTGTACAGTTTGAGCAACTCCAGTTTCATGTTAAATGTTCATAAACATGTGATTAGACCGTCTCCGGTGACTACGAAACACCAAGTGAACAAGTTCGCCTGGCAAGAGACTTGACGGAGCTATTGATCGGAGCTATTGATCGGAGCTATTGATCGGAGCTATTGATCAGCTGCATGTCCGTAGTTCTACAGGTAGACGGGGGTTAATGTTTTATGTTTATGCTGCCATCAGGGAGGAGACTGTGGAGCCTCCTAGATAGAACCAGCAGGCTCAGGGAGAGTTTCTTCCACCAGGCTGAGACTCAACTCTGTCCCTGCCCTACCCCCACTTTCCCCCCGTGCCCCCCCCCTCAGCCCCCCCCCAGCCCTGTCACCCACTAAGAACACTGAACTATGATGCACTCCCTCACTTTTCATCTCTGTTTTGTCTATTGTGTTTTGTCTATGTTTACCTGAGTGTTTGCACATTTTTTGCCTTGTCTATTGTTTTTTTTGTTTTTTTGTCTAGCCCAGTATGTCTTTACATTTCGTTTTCTTTACTTGAATGTTTTACTTGAATGTTTGCACTGAGGTGGGAGAGGACAGATGGGCTATATATTCTTGTATGCACTAGGGATGTCAACAATGAATCGACTTACGATTAATTGTCGATCAAGACGTTGGTCGAACAAAATGCATTAATTGTAATTCATCGCTAATCGCGGACACGCGCACCCGCGTGGTCACGAAACAAGGCAACTGCGCACCGCGCTGCGCCAAGCTCGACTCACAGCCGGCTGCAGGCGCCAACGGCACTGCTCACGCGTACACCGGGGCTGCTGAGCCCGAGATCGAACCGCGGCGCCCGGAATGCGAAGTCTCAGCCCGAGCCACAAACCAGCCACACGAAACCAGCAGCGGCACGTGGTGGTTTAATCCTGGTTTAGTCCAGGTCTAGACCTGGTCCAGTCCTGGTTTAGACCTGGTTTAGTCCTGGTCTAGTCTCTTAGCCAATCAGGACGGAGAACAGAATGTTACACTATAAAAAAAATGTTACACTATAAAAAATAAATAAATAAATAAATCCACGGACCGCGATAGAGCGAGGGATTACTGTATTTTGTTATTCAGCATCAATACATTTGTCTGCTTTTTACTAAGGAATAATTCATTGAGGAATATACAGTATAATAATACTATGATATATTTATGACTCAGTGTTATGTTACTATAGCTTATATTCTTAAAGACCCTATTGAAACACTCAAATTCAGGTGAAAAACGCCGCTTATCAGTTAATCGTTAATCGATCAATAAGGTCAATCAACTATAGATTAATGAATTAATCGATAATTTGCATCCCTAATATGCACGCGTGATAATAAAGACAAATTGAATTGAATTTACACGTACTTAGTAACTTAATTGTTTGGCAATGGGAAATTGCACTGAAACCAACAAAGTCGCTAAGCAGCTCTGCTTTTGGGAAACGCCACACGGAGGAATCGATTGTTAGAGTAAGATAAATACTGACAAAACTAGGCATCGTGTTTTTGTCACGTATCATCTGTTTCTTTCCATCTAAACGTCGTTTGAAGTGCAGATGTAAAGCACATTAAGCATCTGTGTTACTTGTTTAACACATTAACACAGCAAATTCAAGCAGCAGTAAGTAAGATGGTATAAGAACACATTTGAGTTGGGTTCTCCATTTGTCTTCCTTTCACTGTAGTTCCATTGGTCAGCACTGCCCAGTGGTCAGAAGCTGCTGTTAAAGATGCCAGGACCAGGGGGGCACACTGCTCCACTGCCCTTTCTGTCCACAGTACAAGAGTGACTATGCCAGGCCTGGAAACCCACATAAAAACATCTAAAAACTGTTGTTCGTCATGGAGGTATGTTTTAGATTGATTGATAAACCTTTGTTGTTGGGCACGGGTACATACACATAAAATCATGTTTACACACTATAAGTAAAACGCATGCATACACAGAGAGAAGTATTCAAGTAACACACAGTCCACAGTCTGCATCACAATCACAAGTGTTCATCTTCTACTGCCTCATTACCTCATGTACTGCACACAGCCTACAACATACTGCATATCCTACCTCATGTACTGCACACAGCCTACAACATACTGCATATCCTACATCATGTACTGCACACAGACTACAACATACTGCATATCCTACCTCATGTACTGCACACAGCCTACAACATACTGCATATCCTACCTCATGTACTGCAAACAGTCTACAACATACTGCATATCCTACATCATGTACTGCACACAGCCTACAACATACTGCATATCCTACATCATGTACTGCACACAGACTACAACATACTGCATATCCTACCTCATGTACTGCACACAGACTAAAACATACTGCATATCCTACATCATGTACTGTACACAGTCTACAACATACTGCATATCCTACATCATGTACTGCACACAGACTACAACATACTGCATATCCTACATCATGTACTGCACACAGCCTACAACATACTGCATATCCTACATCATGTACTGCACACAGACTACAACATACTGCATATCCTACATCATGTACTGCACACAGCCTACAACATACTGCATATCCTACATCATGTACTGCACACAGTCTACAACATACTGCATATCCTACATCATGTACTGCACACAGCCTACAACATACTGCATATCCTACCTCATGTACTGCACACAGACTACAACATACTGCATATCCTACATCATGTACTGCACACAGACTACAACATACTGCATATCCTACCTCATGTACTGCACACAGACTACAACATACTGCATATCCTACATCATGTACTGCACACAGCCTACAACATACTGCATATCCTACCTCATGTACTGCACACAGACTACAACATACTGCATATCCTACATCATGTACTGCACACAGACTACAACATACTGCATATCCTATATCATGTACTGCACACAGACTACAACATACTGCATATCCTACATCATGTACTGCACACAGCCTACAACATACTGCATATCCTACATCATGTACTGCACACAGCCTACAACATACTGCATATCCTACCTCATGTACTGCACACAGACTACAACATACTGCATATCCTACATCATGTACTGCACACAGCCTACAACATACTGCATATCCTACATCATGTACTGCACACAGCCTACAACATACTGCATATCCTACCTCATGTACTGCACACAGACTACAACATACTGCATATCCTACATCATGTACTGCACACAGCCTACAACATACTGCATATCCTACATCATGTACTGCACACAGTCTACAACATACTGCATATCCTACATCATGTACTGCACACAGTCTACAACATACTGCATATCCTACATCATGTACTGCACACAGCCTACAACATACTGCATATCCTACATCATGTACTGCACACAGACTACAACATACTGCATATCCTACATCATGTACTGCACACAGACTACAACATACTGCATATCCTACCTCATGTACTGCACACAGACTACAACATACTGCATATCCTATATCATGTACTGCACACAGACTACAACATACTGCATATCCTACATCATGTACTGCACACAGACTACAACATACTGCATATCCTACATCATGTACTGCACACAGTCTACAACATACTGCATATCCTACATCATGTACTGCACACAGCCTACAACATACTGCATATCCTACCTCATGTACTGCACACAGACTACAACATACTGCATATCCTACCTCATGTACTGCACACAGACTACAACATACTGCATATCCTACATCATGTACTGCACACAGACTACAACATACTGCATATTCCTTTAAATATTGTCCCATCAGTGTAGTAAGTAAATGACTTCATGCAGACCCTCATAAACACACACATAGACCACATATCCCTCTATAAAATCCACAAATCTGCATCGTTTCATTATAAGCCCATAAAGTTATAAGAGTTTATTCTGTATTTCACATTAACTCATGTATTGTACACAGCCTTATGTGCCTTATGTTTTTCCTTTTTGTCCATGTTTTTCTTGTGTGTACTGATGGTGTGTTTTTCTTCAAATAAAAAAGAGAAATGTAACACAAACATGTTTATTTAAATAAAGTTCAATTATTTTTACTACATGAAATAAATGGTCTTTGTGTTTTTATTGAAAATATCCACATTCAGCCAAGTATTAGTGTGTGTATACCAGGCATGTCCAAACTATGGCCCGTGGGCCAAATGCGGCCCTCAGACAAATTTCTTTTGGCCCTCAGGCTTCCAGGTGAATTGGCCCAAATGACCTTGAGCAGAACTTTTGACTGCAAGTTTTTTGAAAATCTACCTTGATAAGACAATATTTAATATTTATTGTGTGGTTTTGAGGATAGCACGAATAAAGGACTGTTAGCTCATTCTAACGTGTTAAAATGCAGATATTTCAATTATTGACTGTTCTGAGCACCCGTCTATGGCCTTTGATCTGCTTCGTCTGTGTTTAGATATGTGGCCCGTGATGAAAAAAGTTTGGACACCCCTGGTGTAAACTATGTGGCCTGGTTTACACCAGACCATATCACAGTGAGATATGGTCTGGAAGCACCTCCTGAATATCTCGTAGTGGAGGTGTGGTTTACGATCGCCAACGGCCGTTTATTGGGCGTTACAAATGTCTATCATTTGGCGTATACGTAGTCCAGAGCCAATCATGTCAGTTGTCAGTTCAAACTACAAGTTTCCGTTTGTCACGTAGTACGTGTGACCGTCTTTCCACCCCTCCCCGCTCTCTGATTGGCTCCCAGAATCGGGAGAGCTCGCTTGCCATAGTCGCCAGGTCTTTCAGATCAGAATGAACAAAAGCAGGGTGGGATTTCCCAGGTTATAAACTATGTGTGAACTGTGCTGTCTGATTGTAAATAAATGCTTCTTTCAATTTAAGCAAATTTGCTCAATGCCCAGGTGATATTAAAATTATTACTTCAAGTCGGCCATTGTTGGAATATACACAGGAAATATTGTGAAATGTCAGATGCAAAGTCAGGCCTCAGCCTGTCGGTCTGTGACGTTCAGTGGAAGGTGTACGGTTCGATTTGTGGAGAGTAATTAAAGTCCTGAATGCAAAGCAGTATCTGACCCACAGACTGACAGTTCTGCTTCCCCTGCTGATCTGTGACTGATGAAAGTGACAGGAACGCAGTACTGCAATATTTTCATGTCCAAAATACTGCATTGTGCAGTATGTCCAAGTACAGTGGTAACACTAGTGTTTGTTATGAATGCAGTTTGTTCATATCCAAATGACTGCACTTGCACTCGCTCTGTCTTTTTGTAAGGGGAAATGTAAACTATGTGATAAAACAATTCACTGCACAACCCGACATTCTACTGCGATGTTCAGTAGCGGGCTTAGCGTTAAAAGAAGAGTTTTTGCTTTTCTACTCGGAGCAACACAATGTACAACTCTTATTTTGACATGTTAGACCGGATGATGACAGTTCCGCGTGGAGAGAAAAGAAAACAGGAGGTGTTCCAGTTTAGGGAAGAAACGCCCATTTATGTTCCACAGACCGGCGATACTGGCCATGTCTGAGGAGTTTGAGAATTTTATAATAATCCAGAGTGGAGCTTTAAATGAGCGCTGTGACAGAGAGACGACTAAAAGAGGAGAGAGTCTCACCCCCTCTCAAACCAGGACTAAACCAGGACTAAACCAGGACTAAACCAGGACTAAACCAGGACTAAATCAGGACTAAACCAGGACTAAATCAGGACTAAACCCAGACTAAACCAGGACTAAACCAGGACTAAACCAGGACTAAACCAGGACTAAACCAGGACTAAACCCAGGACCAAACCAGGAGTAAACATGGAATAAAGCAGCACTAAACTCAGACTAAATCACAACAAAACCCAGACTAAAACAGAACTGAATCAGGACTAAACCCAGACTAAACCAGGACTGAATCAGGACTAAACCCAGACTAAACCAGGACTGAATCAGGACTAAACCACATCGAAAAATTGGTGCATTCCTAATTTTCCTAATGAATTTCAAATCTGCTTTAATTTCATTTTGGTGCATTTTCAGACACAGAAATGCGCCAAGTTACTTTTTTGTTTTGGACCAGAGACAAAGATGAACTTAAAAGTGCTGACATCATCCTTTACTTCTCTCTCCATCTCTCTCTCCTCTCTCTCTCTCCTCCCTTTATCCTCCTCTCTCCTCTACCCTTCATCTCCCTCTTATCCTTCTCTCCTTGTCTCCCTCTCCTCCCTCCTTCCCTCTCTCTGTAGTGAACACTCGTCTGATTTTTGATCTGTTGTTGTGAAACTCGATCTTTGAGGGTTCGGTTCATTCAGACTCGGCCTCACACACGTCTGTTCGTCCATTCACAAAAATATTCCCCTCCTCCGTCCAGCAACATCAACGATACGCTCAAAACGCTCTGTTCCACCTTGTGATGTCAACAACTCCTTTTACCTTAAGTTCAGGAGAGATCGACAATCCCAGGGCTGAAATTAATCCCAATGATTCTTGTGAAGGTGTGTGGAGTTTAAAAACACAGTGGAGCTCTTCCTGTATCACCACATGATGACATCACAAGGTGGAACAAACACGAGTCCAGGTTTGTGACGAAGAAATAACATTAGAGCAGATCAGAAAACAGCGGAACACGGGCCCTTTAATATTGGCAGTTTTGTATCATGTTTTTGTGTATTTATAGAGAATTATCGTGAAGGAGCGTGGGGGCGGAGCCTTGTACAGAATCTGACAGCTAACCTTAACCCCAGGAGAGATCTCTAGATTACTCAGACATGCATGGTGACTCTAAAACCTCTTCAGGCAGGTTTGTGACGAAGAAACGTCGTTAGGACTTTTTAAAAAGATGATTTTCATAATACTCCGTCTTTAAGTACTTCTGTTGTTTAATTATCTTAAAAGTAAAAGAATAATTTAACAAAACTCTTAAAAATTAAAGCTTAAAATGACTCTTCTCTTCTGAACAAACATGAGAGTGACCAGAGTGACCAGAGTGTCCAGAGTGACCAGAGTGACCAGAGTAACCAGAGTGTCCAGAGTGTCCAGAGTGTCCAGAGTGTCCAGAGTGACCAGAGTGTCCAGAGTGACCAGAGTGACCAGAGTGTCCAGAGTGTCCAGAGTGTCCAGAGTGACCAGAGTGACCAGTGTCCAGAGTGTCCAGAGTGTCCAGAGTGACCAGACTCAGGTTCATCTGGTTCATTTGGCTCCAGTGAAACGATTCACTGATGAGTCAGAACAAGAGTCCAACAGACGAGACAGGAGAGAGGGAGGAGAGAGGGAGAGAGGGAGGAGAGAGGGAGAGAGGGAGGAGAGAGGGAGGAGAGAGGGAGAGAGGGAGGAGAGAGGGAGGAGAGAGGGAGAGAGGGAGGAGAGAGGGAGGAGAGAGAGAGAGAGAGAGAGAGAGAGAGAGGGAGAGAGAGGAGGAGAGAGGGAGGAGAGAGGGAGGAGAGGGAGGAGAGAGGGAGGAGAGAGGGAGAGAGGGAGGAGAGAGGGAGGAGAGAGGGAGGAGAGAGAGGAGGAGAGAGGGAGGAGAGAGGGAGAGAGAGGGAGGAGAGAGGGAGAGAGGGAGAGAGAGAGGGAAAGAGAGGGAGAGAGGGAGGAGAGAGGGAGAGAGGGAGGAGAGAGGGAGGAGAGAGGGAGGAGAGGGAGGGAGAGAGGGAAGGAGAGAGGGAGAGAGGGAGGAGAGAGGGAGGAGAGAGGGAAGGAGAGAGGGAGAGAGGGAGAGAGAGGGAGAGAGAGGGAAGGAGAGAGGGAAGAAGAGAGGGAGGACAGAGGGAAGGAGAGAGGGAGGAGAGAGGGAGGACAGAGGGAAGGAGAGAGGGAGGAGAGAGGAAGAGAGGAGGAGAGGGAGGAGAGAGGGAGGACAGAGGGAAGGAGAGAGGGAGGAGAGAGGAAGAGAGGGATGAGAGAGGGAGGAGAGGGAGGAGAGGGAGGAGAGAGGGAGGAGAGGGAGGAGAGAGAGGAGAGAGGGAGGAGAGAGGAGGAGAGGGAGGGAGAGAGGGAGAGAGAGGGAAGGAGAGAGGGAAGAAGAGAGGGAGGAGAGGGAGGACAGAGGGAAGGAGAGAGGGAGGAGAGAGGGAGGACAGAGGGAAGGAGAGAGGGAGGAGAGGGAGGAGAGAGGGAGGACAGAGGGAAGGAGAGAGGGAGGAGAGAGGAAGAGAGGGATGAGAGAGGGAGGACAGGGAGGAGAGGGAGGAGAGAGGGAGGACAGGGAGGAGAGAGAGGAGAGAGGGAGGAGAGAGGAGGAGAGGGAGGAGAGAGGGAAGGAGAGAGGGAGAGAGGGGGAGGAGAAAGGAAGAGAGGGATGAAAGAGGGAGGAGAGAGGGAGGAGAGGGAGGAGAGAGGGAGAGAGAGGGAGGAGAGAGGGATGAGAAAGGGAGGAGAGAGGGAGGAGAGGGAGGAGAGAGGGAGAGAGAGGGAGGAGAAAGGGAGGAGAGAGGGATGAGAGAGGGAGGGAGAGTAGGGGTGGGCGATATATATCGTCTGATTGTTATTATCGTGATTGTTGTTTTAACGATGTGCAAATTTACATTATCGTGTATTTAAATTAGTTCACCAAAACCAATGAAACGCGCCGACACTTCCAGACGCCGACACACATTAGAGCGCAGCAGTGCTCCCACACTCAGCTCGACTCTGCCGCTCGACTTGTAGACCTCGGTGATCACATGACCTCTCTCGTGAGCAGCCTTGGAACAGGTCGGCAGCACAGTTTGAGAAAATGCAGCAGAGGCAGCTAAAGCTCAGTCTTCTTCAGAGGATTTAGTGCCAAGACGCGAGTCTACTTTTCTGGCATGGAAATGGTTTGGTTTTGAAAAGACCGACTAATACGTAGAGTTAGCCCGACATTAACCCGACGGTGTTGTTAACCACTCGTCAAGGTTACGCGGTTATCTGTTCGTTGTGTGTTGCAATGGTCACCGCCACATTGCCCCGTATTCAAAACAGTTTTGGTTTTGAAATGCAAGGCTTGCGTGACACAGCTGAACCGGCAAATATATGTACAGTGGTACCTCACCTTACCAAATTAATTTGTTCCAGAAGTGGTTTCGTAACGTGAATTTTTCGTAAGTTGAGTAGCTATTTCAATGGAAAAGGCCTGATCCGTTCCAAGATTTTTTTTTTATAGTGTGACTTTTTTTTTTTATAGTGCAACTTTTTTTTTTATAGTGTAACATTTGTGTTCTGCGTCCTGATTGGAATAAACCAGGTGTAGACCAGAACTAAACCAGGTCTAAGCCTGGACTGGACCTGGACTAAACCAGGATTATCCCGGGACATGGCAGTGCTGTTGGAGGAGCGTGGTGCTCGTGTCTCTGCGCTCCTTGCACGTTCCGCGCTAGAGCTAAGAGGCCGAGAAAGACGCTCTTTCAGCGGGAATAAGAGCGGGGGGGCGGAGCGGGCTCTGCTTCTATGTGACCTCCAGAGCCGGGGGGCCGACACTGTGAGCTAACAGGCCGAGAAAGGTGCTCTATCGGCGGGAAAGACCGCGGAGTCTCGCTCGGGGCGGGCTCTGCTTCTATGTGACTTCCAGGTCTAGACCAGAACTAAACCAGGTCTAGACCAGGTCTAAACCAGGACCGGATCAGGTCCAGACCCGGACCAAACCGGGACCAGACCAGGATTAAATCACCCCGTGCTCGGCCCGCGGCCCCGAGGGGGAGGCACGGCCCGGGCGCCGCGGCTCCATCCCGCGCCGTGTCGACGTCGCTTTTTGATCCTTCGATGTCGGCTCTTCCTGTCATTGTGAAGCAGAATTCACCAAGCGTTGGATTGTTCACTCACTAAGGGAACGTGAGTGGGGTTTAGACCGTCGTGAGACAGGTGAGTTTTACCCTCCTGATGATGTGTTGTTGTGTCTCCGCTCCCCTTGCGCATTCGGCGCTATGTTGAGCCGTGCCCCCCCCACGCTTCACTATCAACACATTCCATTGAAAATCTATGAAAGTTCGAGTGTTCAAACGAGAGAGAAATGCGAGAAAAGCCCAACTCCAGTCTGAGAAAAGCGTAGAATGTGTGTGGTGAGGCATTTACAGCCCTAAAACATGTAGAACAATTGCAAAATACAAAGTTGTCCTACCTCGTGGACCTCTCCCACCGCGGGCCACCTCTGGAACCTAACCCCGTGTGTGTTGATAAAGTGTATTTACGTTTTGGGGCGTGAATCTGAGCGCACATCTGAGCGCGCCTTAATTGAATTTTTGAGATTTCGCGTTTCGTAACTTGAATTTTCTTTCGTATCTAGAGACCAAAATTTGATGTGAAGGCGTTTCGTAACTTGGATTTTTCATATGTAGAGTCTTTCCTAAGGTGAGGTACCACTGATATCTATATATATATATATATATATATATATATATATATATATATATATATATATATATATATATATATATATATATATATATACTCTTCAGTTCTGCTTCTTCAGACTCTTCAGTTCTGAAGTAGCAGCTTGGATGAGCTGCGAAAACGTTTTCAACCAAATAAACTTTGTCCCGTTGACAAACTGAATTTCTCCTTTTTTTGCCCCAAATACTGTGAAACCGAAAAATACCGTGATATCAATTTTTGGTCATACCGCCCAGCTCTAATTTCAACTTCCTGTTTATATACGAGACATTTAAGGATTTTGTGCCATTCAAATGTTTTCATATTGAATTTCTAATAAGACAAAGTTAATGCAATAAAGTCTGCAGAAACAAAAACACAACACGACCCAGCGCTTCACGATCAGAGCGAAACGGGGAGAGCACCAGACTCTTGTACCGAAATATGAAACCAAAACACTCACAACACAAATAATAATAAATACATGTATCTGGACAGTGCATAAAAATAATACTACATGGTCTGTCAGGAAAAAATATAGGAACGCGAGTTGGAAAGCGCGTGGAGACGTCTTTCTTTTTTACGATTGTGGTAAATTCTGTGTTTCTTCTGCTGCTTTTGTGGTTTTAACCCACGACAGACAAAGGGGAGGTGCGGCGTGAACCTTCTAAATGCAAATGTGTGGAATATTTTTACATTAAATACAACTAAATGTGAAAGTGAGCGGCACTAAACCAGATCTGCAGTTAAAAATACTCGGAGAAAGATGGGGAAAGGCTCAGCAGTAGAAGTAGTAAAGTACTGCACTATACAAGTACACATTTAAGGTATTTAAGGTATTTAAGCAGATTTTAAAGTGGATAATTTGTACTTTTGTTTCATTACATTTGAGAGCAGGTACATGTACTTTCTACTCCACTACATTTCTGAACAGGACTGAAAATTAAAAATATATTTATTAAAGTCTGAGACCTGCTAAAAACGCCGGGAGGCATTTTTATCAAGTTTATCATCATTTCAGCAACAAAAAATACAAATAAAAACAGCTAGAAATTTGAATTAGCGGTTTCTGCACAAATCTATCAAATTACCAAAATACTTTTTTTTTTTTTCTTTTTACTCTTTTACCTGTACATTTTAAGCAGGCGCTTTAATACTTTTACTTTAGTAGATTTTTTCATGTCCTACTTTTACATTAAGTAACAAAATGGAGAACTTCACCATGAGCTCGGGTTTGGAGATTTATATTTGTAATTCATTAATTGATTATTTTTATTACGATTACTTATGTATTTATTTATTTTTATTCATCTACTTTTATTAATTATCTGTATTACTATTATTGATGTATTTTTATTTATTTATTTTTATTTATCTATTTTTATTAATTATTTTTATTACAATTATTTATGTATTTATTTTTATTTATTTATCTATTTTTTATTAATTATTTTATTACTATTATTTATGTATTTTTATTTATTTATCTGTTTTTTTTATTAATTATTTTATTACAATTATTTATGTATTTATTTTTATTTATTTATCTATTTTTTATTAATTATTTTATTACTATTATTTATGTATTTTTATTTATTTATCTGTTTTTTATTAATTATTTTATTACAATTATTTATGTATTTATTTTTATTTTTTATTAATTTTATTACTATTATTTATGTATTTATTTATTTTTATTTATCTATTTTTATTAATAATTTTTATTACTATTATTTATGTATTTATTTATTTTTATTTATCTATTTTTATTAATAATTTTTATTACTATTATTTATGTATTTATTTATTTTTATTTATCTATTTTTATTAATAATTTTTATTACTATTATTTATGTATTTATGTATTTATTTTTTATTTTATTACTATTATTTTATTTATTTTATTTATTTATTTATTTTTTTTTGGGGGGGGGGTAATTTGATTTTGTCTAATTACAAATAAAAAATTGATCACAAAAAAAGATTTCAAAATATTTAAAGCTTCACTGTGTAACTTTTCTGGCGTGGAAGATGAAAGCATTATCGCTTTGTCAGGAATGTTCCGCAGTTTGGCATTAAACCTTCGGTACATCTCCACCTGTAACTGACGAAACGCAAGACAGAGAAGAGAAGTTTAATGCCGCATGAGGGAACTTTCCATGCAAAATAAATAAATAAATAATAATACATAATGTAAATAAATTTAAATAAATAAAAGAATGCACGTTTCATTCAGTTTGACGAAAGAAATTGTGAGTCAGAAATGTCCGGAAATAAGTTACGCAAACTAATGTGGTGACTCACGAAACACCAAACACACTTTTATTATTTTAACTGTGATTAACTGTAAATGGGCACTGTTCAAAACAAGAGAAGTGCTCTGGATTAAATGAGTTTTATATGTATTTTTGCTTTATATACATGCACAGGGAGGACAAACAAGAGGAGGGATAATGAAGCAGTATTTCAGCTTCAGTTGAACATCTGCCACGCTCTTCAGGGCTGGACTGGGACTAAAAAACAGTCTTGGACCGGCCCCTCATAATTAACGGAGCACAACGGACTAATTTATGTTTGTGTTTCCCGAAGCAAATTATTTTACTGTTGTTACGTCTTGGCCGAGGGGAAACCAGGGCGCAACATTTAAAGGAAAAATCCCCCAAACCACCAGCAAACTCACAGGAACTACACATTCAACTGTTTATTTAAAATGCATCTTTTCTCATCGAATCTACACGATTCACATAGGTCACCTGTTTTAGCTTCAAAATGGCAAATTTTGCTGAAAGGTGAGCGATTTTCATGCCTGTCCATCACCTAAAAGTCCCGGTATTATCCTAACATTACTACTGCTGACCTGCTGTGCCTGTGCCACACTTCCCTGGTCACTCTGTCCCTCAGGTTCCCTCAGGTTCAGGTTTAAACCAGGTTCAGTTCAGGTTTAGTCCAGGTTTAGACCAGGTTTAGACCAGGTTTAGACCAGGTTTAGTCCAGGTTTAGTCCAGGTTTAGTCCAGGTTTAGTCCAATTTTAGACCAGGTTTAGTCCAAGTTTAGTCCAGATTTAGTCCAGGTTTAGTCCAGGTTTAGTCCAGGTTTAGTCCAGGTTTAGTCCAGGGTTAGTCCATGCTTAGACCAGACTTAGACCAGGTTTGGTCCAGGTTTAGACCAGGTTTAGTCCAGGGTTAGACCAGGTTTAGACCAGGTTTAGACCAGGTTTAGTCCAGGCTTAGACCAGGTTTAGACCAGGTTTAGACCAGGTTTGGTCCAGGTTTAGACCAGGTTTAGTCCAGGTTTAGACCAGGTTTAGACCAGGTTTAGACCAGGTTTAGTCCAGGTTTAGTCCAGGTTTAGACCAGGTTTGGTCCAGGTTTAGACCAGGTTTAGACCAGGTTTAGACCAGGTTTAGACCAGGTTTAGACCAGGTTTAGTCCAGGTTTAGACCAGGTTTGGTCCAGGTTTAGACCAGGTTTAGACCAGGTTTAGTCCAGGTTTAGACCAGGTTTGGTCCAGGTTTAGACCAGGTTTAGACCAGGTTTAGACCAGGTTTAGACCAGGTTTAGACCAGGTTTAGACCAGGTTTAGTCCAGGTTTAGTCCAGGTTTAGACCAGGTTTGGTCCAGGTTTAGACCAGGTTTAGACCAGGTTTAGACCAGGTTTAGACCAGGTTTAAACCAGGTTTAGTCCAGGTTTAGACCAGGTTTGGTCCAGGTTTAGACCAGGTTTAGACCAGGTTTGGTCCAGGTTTAGACCAGGTTTAGACCAGGTTTGGTCCAGGTTTAGACCAGGTTTAGACCAGGTTTAGACCAGGTTTAGACCAGGTTTAGACCAGGTTTAGACCAGGTTTAGTCCAGGTTTAGTCCAGGTTTAGACCAGGTTTAGACCGGGTTCCCTGTCCACCTTCAGCCTGGGCTGCAGAGGACGTGGAGGCTCCAGCCCCTCCAGAGAATATGTCTGTTATTTTAGAACATTTTGCAGCGTCTATAGTGAGATGTCTTAATCTTTTAGCTCCGTAACTTCTCCACACCCCCTTTCTGCCGCTTCTCCATGTTTCCACCTCAACACTGAAACTGGCGGGGATCAGTGCAGAGAAAGGGGCGGGGCCGCTCTCGTAAGCTTCTGTATCCTGATTGGTTTAGTCCACTGTCTGTATTGAAGATGGACCAATGGGACGCCTCCTCTAAATTGGGGGCCGGGCTCTAAGTAAAAAACAAAACCTTAGATAATGAACCAGTATTTGAGCTTCAGTAGAACATCTGCCACACTCTCCCTCCCTCTGCTCTGTTCTGGTTTCTAACAGTTGGAAAAACTGCTTATAAACTCATCACGGTGAATAATTCCGATGCTCTGAATGCACAAGGTAAATAAGGAACAACTGAACCGCTGAAACGGTTTAAAATCGACATCATTTGTCCAGTTAAATGGATGAAACAAGTCGATGTTTTCCACTTTATTATCCAGTTTAACCTCACCACAGCCGAAGGAGGTCGGCCACAAACTGGAAAATGCAATCACTTAAACTCCTGAGGGCAGAGAGTCCAAACCGGGACAACACGTGACCTTTAAAATCTCTGCACACAATACGCACCGTTTAAAAACAGAAAGATAAAAGAATGCTTAAATTGTTTGGAATTTCAATGCTTCATTATTATTATTTTTTATCTACCAAGAATGCAGCTATTTGAGTAATCGGAGTCTTAGGGTTTAGTTCTGGTTTAGTCCTGGTTTAGTCTTCGTTTAGTCTTAGTTGAGTCCTGGTTTAGTCCTAGTATAGTCCTGTTTTAGTCTTGGTATAGTCTTGGTTTTAATCCTGGTTTAATCACAGTTTAGTCTTGGTTTAGTCCTGGTTTACTCTTGGTTTAATCCCAGTTTAGTCGTGGTTTAGACCTGGTTTAGTCCTGGTTTATTCCTAGTATAGTCCTGTTTTAGTCTTGGTACAGTCTTGGTTTTAATCCTGGTTTAATCCCAGTTTAGTCCTGGTTTAGAAAAAGAAAAGAGGAGCCGTGTCAGTCGTGTGGAAGAACTTCGGCTTTAAAACATCTGACGCCGATCAAACAACTGTATTCTGTAAATGTCGTCGGGCTAAAGTCGTAGGCGACACGAGCGATCTGCTTCACCACCTCCGTCACAAACACGTCCTGGAATATGAAGAACGCACAAAACTAAGATCTGCATCCTCTTCCACGTCTGCAGGGAACGTTCAAGTCGGCGCCGCGACACAAAACGCCACTCGGACGTCACTCAAAGACGCGTTTGCGAAAGGGGACCGCCTACGACAAGAAAAGCAAACGGTGGAACGATATTACCAACGCTGTTACTGTCCACTTCACCAAACACATGGAACCACTTAGTACATGAAAAAAAAAAATACCGTCAAATACTGCGACACAGATATAATTTTGAAAAATACCGTGATATACATTTTTGGTCACACCGCCCAGCTCTTATTCCATTAAAACATAAATTGCAATCCTGGTCCAAAAAATGGCAATTAAATATTTTTCGCAAATGGTTCTCATTGGAATTTCGTTTAAAATTCATGTGTTTTGAGTGTTTCCCGGTTCGCTCGTTCATTCGGGGTGGACGGGGTGAGTGTAAACGGTGGGGGAGGGGAAGGCTGTAAGCACTCACACTTTCACTGAAGAGTAATTATGGGTTTATCACTAATACAGGCTGTGGCAGAGTGGTTAGCCTGAGGTTGTGGGTTAGACTCCTGATCTCGCTGACTGGAGGATTGGGCAAAAAAATTTTTTTTTTAAATCCCCACATATTGATTAAGGATGTAACTATAAGATAAATATTGTGAGAGAACTACATAGACCATGATCCTTTGCAGTTTCAGTGCAGACTACATGGGAAAATTACTGGTTTAGTTTACTCCAGGTTTAGACCTGATGTAGTCCTGGTTTAGTCTTAGTTTACTCCTGGTTTAGACCTGATGTAATCCTGGTTTAGTCCAGGTTTAGACCTGATGTCGTCCTGGTTTAGTCTTAGTTTACTCCTGGTTTAGACCTGATGTAATCCTGGTTTAGTCCTGGTTTAGGCCTGATGTAGTCCTGGTTTAGACCTGAGGTAGTCCTGGTTTAGTCTTAGTTTAGTCCTGGTTTAGACCTGATGTAATCCTGGTTTAGTCCTGGTTTAGGCCTGATGTAGTCCTGGTTTAGACCTGAGGTAGTCCTGGTTTAGTCTTGGTTTAGACCTGATGTAGTCCTGGTTTAGACCTGATGTAGTCCTGGTTTAGTCCTGGTTTAGTTCTGGTTTAGACCTGATGTAGTCCTGGTTTAGTCCTGATTTAGACCTGATGTAGTCCTGGTTTAGACCTGATGTAGTCCTGGTTTAGTCCTGGTTTAGTCCTGGTTTAGACCTGATGTAGTCCTGGTTTAGACCTGATGTAGTCCTGGTTTAGTCCTGGTTTAGTCCTGGTTTAGACCTGATGTAGTCCTGGTTTAGACCTGATGTAGTCCTGGTTTAGTCCTGGTTTAGACCTGATGTAGTCCTGGTTTAGACCTGATGTAGTCCTGGTTTAGTCCTGGTTTAGACCTGATGTAGTCCTGGTTTAGACCTGATGTAGTCCTGGTTTAGACCTGATGTAGTCCTGGTTTAGTCCTGGTTTAGACCTGATGTAGTCCTGGTTTGTTATTCATCACTTTTCACCTTAATTATCTGGATTATAACAGAGCCAAAGACTTGTCAGGTTTTGTTTTTTTTATATAAAAGTAGTAAATTCTCAACTTATTAGCCTCCATAAAGAATATCGGAGCAATAAATATCGTGCCATGAAGTTTGGATATTGTCACAGGCCTCATACTGATCAATCATGATTCAAATTGATTTAATATTATAAAAAATAAATTGGCTTTCAATATTAAACTTCTGAAAGATGAACATTATAGACTTACTTTTTCCCAAAGTCTTGAGTCATCTCCAAACATCAAGAGAGACAAGAGAGAGACAGAGAGACAGAGAGACAAGAGAGAGACAGAGAGACAAGAGAGAGACAGAGAGACAAGAGAGAGAGAGAGGGACAGAGAGACAAGAGAGAGACAGAGAGACAAGAGAGAGACAGAGAGACAAGAGAGAGACAGAGAGACAAGAGAGAGAGAGAGAGACAAGAGAGAGAGGGACAAGAGAGACACAGAGAGACAAGAGAGAGACAGAGAGACAAGAGAGAGAGGGACAGAGAGACAAGAGAGAGACAGAGAGACAAGAGAGAGAGAGAGAGACAAGAGAGACACAGAGAGAGGGACAGAGAGACAAGAGAGAGACAGAGAGAGGGACAGAGAGACAAGAGAGAGACAGAGAGAGGGACAAGAGAGACAGAGAGACAGAGAGAGAGAGAGAGAGAGGGACAGAGAGACAGAGAGACAAGAGAGAGACAAGAGAGAGACAGAGAGAGGGACAGAGAGATAGAGAGACAAGAGAGAGACAGAGAGACAAGAGAGAGACAGAGAGAGGGACAGAGAGACAGAGAGACAAGAGAGAGACAGAGAGACAGAGAGAGAGGGACAGAGAGATAGAGAGAGACAAGAGAGAGACAGAGAGAGAGAGACAGAGAGATAGAGAGACAGAGAGAGAGAGAGAGGGACAGAGAGACAAGAGAGAGAGAGAGAGAGACAAGAGAGAGACAGAGAGAGAGAGAGACAGAGAGACAGAGAGAGAGAGAGGGACAGAGAGACAGAGAGAGAGAGAGAGAGACAAGAGACAGAGACAGAGAGACAAGAGAGAGAGACAGAGAGAGGGACAGAGAGACAGAGACAAGAGAGAGACAGAGAGAGACAGAAAGAGAGGGACAAAGAGACAGAGACGAGAGAGAGACAGAGAGAGAGAGGGACAGAGAGACAGAGAGAGAGAGAGAGGGACAGAGAGACAGAGAGAGAGACAGAGACAAGAGAGAGCGAGACAGAGAGACAAGAGAGAGAGACAGAGACAGAGAGAGGGACAGAGAGACAAGAGAGAGACAAGAGAGACAGAGAGAGAGAGAGAGAGAGAGGGACAGAGAGACAAGAGAGAGACAAGAGAGACAGAGAGAGCGAGAGACAGAGAGAGAGAGACAAAGAGACAAGAGAGAGACAGAGAGAGACAGAGAGAGACAAAGAGAGAGACAAAGAGAGAGACAGAGAGAGACAGAAAGAGAGACAAAGAGACAAGAGAGAGACAGAGAGAGACAGAGAGAGAGACAGAGAGAGAGACAAAGAGAGAGACAGAGAGAGACAGAAAGAGAGACAAAGAGACAAGAGAGAGACAGAGAGAGACAGAGAGAGAGAGGGACAGAGAGACAAGAGAGAGAGACAAGAGAGACAGAGAGAGAGAGAGAGAGAGGGACAGAGAGACAAGAGAGAGACAAGAGAGACAGAGAGAGAGAGAGACAGAGAGAGAGAGACAAAGAGACAAGAGAGAGACAGAGAGAGACAGAGAGAGAGAGACAAAGAGAGAGACAAAGAGAGAGACAGAGAGAGACAGAAAGAGAGACAAAGAGACAAGAGAGAGACAGAGAGAGACAGAGAGAGAGACAAAGAGAGAGACAGAGAGACAGAGAGAGAGACAGAGAGAGAGAGGGACAGAGAGACAAGAGAGAGACAGAGAGAGACAGAGAGAGACAGAGAGAGAGACAGAGAGAGACAGAGAGAGAGACAAAGAGAGAGACAGAGAGAGAGAGAGAGAGAGGGACAGAGAGACAAGAGAGAGACAGAGAGAGAGAGACAAAGAGACAAGAGAGAGACAGAGAGAGACAGAGAGACAGACAGAGAGAGACAGAGAGAGAGACAAAGAGAGAGACAGAGAGAGAGACAGAGAGAGAGACGGAGAGAGAGACGGAGAGAGAGACAGAGAGAGAGACAGAGAGAGGAGCAGTCTGCAGACTCAGCTCCACAGCTTGATTCACAAACAGGTCACAGCTCTAGTTTTCTCACCACAAATCCCCAAAACAGTTTAGAGAAACACCACGTCACCAACGAGAACTCACGTCTGATCAATACGACTGATTCTGATCAATACGACTGATCAATACAACTGATTCTGATTCACTGAGCAAAGATTCTGAGGGACATTTTTTCTGTTCCCACATGGTTCCAGAGTTGAGAGAAAAGTTGCTCTGATCCAGCTTCAGGAAATGTTCAGGACCAGACCAGAGACCAGAGACCAGACCTGAGACCAGAGACCAGACCTGAGACCAGACCAGAGACCAGACCAGAGACCAGACCTGAGACCAGACCAGAGACCAGACCAGAGACCAGACCAGAGACCAGAGACCAGACCTGAGACCAGAGACCAGAGACCAGAGACCAGAGACCAGAGACCAGAGACCAGACCAGAGACCAGACCAGAGACCAGAGACCAGAGACCAGAGACCAGAGACCAGAGACCAGAGACCAGAGACCAGAGACCAGACCAGAGACCAGACCAGAGACCTGAGACCTGAGACCAGACCTGAGACCAGACCTGAGACCAGAGACCAGACCTGAGACCAGATCTGAGACCAGACCAGAGAGCAGAGACCAGACCAGAGACCAGACCAGAGACCTGAGACCTGAGACCAGACCTGAGACCAGACCTGAGACCAGAGACCAGACCTGAGACCAGATCTGAGACCAGACCAGAGAGCAGAGACCAGAGACCTTCTTTTTCTTTTAGTTCGGTAGAGATCGGGAATTCCAGGGCTGAAATGATCCAAACGATTCTAGTGAAGGTTTGTGGAGTTTAAAAACACAGTGGAGCACTTCCTGTATCACCACATGATGACATCACAAGGTGGAAGTGTTTTCTGTGTTTGAGAGACGAACTCGGCCTAAATCTACAGCGTTTGTGTGAATAAAACAAAACACAAATATCGTCATACGGGCCCTTTAACCAAATAAACACTGAAATACACAGAAATAAACATATAAAGTGAATTACTGATTAAAAAAATGTAAAAGTATAATTGTTTTTGACATGTGAATTTAAAAATGTGTCTCTGTTATAAAAAAAAGTGGTTTGATTGAAAATCACTTTAGTCCAAACTGTACGGCTTTATTTCTGTTTTGTAGTTCTTAAACCCTTAGCAGCCGTTATGTGTTTATTACATGTTTATTACATGTTTATTACGTGTTTATTACATGTTTATTACATGTTTAAAGTTTTCTATTATCACTCTAAAAATAATGAACTGAAGATTGTCGTTCAAAATACAAAAATACTGAAACTAACCAGAAATAAACCCAAAATAAGTCGCCCAAAAGTGAATAACTGTCGCTCTATATTAAAAGATATTCACGATTTAGATTCATTTAAGGACCAGAGACCTGAGACCGGAGACCGGACTTGAGACCGGACTTGAAACCGGACCTGAGACCAGACCTGAGACCGGACCAGAGACCAGAGACCTGAGACCAGAGACCAGACCAGAGACCAGACCAGAGACCTGAGACCAGACCAGAGACCAGAGACTGGACCAGAGACCGAAGATTTATTATCTACAAATTCAAGGCTTCGCTGAGGATCAGGGAGCTGCAGCGGTGCACTGTCAGCCAAACCAGGACTAAACCAGGACTAAACCAGGACTAAACCAGGACTAAACCAGGACTAAACCAGGACTAAAACAGAAATGAATGAGGAAAAGAGGATTGGGGCAAAGCCAGAACTGAACAAGTGCCAAACCAGGACTAAACCAGCACTATAAACTAGACCAGGACTGAACCAGAACTAAGCCACAACAGTACCACAGCCTCCAGAACTACGACTGACAAGGGGCTCGTATGTGACTAAACCAGGACTACACCAGGTCTAAACTAGATCTAAACCAGGACCACACCAGGTCTAAACTAGATCTAAACCAGGACTACACCAGGTCTAAACTAGATCTAAACCAGGACCACACCAGGTCTAAACCAGGACCACACCAGGTCTAAACCAGGACTACACCAGGTCTAAACTAGATCTAAACCAGGACCACACCAGGTCTAAACTAGATCTAAACCAGGACTACACCAGGTCTAAACTAGATCTAAACCAGGACTACACCAGGTCTAAACCAGGACCACACCAGGTCTAAACTAGATCTAAACCAGGACCACACCAGGTCTAAACTAGATCTAAACCAGGACTACACCAGGTCTAAACCAGGACCACACCAGGTCTAAACTAGATCTAAACCAGGACTACACCAGGTCTAAACTAGATCTAAACCAGGACTACACTAGGTCTAAACTACCGGTAGATCTAAACCAGGACTACACCAGGTCTAAACTAGATCTAAACCAGGACTACACCAGGTCTAAACCAGGACTACACCAGGTCTAAACTAGATCTAAACCAGGACCACACCAGGTCTAAACCAGGACCACACCAGGTCTAAACTAGATCTAAACCAGGACCACACCAGGTCTAAACTAGATCTAAACCAGGACTACACCAGGTCTAAACTAGATCTAAACCAGGACCACACCATGTCTAAACTAGATCTAAACCAGGACCACACCAGGTCTAAACCAGGACCACACCAGGTCTAAACCAGGACCACACCAGGTCTAAACTAGATCTAAACCAGGACTACACCAGGTCTAAACTAGGTCTAAACCAGGACCACACCAGGTCTAAACTAGATCTAAACCAGGACTACACCAGGTCTAAACTAGGTCTAAACCAGGACCACACCAGGTCTAAACCAGGACCACACCAGGTCTAAACTAGATCTAAACCAGGACCACACCAGGACTAAACTAGATCTAAACCAGGACTACACCAGGTCTAAACTAGATCTAAACCAGGACTACACCAGGTCTAAACTAGATCTAAACCAGGACCACACCAGGTCTAAACTAGATCTAAACCAGGACTACACCAGGTCTAAACTAGATCTAAACCAGGACTACACCAGGACTAAACTAGATCTAAACCAGGACTACACCAGGTCTAAACTAGATCTAAACCAGGACTACACCAGGTCTAAACTAGATCTAAACCAGGACCACACCAGGTCTAAACTAGATCTAAACCAGGACCACACCAGGTCTAAACTAGATCTAAACCAGGACTACACCAGGTCTAAACCAGGACCACACCAGGTCTAAACCAGGACCACACCAGGTCTAAACTAGATCTAAACCAGGACTACACCAGGTCTAAACTAGATCTAAACCAGGACTACACTAGGTCTAAACTACCGGTAGATCTAAACCAGGACTACACCAAGTCTAAACCAGGACTACACCAGGTCTAAACTAGATCTAAACCAGGACCACACCAGGTCTAAACCAGGACCACACCAGGTCTAAACTAGGTCTAAACCAGGACCACACCAGGTCTAAACCAGGACTACACCAGGTCTAAACTAGATCTAAACTAGGACCACACCAGGTCTAAACTAGGTCTAAACCAGGACCACACCAGGTCTAAACCAGGACTACACCAGGTCTAAACTAGATCTAAACTAGGACCACACCAGGTCTAAACTAGGTCTAAACCAGGACCACACCAGGTCTAAACCAGGACCACACCAGGTCTAAACCAGGACTACACCAGGTCTAAACTAGGTCTAAACCAGGACCACACCAGGTCTAAACCAGGACTACACCAGGTCTAAACTAGATCTAAACTAGGACCACACCAGGTCTAAACCAGGACTACACCAGGTCTAAACTAGATCTAAACTAGGACCACACCAGGTCTAAACCAGGACCACACCAGGTCTAAACTAGGTCTAAACCAGGACCACACCAGGTCTAAACTAGATCTAAACCAGGACTACACCAGGTCTAAACTAGATCTAAACCAGGACCACACCATGTCTAAACTAGATCTAAACCAGGACCACACCAGGTCTAAACCAGGACCACACCAGGTCTAAACTAGATCTAAACCAGGACTACACCAGGTCTAAACTAGGTCTAAACCAGGACCACACCAGGTCTAAACTAGATCTAAACCAGGACTACACCAGGTCTAAACTAGGTCTAAACCAGGACCACACCAGGTCTAAACCAGGACCACACCAGGTCTAAACTAGATCTAAACCAGGACCACACCAGGACTAAACTAGATCTAAACCAGGACTACACCAGGTCTAAACTAGATCTAAACCAGGACCACACCAGGTCTAAACTAGATCTAAACCAGGACTACACCAGGTCTAAACTAGATCTAAACCAGGACTACACCAGGACTAAACTAGATCTAAACCAGGACTACACCAGGTCTAAACTAGATCTAAACCAGGACTACACCAGGACTAAACTAGATCTAAACCAGGACCGTACCAGGTCTAAACTAGATCTAAACCAGGACCGTACCAGGTCTAAACTAGATCTAAACCAGGACCACACCAGGTCTAAACTAGATCTAAACCAGGACTACACCAGGACTAAACTAGATCTAAACCAGGACTACACCAGGACTAAACTAGATCTAAACCAGGACTACACCAGGACTAAACTAGATCTAAACCAGGACTACACCAGGACTAAACTAGATCTAAACCAGGACTACACCAGGACTAAACTAGATCTAAACCAGGACTACACCAGGACTAAACTAGATCTAAACCAGGACCGTACCAGGTCTAAACTAGATCTAAACCAGGACTACACCAGGACTAAACTAGATCTAAACCAGGACCACACCAGGTCTAAACTAGATCTAAACCAGGACCACACCAGGTCTAAACTAGATCTAAACCAGGACCACACCAGGTCTAAACTAGATCTAAACCAGGACTACACCAGGTCTAAACTAGATCTAAACCAGGACCACACCAGGACTAAACTAGATCTAAACCAGGACCGTACCAGGTCTAAACTAGATCTAAACCAGGACTACACCAGGACTAAACTAGATCTAAACCAGGACCACACCAGGTCTAAACTAGATCTAAACCAGGACTACACCAGGTCTAAACTAGATCTAAACCAGGACTACACCAGGACTAAACTAGATCTAAACCAGGACTACACCAGGTCTAAACTAGATCTAAACCAGGACCACACCAGGTCTAAACTAGATCTAAACCAGGACTACACCAGGTCTAAACTCTCTGGCCCCACACAGGTCTCGGTCCAGGCGGGACAGCTCCTCCGTGAGCCCGGGGGGAGTGCACTCGGTCCCGGTCTGTCATGGGACCCCCCCCGTACCCCGGTACCCCCGCACGAGCCCTGCACCTGCACGAGCACTCTGCACGCGCACTCTGCACACGCGCACTGCACCACCGTACCGCCGCTGCAGTGCGCGTGTGCGTGCGTGCGTGCAGCCGGACCGAACCGCACCGCGCGCGCGCTCTGCCTGACAACAGCGTGAAAAAGACGCACGCGGAATCATCGTTCACGGCGATGACGAGGCGCGCGCGATGATGCAACCGTGTCCGAGCCGCGTCACAGCGCCGCAGTTCTCCCATTTTCCCGCAGTCAGAGGAGCTCCGGTGATGTCAGAGCAGCGGCCCCCTCCTCCTCCTCCTCCTCCTCCTCCTCCACCTCTCCCGGTGTAGCCGCGCCACTCACCGGTCTGCCCCTTGCCCAGGGTCTTCTCCAGGCGGTACGGGCCCACGTAGTTGGTGTAGTGGCCGCTGTTGGCCTCCTTCCCCGCGGATGTCATGTTCCGTTACGGCCGGGGGATGCTGCCTCCTGCTCCGGGCTTCAGGGTGAGGGCCCCGTCGTAGCGGTAAATCCCAGTGCGCGCGGCGGAGAGCTGACGGTGCGCGTGCATGTAGCGGTGCCGGAGGGGTGTCTCGCTCACGAAGCGGACGGGACCCCGGGGATCATGGCGCTGTGGACCCCGCTGGGTGTGATCTGAGGACGGGACGGGACGGAGTGATGCTGCCGCTGATGCCGCTCCGCTGGCTGCGTCAGCGCGCGCACACACGCACTCGCGCTTCCGGTTTGTGCGTGAAAATAAAACATGTGCGTGTGTCCGCTGACCCTGACACTGTCCTCCTGATGGAAATGTGACATCCTAGAACACTTAAAGCCCCATTACGTAATCTTTACATCTGAAAAATACATAATAAACCACGCATCCTTATCCTGTATCTCCACAGACCTGACTAATAAGGACACACAGGAGAAATTCACTTGTCACATTAGCTCCAGGCAGTTAGGAAAGTTTGAACAAAAACAGTGCATGTAGACAAGATAAGTCATAATAATAAAATAAGTATTTCTTTGAGGCCGTCCGAGAGTCCTCCTCCATGGCCTCTCTGAACTCCTCCCAACCCTGAGTTTTTGCCTCTGCGACCGCCCGGGCTGCAGCCCCGGGGGTGGATGAGAGCCACCCTGATTATCTCAAGTCTCTGGATGTTGTAAGTCTGTCTTGGCTGACACGTCTCTGCAACATTGCGTGGCAGTCGGGGACAGTACCTCTGGACTTGCAGACCGGGGTGGTGGTCCCTCTGTTTAAGAAGGGGGACTGGAGGGTGTGTTCCAACTACTGGGGAATCACACTCCTCAGCCTTCCCGGTAACGTCTATTCCAGGGTGCTGGAGAGGAGAATTCGACCGATAGTCGAACCTCGGATTCAGGAGGAGCAGTGTGGTTTTCGTCCCAGCCACAGAACACTGGACCAGCTCTATACTCTCCATCGGGTGCTCGAGGGTGCATGGGAGTTTGCCCGACCAGTCCAGAAGGCATTCGACCGTGTCCCTCGTGGGGCCCTGTGGAGAGTGCTCTGGGAGTACAGGGTTCGGGGCCCTTTGCTAAGGGCTGTTCGGTCCCTGTATGACTGGAGCAGGAGCTGTGTTCACATTGCCGGTAGTAAGTCGGACCTGTTTCCGGTGCATGTTGGACTCCCCCAGGGCTGCCCATTGTCACCGGTTCTGTTCATTATATTTATGGACAGAATTTCTAGGCACCGTCAGGGGCCGGAGGGGATCCGGTTTGGGAACCACAGGATCTCATCTCTGCTGTTTGCAGATGATGTTGTCCTGATGGCTTCATCGAACCGGGACCTCCAATGTGCACTGGGGCGGTTTGCAGCCGAGTGTGAAGCGGCTGGGATGAGGATCAGCTCCTCCAAATCCGAGGCCATGGTTCTCAACCGGAAAAAGGTGGCTTACCTCAGGTGCCTCAGGTGGAGGAGTTCAAGTATGTCGGGGTCTTGTTCACGAGTGAGGGGAGGATGGAGCGTGAGATTGACAGGTGGATCGGTGCAGCGTCGGCAGTGATGCGGTCGCTGTACCGGACCGTTGTGGTGAAGAGGGAGCTGAGCCGAAAGGCAAAGCTCTCGATTTACCATCGATCTACGTTCCTCCCCTCAACTATGGTCATGAGCTCTGGGTAATGACCGAAAGGACGAGATCCTTTACAAGATCCATACAAGCGGCCGAAATGAGTTTCCTCCGTAGAGTGGCCGGACGCTCCCTTTGAGATAGGGTGAGGAGCTCAGTCACACGGGAGGAGCTCGGAGTAGAGCCGCTGCCCCTCCACGTGGAGAGGAGCAGCTGAGGTGTCTCGGGCGTCTGTTCCGGACGCCTCCTAGACGCCTCCCTCAGGAGGACACGCTGGAGGGACTATGTCGGGACTATGTCTCCCGGCTGGCCTGGGAACCCCTTGGGGTCCCCCCGGAGGAGCTGGAGGAAGTGTCTGGGGTGAAGGAAGTCTGGGAGTCCCTGTTTAGACTGTTGCCCCCGTGACCCGGTCCCGGATAAGAGGAAGAACATGGATGGATGAACTTATCTCATTGAATGGCTTTAAATCCAGCCTGAGAGCACTTGAAACAGGCTCCATAAATTGTACCTGTTTTAACTAATTTGTCATTTTAATTGTGTTGTAAATGTCTTTTTGCTGCCTCTTGGCCAGGACTCCCTTGAAAAAGAGGTTTTTAATCTCAATGGGATTTCCCTGGTTAAATAAAGTTATGATAATAATAAAATTTCACAACCAATTTCACGTTTTACCCGTTAATATAAAGGCAGGTCCATATCTTTGCCTATTGAGTTTAAAGTCTCCACATTTACCTTGTTTTTAGTTGTTTTGATGCAGTTTTCATGATCAAGTTCAACGTGTCTCATCTTAAATATGTGAGGATATTTTATTTTGAAAACTCCGCCGCTCCACTTCCTGTCAGCTCCGCTCTGAATGAAACACCGAGAGTTTTACGGGACTGTGCAGAAATTCAGGAAAAAACACAATTAAATGTAGTAAAAACACAGAGCTGGAGTTGTGTTTTGTTTCATTCACATGTTTGAGTAACTCTTTATTATTAGTTTGTCCACATCTCCAAACCTCAAAACGCTCTATTCCACCTCGTGATGTCATGAAGTGGTAGTTTTCAAATTAACATCTGCTTTTACTTTTAGTTCAGTCGAGATCGGCAATTCCAGGCCTGAAATGAAAACACAGCTCCAGGTCTGTTTTTGACGAGGAAACAAGGTTAGAAGACCTGAGACCAGAGACCTGAGACCAGACCAGAGACCAGACCAGAGACCAGACCTGAGACCAGACCTGAGACCAGAGACCAGACCTGAGACCAGAGACCTGAGACCAGAGACCAGACCTGAGACCAGACCAGACCTGAGACCAGAGACCAGACCAGAGACCAGAGACCAGACCTGAGACCAGACCAGAGACCAGAGACCAGACCTGAGACCAGACCTGAGACCAGACCTGAGACCAGACCTGAGACCAGAGACCAGACCAGAGACCAGACCAGAGACCAGACCAGACCAGAGACCAGAGACCGGACCTCAGACCAGAGACCTGAGACCTGAGACCTGAGACCAGACCAGAGACCAGACCTGAGACCAGAGACCAGAGACCAGACCTGAGACCAGACCTGAGACCAGACCTCAGACCAGACCTCAGACCAGACCTGAGACCAGACCAGAGACCAGACCAGAGACCAGACCTGAGACCTGAGACCAGACCTGAGACCAGACCAGAGACCAGAGACCAGACCTGAGACCAGACCTGAGACCAGACCTGAGACCAGACCTGAGACCAGACCAGAGACCAGAGACCAGAGACCAGACCTGAGACCAGACCTGAGACCAGACCTGAGACCAGACCTGAGACCAGACCTGAGACCAGACCTGAGACCAGACCAGAGACCAGACCTGAGACCTGAGACCAGACCTGAGACCAGACCTGAGACCAGACCTGAGACCTGAGACCAGACCTGAGACCAGACCAGAGACCAGAGACCAGAGACCAGACCTGAGACCAGACCTGAGACCAGACCTGAGACCAGACCTGAGACCAGACCTGAGACCAGACCTGAGACCAGACCTGAGACCTGAGACCAGACCTGAGACCAGACCTGAGACCAGACCTGAGACCAGAGACCAGACCTGAGACCAGACCTGAGACCAGACCTGAGACCTGAGACCAGACCAGAGACCAGACCTGAGACCAGAGACCAGACCAGAGACCAGACCTGAGACCAGAGACCAGAGACCAGACCTGAGACCAGACCTGAGACCAGACCTCAGACCAGACCTCAGACCAGACCTGAGACCAGACCAGAGACCAGACCAGAGACCAGACCTGAGACCTGAGACCAGACCTGAGACCAGACCAGAGACCAGAGACCAGAGACCAGACCTGAGACCAGACCTGAGACCAGACCTGAGACCAGACCTGAGACCAGACCAGAGACCAGAGACCAGAGACCAGACCTGAGACCAGACCTGAGACCAGACCTGAGACCAGACCTGAGACCAGACCTGAGACCAGACCAGAGACCAGACCTGAGACCTGAGACCAGACCTGAGACCAGACCTGAGACCAGACCTGAGACCTGAGACCAGACCTGAGACCAGACCAGAGACCAGAGACCAGAGACCAGACCTGAGACCAGACCTGAGACCAGACCTGAGACCAGACCTGAGACCAGACCTGAGACCTGAGACCAGACCTGAGACCAGACCTGAGACCAGACCTGAGACCAGAGACCAGACCTGAGACCAGACCTGAGACCAGACCTGAGACCAGAGACCAGACCTGAGACCAGACCTGAGACCAGACCAGAGACCAGAGACCAGAGACCAGACCTGAGACCAGACCTGAGACCAGACCTGAGACCTGAGACCAGACCTGAGACCAGACCTGAGACCAGACCTGAGACCAGACCAGAGACCAGACCTGAGACCTGAGACCAGAGACCAGACCAGAGACCAGACCTGAGACCAGAGACCAGACCTGAGACCAGAGACCAGAGACCAGACCTGAGACCAGACCTGAGACCAGACCTCAGACCAGACCTCAGACCAGAGCTGAGACCAGAGACCAGACCTGAGACCTGAGACCAGACCTGAGACCTGAGACCAGACCAGAGACCAGACCTGAGACCAGAGACCAGACCTGAGACCAGAGACCAGAGACCGGACCTGAGACCAGAGACCAGACCAGAGTCCAGAGACCAGAGACCAGAGACCAGACCAGAGACCGGACCTGAGAACAGAGACCAGAGACCAGACCTGAGACCAGACCTGAGACCAGACCTGAGACCAGACCTGAGACCAGACCAGAGACCAGAGACCAGAGACCAGACCTGAGACCAGACCTGAGACCAGACCTGAGACCAGACCTGAGACCAGACCAGAGACCAGAGACCAGAGACCAGACCTGAGACCAGACCTGAGACCAGACCTGAGACCAGACCTGAGACCAGACCTGAGACCAGAGACCAGACCTGAGACCAGACCTGAGACCAGACCTGAGACCAGACCAGAGACCAGAGACCAGAGACCAGACCTGAGACCAGACCTGAGACCAGACCTGAGACCAGACCTGAGACCAGACCTGAGACCAGACCTGAGACCAGACCTGAGACCAGACCAGAGACCAGACCTGAGACCTGAGACCAGACCTGAGACCAGACCTGAGACCAGACCAGAGACCAGACCTGAGACCTGAGACCAGAGACCAGACCTGAGACCTGAGACCAGACCTGAGACCAGACCAGAGACCAGACCTGAGACCTGAGACCAGACCTGAGACCAGACCTGAGACCAGACCTGAGACCAGACCTGAGACCAGACCTGAGACCAGAGACCAGACCTGAGACCAGACCTGAGACCAGACCTGAGACCAGAGACCAGACCTGAGACCAGACCTGAGACCTGAGACCAGACCTGAGACCAGACCTGAGACCAGACCTGAGACCAGAGACCAGACCTGAGACCAGACCTGAGACCAGACCTGAGACCAGACCTGAGACCAGAGACCAGACCTGAGACCAGACCTGAGACCAGACCTGAGACCAGAGACCAGACCTGAGACCAGACCTGAGACCAGACCAGAGACCAGAGACCAGAGACCAGACCTGAGACCAGACCTGAGACCAGACCTGAGACCAGACCTGAGACCAGACCTGAGACCAGACCAGAGACCAGACCTGAGACCTGAGACCAGAGACCAGACCAGAGACCAGACCTGAGACCAGAGACCAGAGACCAGACCTGAGACCAGACCTGAGACCAGACCTCAGACCAGACCTCAGACCAGAGCTGAGACCAGAGACCAGACCTGAGACCTGAGACCAGACCTGAGACCTGAGACCAGACCAGAGACCAGACCTGAGACCAGAGACCAGACCAGAGTCCAGAGACCAGAGTCCAGAGACCAGAGACCAGAGACCAGACCAGAGACCGGACCTGAGAACAGAGACAGCTTTGCACTGTCAGCCAAACCAGGACTAAACCAGGACTAAACCAGGACTAAACCAGGACTGATGAAACAAAGATAGAACAGACAAAAGATAAACAACATAATATGGGCCCTTTAGGCGTTTGGTTTAGAAGTTCAAAGTTCAGAAGTTAAAGCGGTTCGTACGATTAAGCCGGATGCCCTGGATGGTGACACGCGTGGACAGAGGACGGTGTTTGTTTCTCGTACAGAAGCGTCTCTGTTCTGCGGAGCGTGACCTCATCCTCAGAGCTCACGTCCCACACGAGAGCGACGGCGTGATGGTTCTACATGTATCTCTACTGAAGGTTCAGTGGTTACCATGGAGACACAACACATACATTAGCAAACAGACAAAAAAGTGTGAAAACTCAAACACAAAATGGGATTAAAGGGCACGTTTTCAGGAGCGTGCGATCAGTCCGAGCGTTTAGGAGTTTGATTTTCGACAAAAACGCGAGGATGACTAAGCGAAAAAACGTCCAACAGAGACAGAGCAGTGCCTCCAGTTAGCATTATGGACAGTGTAAAAGTTGATGATGGAGTTGTATTTTAGGTTTAAAAAAAAAAATCTTTTCTGTGTAAAAATGTGAAGAAAAACAAATCCATCATCAGAGGAAAAACAAGTGACCTAATCCCTCCTTCTCTCTATCTTTCTCTCTTTTTATCTCTCCTCCTCTCTGTCTTTCTCTTTTTTATCTCCTCTCTATCTTTCTCTTTTTTAATCTTTCCTCCTCTCTATCTTTCTCTCTTTTTATCTCTCCTTCTCTCTATCTTTCTCTCTTTTTTTTTCTCCTCCTCTCTATCTTTCTCTCTTTTTATCTCTCCTCCTCTCTATCTTTCTCTCTTTTTATCTCTCCTTCTCTCTATCTTTCTCTCTTTTTATCTCTCCTTCTCTCTATCTTTCTCTCTTTTTATTTCTCCTCCTCTCTATCTTTCTCTCTTTTTATCTCTCCTCCTCTCTATCTTTCTCTCTTTTTTGTCTCCTCTCTCTCTTTCTCTCTTTTTATCTCCTCCTCTCTCTCTTTATCTCTTTTTATCTCTCCTCCTCTCTATCTTTCTCTCTTTTTATCTCTCCTCCTCACTCTCTTTCTGTCTTTTTATCTCTCCTTCTCTCTATCTTTCTCTCTTTTTATTTCTCCTCCTCTCTATGTTTCTCTCTTTTTATCTCTCCTCCTCTCTATCTTTCTCTCTTTTTATCTCTCCTCCTCTCTATCTTTCTCTCTTTTTATCTCTCCTTCTCTCTATCTTTCTCTCTTTTTATTTCTCCTCCTCTCTATCTTTCTCTCTTTTTATCTCTCCTCCTCTCTATCTTTCTCTCTTTTTTGTCTCCTCTCTCTCTTTCTCTCTTTTTATCTCCTCCTCTCTATCTTTCTCTCTTTTTATCTCTCCCCCTCTCTGTCTTTCTCTTTTTTATCTCCTCTCTATCTTTCTCTTTTTTAATCTTTCCTCAATCTTTTTTATCTCCTCCTCTCTCTCTTTCTCTTTTTTATCTATCCTCCTCTCTATCTTTCTCTTTTTTATCTATCCTCCTCTCTCTTTTTTATCTCTCCTCCTCTTTTTTATCTCTGCTCTATTTTTCTCTTTTTATCTCTCCTCCTCTCTCTCTTTTTCATCTCTCCTCCTCTCCATCTCTCTTTTTTATCTCTCATCCTCTCTTTATTATCTCTCCTCTCTATCTTTTTTCATCTCTCCTCCTCTCTATCCCTCCATCTTTTTTAATCTCTCCTCCTCTCTATCTTTCTGTTGTTTTTATTTCTCCTCTTCTATATCTCTTTCCTCCCTCTTTCTTTCTACCTCTCCTGCTGGATGAGCTTTCTTTCTCCGTCTTTCCCACTCTCTTCTTCTACTGCTCCTTCTCTCCTCCATCCTGACAGTCAGCGATCCCTCTCTTCTCTCCTCCATCCAAACACTGGGTGATCTCCTTCTCTCTCTCTTTTCTCACCTCCTTTTTCTTTCTCAATAGCCTCTTCTCTCCTCTGTCCTGGGTGATCCCCCTCTCCCTTCTGTCTTCTCTTCTCCTCCTTCTCTCTCCCTTTCCTCCTTTCCCTTCTCCCTCTCTTCTCCACTCTGGGTACTGGATAGCCCTCCTCTCTTTTCTCTTTTCCTCTCCTCCTCTCTCCCTCTTTTACTGTCCTTCTCTCTTCTCTTTCCTTCACTCCATCTCTCTCCTTTTCTTCCTCTCTCCTGCTCTTGTCCTCCCCTCTTCCTCGACTCCCTCTTTCCCCTCTGTCTACCCTTCTCCTCCTTATCTCTTCTCTCCTCCCTCTCTCTCTCCCTCCTCTGCCCTTTCTTGCCTTGTCTCCCCCTCTTTTCATCTCCTCTCCCCCTCCCTTACTGTCCTTCTCTCTCCCCCTCTCCTCTTTCCTTCTCCCTCTCCTCTTTCCTTCACTCCCTTTCTCCTCTTTCCTTCTCTCCCTCTCTCCCCTTTCCTTCTCTCCCCCCTCTCCTTTCCTTCTCTCCCTCTCTCTCCTCTTTCCTTCTCTCCCTCTCTCTCCTCTTTCCTTCTCTCCCTCTCTCCCCTTTCCTTCTCTCCCTCTCTCCTCTCCTCTTTCCTTCTCTCCCTCTCTCTCCTCTTTCCTTCTCTCCCTCTCTCCTCTTTCCTTCTCTCCCTCTCTCCCCTTTCCTTCTCTCCCTCTCTCCTCTCCTCTTTCCTTCTCTCCCTCTCTCCCCTTTCCTTCTCTCCCTCTCTCCTCTCCTCTTTCCTTCTCTCCCTCTCTCCTCTCTTTTCCCTCTCTCTGACTGGTGACAGTTGATTTAATTAACCGTTGGTTGGGCGACATCCATTTATCGTCCTCATCACTCGTTCAAACACAAAGCAGCTCCTCACTGACAGATGGTCTCTCCCCTTACCCCTCCTCCTTCTCTCCATCCTCCCCCTCTTACCCCCCTCCTTCTCTCCATCCTCCCCCTCTTACCCCCCTCCTTCTCTCCATCCTCCCCCTCTTTCCTCTTACCCCTCCTCCTTCTCTCCATCCTCCCCCTCTTTCCTCTTACCCCTCCTCCTTCTCTCATCCTCCCTCTCTTTCCTCTTACCCCTCCCTCTCTCCCTCCTCCCTTTTTACCCCTCCCCTCCCCCCATCCTACTCCTCGTCCCAAACAAATAGACACATGACAAAAACACAAAAAAACCTTCACATTATTTATGACTGGAGCAGTTCTGACTAAAAAACCACAGCATTTCTTTCACTTTATTTTATATCATATTTTATATCATATTTTATTATTTTTATAATTAATGTTATATTATTTATTTTATTGCATTTATTTTAGTTTGTATTTTATTTTCCCCTCTCTCCTTCTCTCCTCCTCTCCTCTCTCCTCCTCTCCTCTCTCCTTCTCTCCTCCTCTCCTCTCTCCTTCTCTCCTCTCTCCTTCTCTCCTCTCTCCTTCTCTCCTCCTCTCCTCTCTCCTTCTCTCCTCTCTCCTTCTCTCTCCTCTCCCCTTCTCTCCTCTCTCCTTCTCTCCTCCTCTCCTCTCTCCTTCTCTCCTCTCTCCTTCTCTCTCCTCTCCCCTTCTCTCCTCCCCTCTCCTCCTCTCCTCCCCTTCTCTCCTCCCCTCCTTGTATTTAATTTTATATTTTATTTATTTTATTGTATTTATTTTTATATTATTTATTTAAAAATGTATTATATATTTTTTTATTGTATTTATTTTATTTTATTACATTTATTTTATTACATTTATTTTATTTTATTTTATTTTATATTTTATTTATTTTATTGTATTTATTTTTTAATTTTACATTTATATTATTTAATTACATTTTTTAATATATTTTAATTATTTTATATTAAATTTTAAATTATTTTGTTGTATTTATTTTTTTTATTTTTTTATTATGTTAAACAGGGACACTGCACATTCAAGCATATTTTTGTAATTTTGCCATATTATCCAAATAATTTTATTTCTGTAGCACATTTTATAAAGAAAAGTTTCCAAAATGCTGCACAAATACAGATATAAAAATATATATATATATATATATATATATATATATATATATATATATATATATATATATATATATAAATATATATATATATAAAATAAAAAATACAATGGGAATCAAAAGTAAAGCTCGATATAACACCACGTCAAATCAAGTAAGAGCAAAAACACCAGTAAATAAAAAGGTAAAAAACATAAAAAATAAAGAAATAAAAGACAGAGCAGTATGTAGTAAAAATGATTTAAAAACAACTTGTCTTGTATAGAAATAAAAAGCTTGAAAAAAATTAAAAACAAAAAATGGTAAATGTTGATATATTTATCTAATTTGCTGGTTTATTTATTTTTCATGAGGAGCTAAATTGTACATGTGCAATGATACAAATCAACTTAAATTTATGAAATAAAAATGGAATAATATGGATTTTTAAAATCTTTTTTGTGTGCATAGACCTGGAGCCTGTTGATTAACGCTCACACCTCCGTCTGTTTGTCCCCAGGGGCCCCCAACACTTCCTCTCCTCCTCCTTTCTCTCTCCTCCTCCTCCTTTCTCTCCTCATTTAACCTTTCTTCTCTCTCCTTTCTCTCTCCTCCTCCTCATCCTTTCTCTCATTTAACCTTTCTTCTCTCCTCCTCCTCCTCCTCCTTTCTCTCCTCATTTACCCTCCTCCTCCTTTCTCTCCTCCTTTTTCTCTCCTCACCCTCCTTTCTTCTTTTCTCCTCCTCCTTTCTCTCTCCTCCTCCTTTCTCTCCCCTCCTCCTCCTCCTTTCTTTTTCTCCTCACTTACCCTCCTTTCTTTTCTCCTCCTCCTTTCTCTCTCCTCCTCCTCCTCTTTTCTCTTCTCACTTAACCTTTCTTCTCTCCTCCTCCTCCTTTCTCTCTCCTCCTCCTCCTTTACCCTCCTTTCTTCTCCCCCTCCTTTCTCTCTCCTACCCTTCTCTCCTTCCTCTCTTTCTCTCCTCACATACACTTCTTTCTCTCTTCTCTCCCTTTATCCTTCTCTCTCTCTCTCTCTCTCTCTCTCTCTCTCTCTCTCGTTCCTCATTTACCCCCTCTCCTCCTCCTGCCCCCTCACCCCCTCTGCCACCCCCTCCCCCACCTCCTCCTCCCAAATCAATGTGAGGCCCATCTGACACGTTACACCAGATGCCCTTCCAGATCTTCAATTCAGAGGAAAAGAAATGAAATGATGCACTGACTTATCTCCTCTATTCCTTATTCCTCCCTTTCTCCTTCTCTCCCCTCACTCCTCCTCCTGTCTCCTGTCTTTGCTCCTTTATTCCTCGCTCTCTCCTTCTCTCCCCTCCTCCTCCTCCTCCTGTCTCCTCTCTCCCCTCCTCCATTCCTCCTTCTGTCCTTTTGCTCTCCTTTCCTCTCTTCTTCTATTCCTCCCTCTGTCCTTTTGCCCTCCTCTTTTCTCTTCTCTCCTCCTCTATTCCTCCCTCTGTCCTTTTCCTCTCCTCTCTCTCCTCCTCTCTTCCTCCCTCTGTCCTTTTGCCCTCCTCTCCTCCCTCTCTTCCTCTATTCATCCCTCTGTCCTTTGCTTCCCTCTTCTCTCTCCCTCCCTGTCATTTTGCTCTCCTCCTCACTTCTCTCCCCCGTCTCTCCTTCTCTCCTCTTCCATCGCCCATGTCTCTCCTCCTTTTTTGCTCTCTCCTTTTCTCTCCTCTATTCCCCCCTCTGTCCTTTTCCTTTCCTCCCTCACTCCTCCTTCGCCCCTCTCTCTCTCCTCCTGTCCCCTTCTCTCCCTCTCCTCTTTCCTTCTCTCCTCCCTCTCTCCTCCCCTCTCTCCTCTCCTCCCCTCTCCCCTCCCCCTCTCTCCTTCTCTCTCTCCTCCCCTCTCGCCTCTAATTCCCTCTCTCCTCTTCTCCCTCTCTCCTTCTCTCCTCCCCTCCAATTCCCTCTCCTTCTCTCCTCCCCTCCTCCAATTCCCCTCTCTTTCTCTCCTCCCCTCTCTCATTCTCTCCTCCCCTCTCCTCCTCTCCTTCTCTCCTTCTCTCCTCTCCTCCCCTCTCCTCCTCTCCTCCCTCTCTCCTCCTCTCTCCTCTCCTCCCCTCTCTACTTCTCTCCTCTCCGCTCTCCCCCTCTCCTCCTCTCTCCTTCTCTGGTCCCCTCTCTCCTCCCCTCTCTCCCCCTCTCCTCCTCTCTCCTTCTCTCCTCCTCTTTCCTTCTCTCCTCCTCTCCTTCCCTCTCTCCTCTCCTCCCTCTCTCCTTCCCTCTCTCCTTCTCTCTCTCCTCCCCTCTCTCCTCCCCTCTCTCCTCTAATTCCCTCTCTTCTCTCCTCCCCTCTCCTCCCCTCTCTCCTTCTCTCCTCCTCTTTCGTTCTCTCCTCCTCTCCTCCCCTCTCTCCTCTCCTCCCGTCTCTCCTCTCCTCCCTCTCTCCTTCCCTCTCCCTCTCTCTCTCTCCTCCCCTCTCACCTCTAATTCCCTCTCTCCTCTCCTCCCCTCTCCTCCCGTCTCTCCTTCTCTCCTCCCCTCTCCTCCCCTCTCTCCTTCTCTCCTCCCCTCTCTCCTTCTCCCGTCCCCTCTCTCCTTCTCTCTCCTCCCCTCTCGCCTCTAATTCCCTCTCTCCTCTCCTCCCTCTCTCCTTCTCTGGTCCCCTCTCTCCTCCCCTCTCTCCCCCTCTCCTCCTCTCTCCTTCTCTCCTCCTCTTTCCTTCTCTCCTCCTCTCCTCCCTCTCTCCTCTCCTCCCTCTCTCCTTCCCTCTCTCCTTCTCTCTCTCCTCCCCTCTCTCCTCTAATTCCCTCTCTTCTCTCCTCCCCTCTCCTCCCCTCTCTCCTTCTCTCCTCCTCTTTCGTTCTCTCCTCCTCTCCTCCCCTCTCTCCTCTCCTCCCGTCTCTCCTCTCCTCCCTCTCTCCTTCCCTCTCCCCTTCTCTCTCTCCTCCCCTCTCACCTCTAATTCTCTCTCTCCTCTCCTCCCCTCTCCTCCCGTCTCTCCTTCTCTCCTCCCCTCTCTCCTTCTCTCCTCCCCTCTCTCCTTCTCCCGTCCCCTCTCTCCTTCTCTCCTCCCCTCTCCCCTCTCTCCTTCTCTCTCCTCCCCTCTCGCCTCTAATTCCCTCTCTCCTCTCCTCCCTCTCTCCTTCTCTCCTCCCTTCCAATTCCCTCTCCTTCTCTCCTCCCCTCCTCCAATTCCCCTCTTTCTCTCCTCCCCTCTCTCCTCTCCTCCCTCTCTCCTTCCCTCTCTCCTTCTCTCTCTCCTCCCCTCTCTCCTCTAATTCCCTCTCTCCTCTCCTCCCCTCTCCTCCCCTCTCTCCTTCTCTCCTCCTCTTTCGTTCTCTCCTCCTCTCCTCCCCTCTCTCCTCTCCTCCCGTCTCTCCTCTCCTCCCTCTCTCCTTCCCTCTCCCCTTCTCTCTCTCCTCCCCTCTCGCCTCTAATTCCCTCTCTCCTCTCCTCCCCTCTCCTCCCCTCTCTCCTTCTCTCCTCCCCTCTCTCCTTCTCTCCTCCCTCTCTCCTTCTCCCGTCCCCTCTCTCCTTCTCTCCTCCCCTCTCCCCTCTCTCCTTCTCTCTCCTCCCCTCTCGCCTCTAATTCCCTCTCTCCTCTCCTCCCTCTCTCCTTCTCTCCTCCCTTCCAATTCCCTCTCCTTCTCTCCTCCCCTCCTCCAATTCCCCTCTTTCTCTCCTCCCCTCTCTCCTTCTCTCCTCCCCTCTCCTTCTCTCTCCTCCTCTCCTCTCCCCTTCTCTCCTCCCCTCTCCTCCCCTCTCTCCTTCTCTCCTTTCCTCTCTCCCCCTCTCCTCCTCTCTCCTTCTCTGGTCCCCTCTCTCCTCCCCTCTCTCCTCCTCTCTCCTTCTCTGGTCCCCTCTCTCCTTCTCTGGTCCCCTCTCTCATTCTCTGGTCCCCCTCTCTCCTTCTCTCCTCCTCTTTCCTTCTCTCCTCCTCCCCTCCCCTCTCCTCCCCTTTCTCCTTCTCTCCTCCTCTTTCCTTCTCTCCTCCTCTCCTCCCCTCTCTCCTCTCCTCCCGTCTCTCCTCTCCTCCCCTCTCTCCTTCCCTCTCCCCTTCTCTCTCTCCTCCCCTCTCGCCTCTAATTCCCTCTCTCCTCTCCTCCCCTCTCCTCCCCTCTCTCCTTCTCTCCTCCCCTCTCTCCTTCTCTCCTCCCCTCTCTCCTTCTCCCGTCCCCTCTCTCCTTCTCTCTCCTCCCCTCTCGCCTCTAATTCCCTCTCTCCTCTTCTCCCTCTCTCCTTCTCTCCTCCCCTCTCCTCCCCTCTCCCCTTCTCTCCTCCCCTCTCCTCTCCTCTCTACTTCTCTCCTTTCCTCTCTCCCCCTCTCCTCCTCTCTCCTCCCCTCTCTCCTCCTCTCTCCTTCTCTGGCTCCCTCTCTCCTTCTCTCCTCCTCTTTCCTTCTCTCCTCCTCTCCTCCCCTCTCTCCCCCTCTCCTCCCCTCTCTCCTCTCCTCCCCTCTCTCCTCTCCTCCCTCTCTCCTTCTCTCCTCCCCTCTCCTCCCCTCTCTACTTCTCTCCTCTCCTCTCTCCCCCTTTCCTCCTCTCTCCTTCTCTGGTCCCCTCTCTCCTTCTCTCCTCCTCTTTCCTTCTCTCCTCCTCTCCTCTCCTCCCCTCTTCTCTGCTCCCCTCTCTCCTCTCCTCCTCTCTCCTCCTCTGGTCCCCTCTCTCCTCCTCTGGTCCCCTCTGTCCTTCTCTCCTCCCCTCTGTCCTTCTCTCCTCCCCTCTCTCCTTCTCTCCTCCCCTCTCCTCCCCTCTCCTCCCTTCTCTCCTCTCCTTCTCTCCTCCCCTCTCTCCTTCTCTCCTCCTCTCTCCTTCTCTCCTCCCCTCTCCTCCCTCTCTCCTTCTCTCCTCCCCTCTCCTCTCTCTCTCCTTCTCTCCTCCCCTCTCCTCCCTCTCTACTTCTCTCCTCTCCTCTCTCCCCCTTTCCTCCTCTCTCCTTCTCTGGTCCCCTCTCTCCTTCTCTCCTCCTCTTTCCTTCTCTCCTCCTCTCCTCTCCTCCTCTTCTCTGCTCCCCTCTCTCCTCTCCTCCTCTCTCCTCCTCTGGTCCCCTCTGTCCTTCTCTCCTCCCCTCTCTCCTCCACTCCTTCTCTCCTCCCCTCTCTCCTTCTCTCCTCCCCTCTCTCCTTCTCCCCTCCCCTCTCCTCCCCTCTCTCCTCCCCTCTCTCCTTCTCTCTCTCCTCCCCTCTCGCCTCTAATTCCCTCTCTCCTCTCCTCCTCCCTCTCTCCTCCCCTCTCTCCTCCTCTCTCCTTCTCTCCTCCCCTCTCTCCTTCTCTCCTCCTCTCTCTCTCCTCCCCTCCCCTCCTTCCTTCTCTCCTCCTCTCTCCTTCTCTCCTTCTCTCCTCCTCTCTCCTTCTCTCCTCCCCTCTCTCCTTCTCTCCTCCCCTCTCTCCTTCTCTCCTCCTCTCTCCTCCTCTCCTCCTCCCTCTCTCCTCCCCTCTCTCCTCCTCTCTCCTCCCTCTCTTCTCCCCTCTCTCCTTCTCTCCTCCCCTCTCTCCTTCTCTCTCCTCTCCCCTCTCGCCTCTAATTCCCTCTCTCCTCTCCTCCTCTCTCCTTCTCTCCTCCCCTCTCTCCTTCTCTCCTCCTCTCTCTCTCCTCCCCTCCCTCCTTCCTTCTCTCCTCCTCTCTCCTTCTCTCCTCCCCCTCTCTCCTTCTCTCCTCCTCTCTCTCTTCCTCTCCTCCTCCCCTCTCTCCTCCTCTCTCCTCCCTCTCTTCTCCCCTCTCTCCTTCTCTCCCTCTCCTCCCTCCTTCCTTCTCTCCTCCTCTCTCCTTCTCTCCTCCCCTCTCTCCTTCTCTCCTCCTCTCTCTCTCCTCCCCTCCCCTCCTTCCTTCTCTCCTCCCCCTCTCTCCTTCTCTCCTCCTCTCTCTCCTCCTCTCCTCCTCCCTCTCTCCTCCCCTCTCTCCTTCTCTCCTCCCCTCTCCTCCCTCTCTCCTCCCCTCTCTCCTCCTCTCTCCTCCCTCTCTCCTCCCCTCTCTCCTTCTCTCCTCCCCTCTCTCCTTCTCCCCTCCCCTCTCCTCCCTCTCTCCTCCCCTCTCCTCCTCTCTCCTTCTCTCCTCCCCTCTCCTCCCCTCTCTCCTTCTCTCCTCCCCTCTCCTCTCCTCCTCTTTCCTTCTCAAAGTTCAAAGTTCAAGTTCAAAGTCAGCTTTATTGTCAATTCTGCCATATGTGTTCAACATACAGTGAATCGAAATTTCGTTTCTCTCTGGCCAAGTGCAAAAGACAGTGTACAAAATACAATATGAAGACAAAACACAACAAAAACTATCTAAGACAGAGATCTAAGTTAAAACTAAAGTCTACGGTCTAAAATCTTAAAACAGTGCAACATAATAAATAACAAATAACCTATACTATATACAGATTTCCAAAGTGTGCAGTGTGCATCAAAATGTGCACTCCTCCCCTCTCCTCTCCTCCCTCTCTCCTTCTCTCCTCCCCTCTCCTCCCCTCTCTCCTTCTCTCCTCCCCTCTCCTCTCCTCCTCTCTCCTTCTCTCCTCCCCTCTCTCCTTCTCTCCTCCCCTCTCCTCCCCTCTCTCCTTCTCTCCTCCCCTCTCTCCTTCTCTCCTCCCCTCTCTCCTTCTCTCCTCCCCTCTCCTCCCCTCTCCTCCCTTCTCTCCTCTCTCCTTCTCTCCTCCCCTCTCTCCTTCTCTCCTCCCCTCTCTCCTTCTCTCCTCCCCTCTCCTCCCTCTCTCCTCCCCTCTCTCCTCCCCTCTCCTCCCTCTCTCCTCCCCTCTCCTCCCCCTCTCCTCCCCTCTCTCCTCCCCTCTCCTCCCCTCTCTCCTCCCCTCTCCTCCTTCTCTCCTCCTCTCTCCTCCTCTCCTCCCTCTCTCCTCCCTCTCTCCTCCCCTCTCTCCTCCTCTCTCCTTCTCTCCTCCCCTCTCTCCTTCTCTCCTCCTCTCTCTCCTCCTCTCCTCCTCCCCCCTTCTCCTCAGAAAAGCAGGATTCATGGATACTCTAAGATTCTCGTCCATCTCCCATAAACCAAACTTGCCTCGTCTTCATTTTCACTCTTCATCTTAAATCTTCAGTGCGGTTCTTTGTTTACGCGGCGTTTTGCGAGGCACCGGGGGATTCCGCACGTTTTATATTGGACTCGTACGGTTGAAATGTGCCTGATGTGCATTCTCCTGTGTGCCTCCTCAGCTCCTCCTCAGCTCCTCCTGCGGGGAAACCGCACACGAACATTCTCGTCAAAACAGACACAAATCAGTCCTAAAACTAATACAGAAACTCGTCCCATTGGCAGGACAGAAACAAACCATTCCTGAGCAGCTTTAGAACAATCTGGAACTTTATCAGAACAAGTATAAAGATCCTTCCCTCAGGTGGAGGAGTTCCAGTATCTCGGGGTCTTGTTCTCGAGTGAGGGGAGGATGGAGCGTGAGATTGACAGGTGGATCGGTGCAGCGTCGGCAGTGATGCGGTCGCTGTACTGGACCGTTGTGGTGAAGAGGGAGCTGAGCTGAAAGGCAAAACTCTTGATTTACCGTCGATCTCCGTTCCTCCCCTCACCTATGGTCATGAGCTCTGGGTAATGACCGAAAGGACGAGAACGCCGATACAAGCGGCCGAAATGAGTTTCCTCCGCAGAGTGGCTGGACGCTCCCTTAGAGATAGGGTGAGGAGCTCAGTCACACAGGAGGGGCTCGGAGTAGAGCCGCTGCTCCTCCACGTCGAGCGGAGCAGCTGAGGTGACTCGGGCGTCTGTTCTGGACGCCTCCCTCAGGAGGTGTTCCAGGCATGACCCACCAGGAGGAGTCCCCGGGGAAGACCCAGGACACGCTGGAGGGACTATAGCCACGTCTCAATTCTCAGAGTGCACAGTTCGGAGTGTGGTTTTAAGGGGGCTCAGACTGCAGTCAAGACTGTGCATACTTGCTCAGCCCTGAGTGCAGTCTGCGGACCGCATGGGCATCGGCGAAATGTGACAGGTCTCACAACTACCAGATGCAGCCGCCGACTCCATTTTCTCCCGTAGAAGAAGTAGCGCGCAGTGCATGCTGGGATATATGAGGGTCATTCAAAAAGTTCTAAGCCAAATTAAAAAACAACTTTATTTTTGAAAGTAACACAATTATTTTTCTACATAACGTCCACCTAAGTCAGTACACTTCTGCAAGCGACGTTTCCACTGAAAAACTCCTTCTTGGTAGAATTCTGGAGCTTGTCTAGTCGACGACGTCACAACCTCCCTCTTCACTTCAAGTACGGACTGAAATCTTGTTCCTTTTAAATGTTCCTTCAACTTTGGAAATAGGAAAAAAACATCCATAAACATTGTGCAAAGCTTCAATAATTTCTTTAGGTTTCCACTGAAGTTTTGTTAGAAATTTAATGTTTGCTCGGACTTCAGATTGGCGCATTTTGGAGCAACATGTAACGTAACTCTTTGAATAACAAAACTAGAATGCCCAAACTTGTCGAAAGTGTTTATACGTCATCAGTGGTACAAGTCAAGGTCATTTTGTTGAACTAGTTTGACTCATTTTGAATTTATGGGATTTGTCTTTGAACTTTGTTTTTGAACTTTTTGAATGGCCCTCGTATGAGTGTGTGAAGTGTGCTTTTTCACACAGTTGGTCCACACCCCGATTTCCATGGTCTTCAGACAGCATGTTAACTGTGCATGGGACAAAAAAGAAATGGGACAGCAGTCTCCGACAGCACACTCCGGACTGTGCACACTGAGAATTGAGACACGGCTTATGTCTCCCGGCTGGCCTGGGAACCCCTTGGGGTCCCCTCGGAGGAGCTGGAGGAAGTGTCCGGGGTGAAGGAAGTCTGGGAGTCCCTGTTTAGACTGTTGCCCCCACGACCCGACCCCGGATAAGAGGAAGAACATGGATGGATGGAATAAGATCACCTCGACTAGTTTAACCCACCTGTTTAAATCCACCTGGACCACTGAGGGATCCCACAGATAAAACCACATGGGAACAAAAAAGTTGGAGGATTTAAAGGAAAATTAAAGTTTTTTTACAATCTGAGCCTTCTTTCGGCAATAAAACAAGTAGTTTTACTCACCCATAGCAGTTTGGTGTCAATTGGAGCAGTATCGCAGAACTTATGTTGAGCCGTTCTGTTCCAATAATGATCCCGTATCCGTTAGCGTGAGTGCTCGTGGCATTACTTTGCGGTGTCCAAATAACACAAACTTTAGCACTTTTCAAATCACAGAAGATCACTGTGTCAGCGTAGACTTTTAGTG